>JAWZYV010003019.1:0-13175 GCA_038373885.1 Cheiracanthium punctorium
TGATTATTCTTCTGATCGACATATATCCCTAAATTAAAATATCAAAGTTAAGCTACAACGATTAATATATTTTATATAGTTTATGAAAATAATGAAATCATTAAATTAATTTCTGATGAAACAATTAGACAAAGATCATTATACTAAAGCAAAATTATTTTTGTTAAGTTTTGATAAATAACAGTAATAAATTATAGGGCATTGCAGATGAATGAGTATTCACGTATAAAATAGGTATTAAAATTATTGTTTTAAAAACAATTTTTAGAATAATAAACTAAAATTTTTATTTAATAAAGTCATAACCTAAAATTATTAATTAAAACTTGTTAATAAATTAAACATATCAAAAGTTTTACACTCAGTTTTTTTATAGACTTAAATTTTACATAGACATCCTTTTAATAAATGCATAAACTAAACTTTATTGTTTAAAACAATTTTTTACAATAATAAACTAAAATTTTTATTTAATAAATTCATAAACTAAAACAATTTTTACAATAATAAACTAAAATTTTTTTAATAAAGTCATAAACTGAAATTATTAATGAAAACCTGTTAATAAACTAAACTGATTACTCTAAAAGATAGCTAATCACAACATATATCTGAAAAAATATAAGCAATTATACTACCTGGAAAAATAACGGACAACACTCTTGTTGCATGCGGACAAAACATCGTTCTGCTCGGCTAAAGAATTCTTAGTTACCCGTTGCAGGAGACCTTAACCTACGCCCCAACCTACAAACTCTACAAATTTAACGGCAACTGATTTTCTCTTATCAGGTATCACAGATCAGATAAGAGATAAGGAAGTGACATGCGCAGAAGACACGTGATAGTGACGTGTGCAAAATCTGTGTTGATTTAATATCCGCTAGGTTTCGTTGGCAGGATGTACTATTTGCAATTAGGGGCAAACTCTTAGTAACAGGCTAAGACAAGTTAGATGATGCAATATCTACTGGGTTGAGAAAGGTTTAAGGTAGAGGGCGCTTGGGTAATCACGTGATTTTTTAAAGAATCAGTATAGGAGACATTTTAGTTAGATAAAGTGGCCAGGTGTGTGTTGCGAGACTCTCTTTAGTTAGATGATGCAATATTACAGGGTTGAGGAAGGTAGAGGGCGCTTGGGTAATCACGTGATTTTTTAAAGAATCAGTATAGAGACATTTTAGTTAGATAAAGTGGCCAGGTGTGTGTTGCGAGACTCTCTTTACACTGTGTGCGCCTATACTTAAGACGTGTGTTTTAATTGATTTTTCGCCGAATTTCACAAATGTCTTTGCTTGAATCGATCGAAAATAACTTTAACATTGAAATACACTCCCGAGTTTTATACTCAAAGTGATGCCGATGTGTTGCTGCAAGAAATAATACAATTGCCTTTAGATGTAAAGCCTTTGCAAAAGTATTGCAAAAGAAAATTTCCCCGAGTTTTATACTGAAAGTGATGTTGACGTGCTACAGCATAGAATTGTTTCAATTACCCCTGCAAAGTAGTGAAAGAAAATTTCCTCGACCCGTAAAGTAATTACTTTTTGCTGATGAAGGAATCAATTACAGTTTACCTGGAGCAACAGTCTATGTTTACTCTTGGATACCCATTTTGCAAAAAATACGTGAGATCTACAGAAAGTGACAAATTATGAATTTAATATGGTGCAAGTGAACTTTGGCTCTGAAGAACAACCTAAAATTGAAGACGGCAACTACGAAGATTTTAATCTAGACCTATCATCAGGTGTATGCATTCTAAGTTTTGGATCTAAACGAACTTTGGATTTTAAACCAGCGAACTGTGAAACCGCTACCATTAAATTAGAACATGGCTCAATGTGTAAGATATATCCCCCAACCAACAAACTTTTAACGCATGGTATTCCTTCTGAACCTTATGTGACAGACCCGCACATTACCTAACATTTGCCAAAATGTACATTTATGAGCCTTCCCCGAAAAGGGCAAAGTTGGACGATTGGACGGATCATCTTTACCATAGCTTATATGCTTCTGTAAATAGTACATGGCACTTGGAAAGACTTATCTACGTTTCACTTCACGATGAAAGAACTGACTTGAAGATCCATATTAGACAATTTATTCAGAATGCCCAATTAGACTATATACCAACCGGTCAGGGAGTCGTGAAGAACCCTTCCACATGGATCGAATTTATTGTAAAACTTATTAGATTTTAATATAGGTCATAGCAATAGCTCTTTTATTTGTAATAATCAATTATCTGTATTTAATGATGATGGAAAATGCATCTTACAACAAATTTACAAAACCGCAGATTCATTCACGTTAAATCCAATTTCCTTAACACTTTTAAATGATCAAGTAAAAAAACTTTGCGAAATGAGAAATGAAATATTGGAATGCATTTTAAAAACGCTATATACGACGACCTTGCCTCATTTAATTTTAAAATTAAAGCCGCAAAAATGTAAACCGTGAACCCCATTGTAATTACGATGAAGCTTAAACAACAATTAATGGATATAGTACATCAGGAAATTTTTAAAAACATAGGCCGGGTTCAAGATCATTCTTCGCATAGGATACATGCCTGTTCGAATAGATCACATATTGATGAGCGAGAGGGTCTTATAAGTAGTAAAGCATGGTTTACGGTTTGACATGCCGTATATTGCAAGAGAGATATGCGAGAAAAAATGCACTTGTCATTATGACGGAGAATTTTTTTCAAACATTTTCATTGAAGACTATATGAAATATCTTCAAAATGAGCTATTTAATTCATTTTTTCAACCGTTTTCAGATTTTGCGAATTCCAAGGATGACAAAACATGTGTAATTATGTGATGTTATTGGTGTATAACTAGTATTGCGATTGTAAAAAATATATTAAAACCATTGTGATTATGTAGAAAAAGTTTGCTTGCTTCTACAACAGTAAGATTTTACTGATTTGTGCATGATTAATTGTGGATTACACTTTGAAAATTTATTATTTTCTTAATTGTGTAAATAGTTTGTGTAATTTAAAATATGTTTTTGTAAATAAATAAGTTTAAACATGAAAACTTTTCTGTGTTTTCTTATGTGTATGTGCGTGTTGATTACTTGCAAAATAAAAATCTATTAAATAAAAAGTGATAAAGTTAGCATACTTGGTCACGATTTAAGGTTCTCGTTTTATACTTATCTTTTATACACTACAAGGTAGAAAGTTAGAAATTTAACAAAATTTATTGAAGCATGTACTATGGAAACATTAATCTACTACATAGAATTAAAATGTTTTGATTAAAATCATAAACTTAAGTGTGATAGGTAAATTGTGTTACATGAGAATTCCCAAAGTACTAATTTTTTATAAAATGAACTTAGCTAAAAAAGTTAGTTTCCATAATTTTATAACTTAATCGATTTTACAGGTTTTTCAAAAATAAAGTTAAGTGAGATAAAGAAACTTAGTATTTTTAAATAAAGATTTTTTAGGTGTTCTTTAATGTAAAGATCTTACCATATTTTACTTGAAGTAACAGAATATTTAAAATCATACACTATGTTTTTAAAAATTAGAGTATTACCTTGGCATATTTTTATAATTTTTATTAAGTAATGGGATTGAATATTTTTATAAGAAATATCAACTAAGTGCACATATTACACATTTTACTGATTAAGATGGTTATACTTACAAATTTTAAATAAACATGCTCTTACTTTTATACATGTTACTTGTTCAAACTAAGTGTACTTTTGATTTGTATACGTTTATGAGTTCTCATAAGTTATGAAATTATTTCTCGAAAGGAACTTAGCTATTAGAACTTTGTAAATTTTGTAGAAGTAGTATGCTTAACATGTTTTTCATGAAATGGATTTAAATTTGGTATAGAAATAATCAGTTATTTTGCATAGATGTATAAACTTATCTTTATGTAAACCATAACTAATTAAAAGTAACATAATTTATGTCTATACAAAGTGAGGGACTTAAACTATTTTTCAGAATTATCAAGTAAAGGATTTTACAAAATAACTTAGTAAACTGCATTAATAGATTGTAAGTTGTAATTTTTTTCTGTTAGAAGTTTTGCACATTGTTATATTTATGTTCTGATAAGTCGTTGAATAAATTCTTTAAATAAACTAACAGATCTGTACTTTGAAAATTTCATTGAAGTGTTGAACTTTGGTATTTTTCGAATGTTACGAACTTGATACATTTTTTCTGAAGTGCTAGATATGTGAAATTGTCTTTTTAGAAACATTGAATTATTCAACTTAGTACATTTCATTTACTCTTTCAAGATAACGGACTTAGAATTTTTTTACAAATAGCAAGCTAGTAACTTGCTAAACGTGCTTCTTGCAAATATTTTTAAATACTGTTCTTAAAAATTATCAAAGTTGTAACTACTAAAAGAGATAAACAAATTGAAAATATAATAAATTAAGTATTTAAAAATATTTGCAAGAAGCACGTTTAGCAAGTTACTAGCTTGCTATTTGTAAAAAAATTCTAAGTCCGTTATCTTGAAAGAGTAAATGAAATGTACTAAGTTGAATAATTCAATGTTTCTAAAAAGACAATTTCACATATCTAGCACTTCAGAAAAAATGTATCAAGTTCGTAACATTCGAAAAATACCAAAGTTCAACACTTCAATGAAATTTTCAAAGTACAGATCTGTTAGTTTATTTAAAGAATATATTCAACGACTTATCAGAACATAAAATATAACAATGTGCAAAACTTCTAACAGAAAAAAATTACAACTTACAATCTATTAATGCAGTTTACTAAGTATTTTGTAAAATCCTTTACTTGATAATTCTGAAAAATAGTTTAAGTCCCTCACTTTGTATAGACATAAATTATGTTACTTTTAATTAGTTATGGTTTACATAAAGATAAGTTTATACATCTATGCAAAAATAACTGATTATTTCTATACCAAATTTAAATCCATTTCATGAAAAACATGTTAAGCATACTACTTCTACAAAATTTACAAAGTTCTAATAGCTAAGTTCCTTTCGAGAAATAATTTCATAACTTATGAGAACTCATAAACGTATACAAATCAAAAGTACACTTAGTTTGAACAAGTAACATGTATAAAAGTAAGAGCATGTTTATTTAAAATTTGTAAGTATAACCATCTTAATCAGTAAAATGTGTAACATGTGCACTTAGTTGATATTTCTTATAAAAATATTCAAGCCCATTACTTAATAAAAATTATAAAAATATGCCAAGGTAATACTCTAATGTTTTAAAAACATAGTGTATGATTTTAAATATTCTGTTACTTCAAGTAAAATATGGTAAGATCTTTACATTAAAGAACACCTAAAAAATCTTTATTTAAAAATACTAAGTTTCTTTATCTCACTTAACTTTATTTTTGAAAAACCTGTAAAATCGATTAAGTTATAAAATTATGGAAACTAACTTTTTTAGCTAAGTTCATTTTATAAAAAATTAGTACTTTGGGAATTCTCATGTAACACAATTTACCTATCACACTTAAGTTTATGATTTTAATCAAAACATTTTAATTCTATGTAGTAGATTAATGTTTCCATAGTACATGCTTCAATAAATTTTGTTAAATTTCTAACTTTCTACCTTGTAGTGTATAAAAGATAAGTATAAAACGAGAACCTTAAATCGTGACCAAGTATGCTAACTTTATCACTTTTTATTTAATAGATTTTTATTTTGCAAGTAATCAACACGCACATACACATAAGAAAACACAGAAAAGTTTTCATGTTTAAACTTATTTATTTACAAAAACATATTTTAAATTACACAAACTATTTACACAATTAAGAAAATAATAAATTTTCAAAGTGTAATCCACAATTAATCATGCACAAATCAGTAAAATCTTACTGTTGTAGAAGCAAGCAAACTTTTTCTACATAATCACAATGGTTTTAATATATTTTTTACAATCGCAATACTAGTTATACACCAATAACATCACATAATTACACATGTTTTGTCATCCTTGGAATTCGCAAAATCTGAAAACGGTTGAAAAAATGAATTAAATAGCTCATTTTGAAGATATTTCATATAGTCTTCAATGAAAATGTTTGAAAAAAATTCTCCGTCATAATGACAAGTGCATTTTTTCTCGCATATCTCTCTTGCAATATACGGCATGTCAACCGTAAACCATGCTTTACTACTTATAAGACCCTCTCGCTCATCAATATGTGATCTATTCGAACAGGCATGTATCCTATGCGAAGAATGATCTTGAACCCGGCCTATGTTTTTAAAAATTTCCTGATGTACTATATCCATTAATTGTTGTTTAGCTTCATCGTAATTACAATGGGGTTCACGGTTACATTTTTGCGGCTTTAATTTTAAAATTAAATGAGGCAAGGTCGTCGTATATAGCGTTTTTAAAATGCATTCCAATATTTCATTTCTCATTTCGCAAAGTTTTTTTACTTGATCATTTAAAAGTGTTAAGGAAATTGGATTTAACGTGAATGAATCTGCGGTTTTGTAAATTTGTTGTAAGATGCATTTTCCATCATCATTAAATACAGATAATTGATTATTACAAATAAAAGAGCTATTGCTATGACCTATATTAAAATCTAATAGTTTTACAATAAATTCGATCCATGTGGAAGGGTTCATCACGACTCCCTGACCGGTTGGTATATAGTCTAATTGGGCATTCTGAATAAATTGTCTAATATGGATCTTCAAGTCAGTTCTTTCATCGTGAAGTGAAACGTAGATAAGTCTTTCCAAGTGCCATGTACTATTTACAGAAGCATATAAGCTATGGTAAAGATGATCCGTCCAATCGTCCAACTTTGCCCTTTTCGGGGAAGGCTCATAAATGTACATTTTGGCAAATGTTAGGTTAATGTGCGGGTCTGTCACATAAGGTTCAGAAGGAATACCATGCGTTAAAAGTTTGTTGGTTGGGGGATATATCTTACACATTGAGCCATGTTCTAATTTAATGGTAGCGGTTTCACAGTTCGCTGGTTTAAAATCCAAAGTTCGTTTAGATCCAAAACTTAGAATGCATACACCTGATGATAGGTCTAGATTAAAATCTTCGTAGTTGCCGTCTTCAATTTTAGGTTGTTCTTCAGAGCCAAAGTTCACTTGCACCATATTAAATTCATAATTTGTCACTTTCTGTAGATCTTCACGTATTTTTTGCAAAATGGGTATCCAAGAGTAAACATAGACTGTTGCTCCAGGTAAACTGTAATTGATTCCTTCATCAGCAAAAGTAATTACTTTACGGGTCGAGGAAATTTTCTTTTCACTACTTTGCAGGGGTAATTGAAACAATTCTTGCTGTAGCACGTCAACATCACTTTCAGTATAAAACTCGGGGGAAATTTTCTTTTCAATACTTTGCAAAGGCTTTACATCTAAAGGCAATTGTATTATTTCTTGCAGCAACACATCGGCATCACTTTGAGTATAAAACTCGGGAGTGTATTCAATGTTAAAGTTATTTTCGATCGATTCAAGCAAAGACATTTTTGAAATTCGGCGAAAAATCAATTAAAACACACGTCTTAAGTATAGGCGCACACAGTGTAAAGAGAGTCTCGCAACACACACCTGGCCACTTTATCTAACTAAAATGTCTCTATACTGATTCTTTAAAAAATCACGTGATTACCCAAGCGCCCTCTACCTTCCTCAACCCTGTAGATATTGCATCATCTAACTAAAGAGAGTCTCGCAACACACACCTGGCCACTTTATCTAACTAAAATGTCTCTATACTGATTCTTTAAAAAATCACGTGATTACCCAAGCGCCCTCTACCTTAAAACTTTCTCAACCCAGTAGATATTGCATCATCTAACTTGTCTTAGCCTGTTACTAAGAGTTGCCCCTAATTGCAAATAGTACATCCTGCCAACGAACCTAGCGGATATTAAATCAACACAGATTTGCACACGTCACTATCACGTGTCTTCTGCGCATGTCACTTCCTTATCTCTTATCTGATCTGTGATACCTGATAAGAGAAAATCAGTTGCCGTTAAATTTGTAGAGTTTGTAGGTTGGGCGTAGGTAAGGTCTCCTGCAACGGGTAACTAAGAATTCTTTAGCCGAGCAGAACGATGTTTTGTCCGCATGCAACAAGAGTGTTGTCCGTTATTTTTCAGGTATTATAATTGCTTATATTTTTTCAGATATATGTTGTGATTAGCTATCTTTTAGAGTAATCAGTTTAGTTTATTAACAGGTTTTCATTAATAATTTCAGTTTATGACTTTATTAAAAAAATTTTAGTTTATTATTGTAAAAATTGTTTTAGTTTATGAATTTATTAAATAAAAATTTTAGTTTATTATTGTAAAAAATTGTTTTAAACAATAAGTTTAGTTTATGCATTTATTAAAAGGATGTCTATGTAAAATTTAAGTCTATAAAAAAACTGAGTGTAAAAATTTTGATATGTTTAATTTATTAACAAGTTTTAATTAATAATTTTAGTTTATGACTTTATTAAATAAAAATTTTAGTTTATTATTCTAAAAATTGTTTTAAACAATAATTTTAATACCTATTTTATACGTGAATACTCATTCATCTGCAATGCCTATAATTTATTACTGTTATTTATCAAAACTTAACAAAAATAATTTGCTTTAGTATAATGATCTTTGCTAATTGTTTCACAGAAATTAATTTAATGATTCATTATTTTCATAAACTATATAAAATATATTAATCGTTGTAGCTTAACTTTGATATTTTAATTTAGGATATAATGTCGATCAGAAGAATAATCATAATCTATTTAATACGTGTTCAATAGATATCCTTTACAAAGTTCCAATGCGTTTGTAAAAATTAGATTATGTTTTTAAGTAGTAAACATCTTCATCCATAAGTCCCCATTTTTGAACGTAGAATGAAACACGTGTCCCCACAATTCGGTATTCCCCTAGCACCCTCCCTGGTTTTATCTTATCGGTAAACTGGCCAACTCTTATTGTACCGGCTCTGTAGAGCCTCAAGGCACTCTCTTATCTCTAAATTTCTGTTATCAGCTGTACTAGGGATATGCACGTGGATTTTACTTCAATCATTCTTTTGTGAATTATTATGTATTTTTATTATTTTCACCTCTCGCGTGTACAAGTACAGGGTAAGTGTAATATTTTCTATTATTTTAGTTACATATAAGTTGATACCGTAATTCTAATTGAAAATAATTATGTGGTAATTATATTTTCCACTTTTGATGTGTTGTACTTTTAAGTGTGATTTTTTTGTTAATGTATGTTTTTCTGTATTTTGGTGTTTTGCGAAATTTTAAGTGGGTAATCCAGTGTAATTAATATTAATAGCATTATCGGTAGAAGTACTTTATGCAGTTTGTATACAAAAACTGGGGTTTGAGGGCTTTCTCCTAATAGAAAATAAGGCATGCATGGTATTTGTATTTCAGTAAATTCTAACTAAGATTAAATTTTCGCTTGCTAACTAATTTTATCCTACATAAAATAGTATTGTGAATCTGGTAAATTGTTATAAGAAAAAAAATTACTTTTAAAGCGTTTAATATCTTCAAATGTGTTTTGTTTTTAGTGTTAAAATAATATACCTATTTCAGCATATGATGGTATTAAGAATGAATGAAAATGTGCTAGTTGGACCGGGAATTAGGGATAATGTATTTTAAATCATTACTCGATTTTCCGGTCTTGCTAGCCGTATAGATGTTGGTACTTTGTCCAGAGACTAGAAGATTTCACAAGATGTCCCTTCACGTAAGTAAAAACCTTGTATTTTTTAGTTTAAGTAATGATTTTCGATTTAAACTTTCTAAGTATTGAAAGATATTTTATGTACATGCAATTGTGCTAAAACGGATCTTCAATTTTTATTTCCAATAGTTCAACTTTCTAACAATAGTACTATCTAGTCTAAAAGTTTGTGCTAGTTATGCTCACCTTTCTATAAAATAGGTTAAGTGCATACCACTCAAAAGGTTGATTCATGTATAAAATTATGCTTTCATTGTCTAACTAAAATGAGTGTTGCACATAAACAATCTAACTCGTATCGTATTGAAATTCTATAAATCATGTTACTCTACTTGTGATATACAATAAAAAAGTTTTGCAGGATTATTAAAAATGTAATTTTTTCTCTAATTGATCTATAGAAAATATAAACTAGTATAATCGCTGCCTAAAATCTATCAGAAATGTGTGGGTAAGAAAAAATGTTTAGATAAATACTTTGTTTGTTTGTGTTTTAAGGCAAACCTGCACGCGGGGGTATCTGCCTAGGATGAGGGGTGCCTTGGTAGGAAGACTTTCTAAGGGGATCTAACGCGTATTCATGCATTTCGTATACAAAAACTTGAGTTTTGGGGGATATATGGCTAAAGTGGTTTTCTCGCAATAGAATATAAGACTATATCATTATTTGTAAAAATCTTTCTATGGTATAATTTTCTCACTTGCCTAACCGTAGAAGAAATTTGTAGAAAATGTATGGGTATTCTAAATCCTACTTTAATGTTAAACGACTACTTAACAAAAATACGGTATACAAAAAATTAAAAACACTTGATTAAATTTTTTTTCTTGATAAATTAAAAACATTTGATTAAAAAAATTTGTTGTAAAATTATATAACTTAAAATTAAAACTTGGTTAAAAAAATAAATATTTGTAGTAAAATTATATAACTTAAAATTAAAACTTGGTTAAAAAATAAATTTAGAAAAATATTTGTTGTAAAATTATTTAACTTAAAATTAAAACTAAATCTCTTATCTAAAAAAAAAAATCTTAGTAAAAAATCTCTTAAGAAAAAAAAAATGTTTAGATAAACAAGTTCATACACTATCTAAATCATTATTTGTAAAAACTATGGGTACTAAAATCGTTCTATGATATAATTTTCTCACTTCCCTAACAGTAGAAGAAATTTGTAGAAAATGTATGGGTATCCTAAACCCTACTTTAATATTCTAGTAAACTGTTACTTATTAAATATATGCTATAATCTTAAACGGTATACAAAAATTAGAAGTATGTATTAAGCAGCATTTATTCAATTTGCATTGGTTCTATTACTAAATGGTAAAGAAAACTAAATCCTTCTGGGGATGTTGTTCATTTCTTTGCTCCACATAGTTAATTATTATTTAAAGAAACAAAAACAACAACGCATCCTCTGTGCTACGCCCTGTCTCCATTCATGCGAGGCTAGCGTGATGGGGAAAGGCACAGTAAAAATTTTTATTTGAAATGAGGCGGTAGACGTTCTACCGGGCGGCTGGTGGGTCCTCATTTTATAATAAAATTTTTTATTTCAGGTGTAATTCATATAGCTTATTTAAAATTATGTCAAAGTCTCTTATTTTGATACTAAATGTTAAAGTCCCTTATTTTTCATGAGAGAATGCATCGCAATCTGAAAATTTTTCCAAGTCCTCTTATTTGAGAAATATGTCACAATCTGAAAAAAATTACAAGTCCCCTTATTTGAAAAATTTGTTAAAGTCTGAAAAAATTACAAGTCTCCTTATTTAAAAAATATCTTAAAGTCTGAAAAAAATTACAAGTCCCCTTATTTGAAAAGTTTGTTAAAGTCTGAAAAAATTATAAGTCCCCTTATTTGAAAAAAAGGAAAAAAAAATTCTTATCAACCCTTCCAACATCCGGTCAACTTCCTCTCTCAACATCCCTTCCGACCACGCCCCCCTTCCCCGCTCAGCATAGGGAACGCACTCATCCAGGCAGCACCGCAGAATTAACATGGCACCGCATGAGGTGAACGAACATTTATCTACTACTGAGATGTATAAATGTTATGTATTGTATGTATAAATATTTTTTTATAATAATGACCTTGACCATCTCTTTCCTTCCCTATTCATAGAAGTTGAATTCTGTGATTCTATACAAGCGTATAGAAAATTCATCAAAACGTATATAAAACAAGCCGTAACCCACAACCCTCATGATTTCAATTAAGTCTTAGTTTATTAGGAACGACATTATAATTATTTTTTTTATTCATTGAAAAAGAAAAGAAACTACTACAGATCTGCACTTTTATTACAAAGCAAATTTGAGTCCAGTAGTCAATTCAATGCGCTTAACCCCCTCTTCTACAAATTTGAACCCAGTATTTAACTGAATGCTGAGTGAAAATACAAGTGCTTCTATTTGGGGGGGGGGGGGCATTCAGAGTGTGACACATTTTAGTGTAAAAATGATACAAAAAAAAAATTCAAATACTTTAAAAAAAATTCGCTTCACCAAAAGCTAGAGGGGCAATGGGGCTGTTGTGCATACTGTACTGTGTATTTACAAATCAGGCCACACTGTTCAAAATATATCTGAAAATTAACGGAAAAAAGGCCTGGCAGCAAAGTTGCCAGAAAATGTCCGTTCTGTTTATTATTTTTTCCTTTTTCTGGACTTGTAACTTTCCGTTTTGCAAAAACTGCGAAAAAAATAGGTCGGCCATCGCTATTATCGTACCATGAACCTACGTATCTGGAGACGGTTGCTTTAACCACTAGACACCACACAACTTGTTCTGCATTGGCCGAAGGGTGAAGTAAAGGTTATTTTTAGTTTCCTTGCGGGAGAGGAATTCGTGCGTTTCATGATTCAAAATTTAAAATTCGAGATAAAGTGTTGTCCAGTTATTATCAACATCTCCTATTTGATTAGCAAGAAATTAATTTCGATTTTCGCAAATGTATATAGTTTGTCAAACATTTACTCTATGGGTATTTGTCATATCGGTTTAGATTTCCAAACAGATATGCTGCAAACACTGAAAATCGGAAAAGAAATACATTGGCTCGTAAAAATATAAAAAAAATACACCTTGATTTTTCGTTCTCAGTTTGATGTAATATTAATAATAATCACTGAAATTGTTTTCTAGTCAGTCCTGTACATTTATGTGATTTGAAATACTCTTTTTTTATGAAAGGGGGAATTCTTTTTTTTTAAAAAAATAATTAATTAAGTTTAAATTTTAATTACTATTATAGTTTAATTTTTTAATTACCATGAGTCGTTTGGGGTTTAATATTTTTTTCCCTCTAAAAAGTCCAACAAAACCCTTTCTCAAAACTACTTCCCAAAAATTTTCAAACTAACCCAAAAACGGAAATTTTTTTTCC
>JAWZYV010003021.1:0-15319 GCA_038373885.1 Cheiracanthium punctorium
AAACTTATTTGTTTGAAAGAGATAAAATATCAATAATAGTAAGGTTTAGCGATTTCTAGACAAATATTTCGATATCGCCAAGCTGAGTTCAATTTGAAATATTTCCTTCTGACACTTTATTTGGCGATATTTCACCAAAAGCCGACAAACTTGAGATAGTCAGCGAGATTTTGGGGATAGCCAAAGTAGTCATTGACCACAGACTTTCAATGAATTGAATGCATCCATACACCTCAATGTATTTAAAGTCATTTGGCTCACCCTGTAAATAAATTCTCAGTCGATTGCTGTCAAAAAAGATATGGAAAACAGTTAGATATTACAATAGTTCTAAATACAAAAGTTCAAAAATTTACGGGTTAAAGTTTTAGTGTTATACAAAATACGAAATAATTTTTGGCGCCAAATTTGGCGATATTTCGGCGAAACTCGTCAATGTCAACGAAATTGGCGTGATTTTAAGCATGAACCAAACAATGACAGATTATCGCCAAATTTGGCGATATTTCGCCAAAACTCGCCAAGAACGATGAGAAATGGCGATACTTTGGGCATGGACCAAATGACTGACTATCGCCAAATTTGGCGATATTTCGCCAAAACTCGCCAAGGTCGAGGACAGACGGCGAGTTTTTGGGCATGTACCAAACAATGACTGTCTACAGTTGTATTATATTGAAGATGTCCATAGACATTAAAGTACTAAAATTCTTTTCGGTGGTCCTGTAAATAAACTATCCAGTAGATTGGAACCAAAAATCGAGATACACAACTAGATGTTACAACATTCTTATATATGAAATTTCATAATAGTTTTTGAGATTTGAGAGTTAAATATGCACACACGTACACCAAAAATCGCCAAGCTTGGCGACTTTTGGCATAGTTCTTGAGGGAGGCACGTGACCGTGGTCGGACCATTACCTAACTTATGTGGTAGGACGGTATTGTGCTTGAAATGGATGAATGCCCCTAAAATTGCCATTGACCGTAATGTATTGGAAATCTTTTGAGTGTTCCTGTAGCAGAACTACAAATGATAAAGACACTTTTTTTAATGGAGAAATTCATTTTCTAACTCTTTACAGCATACATCACTTCTGAGTCGTTTGAAATAGCCCAATACCTCTAAAAAACGCTTTGATGAATTTCGGCCCATAGAGCGTAATGTATTTCGAATCTTTTGGGCGGTTCTGTAGATAAACTATCCAGTCGAATGGAATCGAAAGGGGAGGTGCACAACTAGATGTTACAGCAATCCTAAATATAAAGTTTCAACATTCTACGCCTAATAGTTTTTGAGATATGCGAGCTAAATGAGTTTCGGCCCATTGAGCGTAATGTATTTCGAATGTTTTGGGCAGTCCTGTAGATAAACTATCCAGTCGAATGGAACCAAAAGGAGAGGTGCACAACTAGATGTTACAACTATCCAAAATATGAAGTTTCGACATTCTACGCCTAATAGCTTTTGAGTTAGGCGAGTTTAATGAATTTCGGCCCATAGAGCGTAATGTATTTCGAATCTTTTGGGAGGTCCTGTACATAAACTATCCATTCGATTGCCACCAAAAGGGGAGGTGCACAACTAGATCATAGAACAATCCTAAATATCAAATCTCAACATTCTACGACCCATAGTTTTTGAGATATGCGAGTTACATACATACGTACGTACGTACGTACAGACGGCATGGAAAAACTGGCCACAGCAGACTCGCCGCTGGTCAAAATGAGTTGCAGACGCGTTAATATGATCGTGCATGCTAGCCTACGATAGGATGCATCGAAAAAATTTTTAAAATTCAATTTAGAGGTAGTCAAAATCGGTTTTTTTGTCGAAATTTGGCCCCCAAAATTTTTCGGGATCACATTACTTCCTTATACTACGTACAAGGAAGTAAAAAACTAGAGTAAGGTAGGGTAAGGACATTAATAGTGCGCAATAGGGCAAGTACATGCGTGAGCTCTGAGTATCTTATTATTTCCACTACGGCAATGGGATTTGCAACAAAAGCTTTCTTTTTACTTCCTTGTACGTAGTATAAGGAAGTAATGTGATCCCGAAAAATTTTGGGGGCCAAATTTCGACATAAAAACCGATTTTGACTACCTCTAAATTGAATTTAAAAATTTTTTTCGATGCATCTCATCGTAGGCTAGCATGCACGATCATATTAACGCGTCTGCAACTCATTTTGACCAGTGGCGAGTCTACTGTGGCCAGTTTTTCCATGCCGTCTGTACGTACGTACGTATGTATGTAACTCGCATATCTCAAAAACTATTGGTCGTAGAATGTTGAGATTTGATATTTAGGATTGTTCTATGATCTAGTTGTGCACCTCCCCTTTTGGTGGCAATCGAATGGATAGTTTATGTACAGGACCGCCCAAAAGATTCGAAATACATTACGCTCTATGGGCCGAAATTCATTAAACTCGCCTAACTCAAAAGCTATTAGGCGTAGAATGTCGAAACTTCATATTTTGGATAGTTGTAACATCTAGTTGTGCACCTCCCCTTTCGGTTCCATTCAACTGAATAGTTTATCTACAGGACCGCCCAAAAGATTCGAAATACATTACGCTCTATGGGCCGAAATTCATCAAAGCGTTTTTTAGAGGTATTGGGCTATTTCAAACGACTCAGAAGTGATATATGCTGTAAAGAGTTAAAAAATGAATTTCTCTATTAAAAAAAGTGCCTTTATCATTTATAGTTCTGCTACAGGAACACTCAAAAGATTTCCAATACATTACGGTCAATAGCAATTTTAGGGGCATTCATCCATTTCAAGCACAATACCGTCCTACCACATAAGTTAGGTAATGGTCCGACCACGGTCACGTGCCTCCCTCAAGAACTATGCCAAAAGTCGCCAAGCTTGGCGACTTTTGGTGTACGTGTGTGCATATTTAACTCTCAAATATCAAAAACTATTATGAAATTTCATATATAAGAATGTTGTAACATCTAGTTGTGCATCTCGATTTTTGGTTCCAATCTACTGGAGAGTTTATTTACAGGACCACCGAAAAGAATTTCAGTACCTTAATGTCTATGGACATCTTCATTATAATACAACTGTAGACAGTCATTGTTTGGTACATGCCCAAAATCTCGCCGTCTGTCCTCGACCTTGGCGAGTTTTGGCGAAATATCGCCAAATTTGGCGATAGTCAGACATTTCGTCCATGCCCAAAGTATCGCCATTTGTCATCTTTCTTGGCGAGTTTTGGCGAAATATCGCCAAATTTGGCGATAATCTGTCATTGTTTGTTTTATGCTTAAAATCTCGCCAAATGTCGTCGACATTGACGAGTTTCGCCGAAATATCGCCAAATTTGGCGCCAAAAATTATTTCCTATTTTGTATAACTCTAAAACTTTAACCCGTAGATTTTTTAACTTTGTATTTAGAACTATTGTAATATCTAACTGTTTTTCATATCTTTTTTGACAGCAATCGACTGAGAATTTATTTACATGGTGAGCCAAATGACTTTGAATACATTGAGGTGTATAGATGCATTCAATTCATTGAAGGTCTGTGCTCAATGACTACTTTGGCTATCCCCAAAATCTCGCTGACTATCTCAAGTTTGTCGGCTTTTGGTGAAATATCGCCAAATAAAGTGTCAGAAGGAAATCTTTCAAATTGAACTCAGCTTGGCGATATCGAAATATTTGGCTAGAAATCGGTAAACCTTACTATTATTGATATTTTATCTCTTTCAAACAAATAAATTTAGAGGAAGTGCGTCGAAAATATTTTTGATCTAATGGACGTGCAAGGAAGTCATGTGTTGGACACATCAGATTTTTACTTCCTTGTACGTAGTATAAGGAAGTAATGTGATCCCGAAAAATTTTGGGGGCCAAATTTCGACATAAAAACCGATTTTGACTACCTCTAAATTTAATTAAAAAAATTTTTTCGATGCATCTCATCGTAGGCTAGCATGCACGATCATATTAACGCGTCTGCAACTCATTTTGACCAGTGGCGAGTCTACTGTGGCCAGTTTTTCCATGCCGTCTGTACGTACGTACGTACGTACGTATGTATGTAACTCGCATATCTCAAAAACTAGTGGTCGTAGAATGTTGAAATTTGATATTTAGGATTGTTCTATGATCTAGTTGTGCACCTCCCCTTTTGGTGGCAATCGAATGGATAGTTTATGTACAGGACCGCCCAAAATATTCGAAATACATTACGCTCTATGGGCCGAAATTCATTAAACTCGCCTAACTCAAAAGCTATTATGCGTAGAATGTCGAAACTTCATATTTTGGATAGTTGTAACATCTAGTTGTGCACCTCCCCTTTTGGTTCCATTCGACTGGATAGTTTATCTACAGGACTGCCCAAAACATTCGAAATACATTACACTCAATGGGCCGAAATTCATTAAACTCGCATATCTCAAAAACTGTTAGGCGTTGAATGTTGAAACTTTATATTTAGGATTGTTATAACATCTAGTTGTGCACCTTCCCTTTCGGTTCCATTCGACTGAATAGTTTATCTACAGGACCGCCCAAAAGATTCGAAATACATTCCGCTCTATGGGCCGAAATTCATCAAAGCGTTTTTTAGAGGTATTGGGCTATTTCAAACGACTCAGAAGTGATATATGCTGTAAAGAGTTAGAAAATGAATTTCTCCATTAAAAAAAGTGTCTTTTTCATTTATAGTTCTGCTACAGGAACACTCAAAAGATTTCCAATACATTACGGTCAATAGCAATTTTAGGGGCATTCATCCATTTCAAGCACAATACCGTCCTACCACATAAGTTAGGTAATGGTCCAACCACGGTCACGTGCCTCCCTCAAGAACTATGCCAAAAGTCGCCAAGCTTGGCGACTTTTGGTGTATGTGTGTGCATATTTAACTCTCAAATCTCAAAAACTATTATGAAATTTCATATATAAGAATGTTGTAACATCTAGTTGTGCATCTCGATTTTTGGTTCCAATCTACTGGAGAGTTTATTTACAGGACCACCGAAAAGAATTTCAGTACCTTAATGTCTATGGACATCTTCAATATAATACAACTGTAGACAGTCATTGTTTGGTACATGCCCAAAATCTCACCGTCTGTCCTCGACCTTGGCGAGTTTTGGCGAAATATCGCCAAATTTGGCGATAGTCAGTCATTTGGTCCAAGCCCAAAGTATCGCCATTTGTTATCGTTCTTGGCGAGTTTTGGTGGAATATCGCTAAATTTGGCGATAATCTGTCATTGTTTGGTTCATGCTTAAAATCTCGCCAAATGTCGTCGACATTGACGAGTTTCGCCGAAATATCGCCAAATTTGGCGCCAAAATTATTTCCTTTTTTGTATAACTCTAAAACTTTAACTCGTAGATTTTTTAACTTTGTATTTAGAACTATTGTAATATCTAACTGTTTTCAATATCTTTTTTGACAGCAATCGACTGAGAATTTATTTACATGGTGAGCCAAATGACTTTGAATACATTGAGGTGTATAGATGCATTCAATTCATTGAAAGTCTGTGGTCAATGACTACTTTGGCTATCCCCAAAATCTCGCTGACTATCTCAAGTTTGTCGGCTTTTGGTGAAATATCGCCCAATAAAGTGTCAGAAGGAAATCTTTCAAATTGAACTCAGCTTGGCGATATCGAAATATTTGGCTAGAAATCGCTAAACCTTACTATTATTGATATTTTATCTCTTTCAAACAAATAAATTTAGAGGAAGTGCATCGAAAATATTTTTGATCTAATGGACGTGCAAGGAAGTCATGTGTTGGACACATCAGATTTTTTATCATATACTTTTAAGAATATTATATAGTTCCATGAACAGATTTCGCTTTCTGACACATATTTTTTTTTAAGGCCGTGTTGTAAGGCCCTTTAGTGAAAGAGTTTTTAAAAACATTTATTTAAAAAAAAAACTGAATTAATATTTTTTTTTTCATTGGCTCTTCTTTTATATTTTCAAGGGTACTTTTCAGTCATATTTTTTTTGTTTACATTTCTATAAACAACATTTGAAATTGGGGGCCCTTTTCAACCGGGGGGTCCTGGGCAAAGTCTCGATTTCCCCATGCGATATTAAGGCTCTGGGTAAGAGGGGAGAGTCTCCCGCCCTAACATTAGCAAAATTCTGTTAAACGCGGCAAAATTAGATACCTAGTTGGCAAACTTGCTGAAAAAAATGTAACGAAAACTATAATTTACTTTCGGTTTCTGGTACATTTGGCAGAATTATGCAAACTCAGTTGACAAAAGTAAGAAGTTGGTAATATAGTTGGTAAAATATTAGATAAGTTGGTAAAACCGATGTTTGACTTGGCAGTTAATCGATATCTCCCCCCCCCCTCTAAAAAAGTCTTAGCAATGGCTCTTCCTCCCACTATATTTAAATAAACTATTTGGTATTTTTAAGATTTGTTTGAATGTCTTTGATTAAAACAAGGAATTTATTGATTTGACATGACTGACAATTTATTGATTAAAACAAGGAATAAAAGAAGATAGTGAGATTACGAGAAGTTTGTCTTTAAAAAAGGGAGATTTTTCTTTTTCGAGTTACACGGTGTCGAATCAAACATTGGAGTTATCTTTGTACCTCTGAGCAAAGGTATTTTACGTTTCAGGTACATTGTATAGAACAGACTAAGAACAAACAGCAAATACAATCATGTAAAATCAAACATTTTATTAATGGGAGTAATGCCACACTTGAAGGCAGGGGCAAAGAAAAGAAGTTCATTAACCACATTACGTGATGATAATGAGCTGTTAATATCAAAAATATTAAAATAATGTTAAAAAAATGTTTAATTTAATGAGCAAGTGGAAAATCGTAGTCTTCTAATGCTTCCCAAGTGTACTTCAGTGAATTACTAGAGCTTGAAAGGAGCTAGAACTTTTACCATGATTCTTCAAATTCTTGTCATGATTATATCTGAGTTCTTACAGACATCGTTGCAATCCTAAAAAATTTCAATCCAGTGGTTACATAAAATATAGAATAAATAATAGTACTGGAAAGTAATGTCATGTTTTTTTTTAAACGTTAAATTCAAACAAATAAATTTTCAACAAGTATTTAATTATAAACAAGCTGTGCCTAGACATAGGATTAATATTTATTACATTTCAAAGCAGAAAATTTAAAGATAACTTGTTTTTCTTTCATAAAAGATATATGATAAACACGGTGAATCCTTTTAATATGCGTAAAGGAGGAATTTTCTAATTGTCTTGAAACTGACTTTTAAGTATTCGCAAATGTTGTATTTAACAGCAATAATTTTAGGGTTTTTTTTTTTTTTTTTTTTTTTTTTTTTTTTCGAGATGTGAGAACAGAACGTTCTGCCCAGCAAACACACACAGGTTCTCTGAACGTCTATTAACGTTCAGCAAACGTCTTCTGAAAGTTAATAGACGTTCAGAGAACCTATGTGTGTTTGCTGGGTGGCCTCTTATTTCCCATAGGTTATGAATTTTGGCAAATGCTATCTAATCTAGCATCTATGTTAAAGTACTCAAATGCATACCAAATTTCGTATTATTAGCTTCAGTAGTTTTAGCAAGACGAAGTATTGACCGACTGGAAAAAAACATTACTGTCTTTACCACGACTAATTGTTTTTTCCCCGCTTCGTTAGATGAATTTCATGTACTTCAATAACCTCCCCCCCCCCCCCCCAGAATCCTATAGTAATAAATTTATAATTCTATGAATTAATCTTCAGAACTTCATATGTATTTGAGACATATTATATTTCGTCTTGATACGCATATATCTTCTTTCGTTTACAAATAAAAATTAACTAGATACATAGTCACTCTTTTTGAGATTTACGGCATGCAGTATCCTTTAAGTGATTTATAGCACTTGAAGTTTAATCGTTTCTTCTAAGAATAAACTGACGTTAAACGCAAATTCGTCGATGCCCTACTTTCAGTTTCATTTATACAAGCATACTTATTTTATGAGAAGAAAGAATTGACATACGTCAACCAAGACATGATGCAATGGTATTGGAAGTAATCGATAATCAATACCTATAGTTGCAAGAGAAATTTTGGCTATCGATATCAAAGTAACTGAAACACTAAGGATATGAATTACTTTTGAGGCTATTCCTAAGGTTTCAGTGGTAATAGTAATAGCATATACATATAAAAGCTGTCTCTAGCGGATTTGAAATAAATATTACAGTTAATATAATAAATTTAGTCTTTAACATACTCATGAGTAACCATTGCACAAACTTCCTTCGAATTTCCTTTTTAAAAGGTTATCAACTATACCGTTTGTGAGGAATATGTGCCAGAGACGGGCTAAAAGCCAGAGCAGACTTCAGTGCGTTTCCGTACGCTAGAATGGGAACTCAGTGTATTTTTCCGTATCTCGCAAGACGGATTGCGGAGAAAAGGGCCCCCATTGTGTGCTTGGCGTGCTTTTGTAGTTTCACGGGTTATCCTTTGTCGGTGAATCCCGACTGTTCATTAAAAGCCTATAATTTTTTCGACCTTGCACCTTCCCCCCCCCCCATTTTTACAAAGCCTGCACGTGTAAATTGACCATTAAAAACTCTCTTCATATCCTGCAGCGAACGGCCATCGCACTTGAGTCTGCGTTGGCCTTTAGTCTCGTCAGGTAAATAAATATTGCTCATACGGTATACAGTGTGCGCAATAAAGTTCATTGTCACCACCCCCTAACTTCAGCTGTAGTCATAAAAGTAGAGCTACGTAATAAAATTGCTTACAGAGCTACCTGCCACCGAAATTCGGAGTTAGTGTTCTTATCTCAAAAACGATACACGAGACGAGAAAAATATTAGATTCAAATCTGTTCATCATGATCAATTTGGTAAGAAAAAGGCACCATGTGCTCAATAATAGAGGAGAGGAGGTGATTATGGAATAGTCGGGAAATATGGAATACCGAGTTTTTGGCTCTGTTAGTTGCTATTGCCACAAGGGAATACCATGAACAACTCAAGAAAGATTCCCTTCTTACAATGCGGTAAGAGTTGACCGCTCTCTGTTGCCGTACCACTCGCTACAGAACAAAGTATGTTTTGTGATTTTCAAGAGTTTTTGTAGATAATTTTTCAAACATTTTAACTTACTAGTCAACACGTAACATGAACATGGATGTTACGCATAATGTACACTAAGAGAATGGTAGTTTGTTGAACTGTGGTTATTTTTTAGATGACAGTGTTTTGCCAATGAGTTTTAAAGGTTCGTTTTCCGAGATGGCGTGTCGGGTATTATGGAATACTGGGCAATATTGTAATGGGTTTCATGTCATCCACTAAAGACCCGGAAAACAAAGACGCTGAATGCATCTTTTGTCACGACAAATTCTCTAATGATCAACGACGATAAGTTTGGATTCAAAGATCCAGCTGTTCTCTGTGGGCTCACCATGACTGTATCGGAGCAAAGAAAGAAAATTATATCTACAACTTTTCTAAATCGACTCGAAGCAGAAATGACTCCAGTATAATGATTTAAACTACAGAATATAAAAATTTGTTTTATAGTAACAAATAACTATATAGGAAGCAATATAAATTGCTTTTCATCGGTTTAAACCATCTATTCCATATGACCCGACTATTCCATATTATACTCCATTCGTAACTTTTTTTAAAAATATTTTTTTTCTATAACAACAAAATAAATTGTGTATTTCTTTGCAATTGACATTTCATAACGATTCATTATAGCTTGTACTCATGCTGTTTTGGGGGATTTTATTTAAAAATCTATGAAGTTACAGTTAGAAATGTAAATGGTATTCCATAATCACCTCCTCTCCTCTACTTCAAACAGAAGGCATGAAACGCGATTTATTTGGTCGCGTTTCCCAACGCTTGTTGATATTTCGCTTATTTATCCTAAAAGCTGAAAGTGTTTTCCGACAGGAACAATATACCTCTGGACTCTGGTCTGCAATTCACGCTGCGCAATATACGCAGATGACATGCTTTTCATTTTACATCTCTTTTTGACATTAGTGTACGCAATGTGCCTTCCCTGACTAAATCGATGATGATATACAACTTTGTATTTGATCGTTTCACCGTACCTTGTACTGTTTTTGAAATAAGAACTATAACTCGGAATTCAGCCATCAGATGGCGCTCTCGGTAATTTCATTGCGGAGCGTGCATAGCTACTTTACTATACCTAAACCCCACTTATATAACTATAGCTCTCGCCGTTAACGGGATGACGAAGGATTTTAGCGGACATACTCTATGTGAACTTAATTTAGTTTTCTTTTAATTTCATTAGAAAGAGAACAGTTCGGCAGGAGTATTTTCATTCTTACGTTCAAAAATGGAAAAGATTAGGAAAAAGAAAAAATTAAATTGGGATTTTGTTCACATTTTTCTTGAAAATATTCAGGAATGTAACTTTACGGGAAAAAAATAGTCGGACTAATTTTGATATACATTTGACGTGAATGTTCAAGTTTACCAGAAATAAAACAGGGAATAACTGATAACTTTGCCTGGAAATATTTGAATAAAATTAACAAGTTGCACGTTGACAAGACATTTCGCTGTTAATAGCAAAAAATAATTTCAAACGTAGATCTCAATTTTTCTTAATGAATGTCCGCCTCAACAGAGAAACACAAACGGAAATTAAATACTCAGTTGCAATAATCTATTTTTTAAATGTCATATTTTATTAATATCAATAATACGTAACCCTAAATCTCTTGAGAGATCCATATACAAACCCAAAAGATTAAATTATCTCATTTCTTGAGGCAATTTTATTCTGTGTGATTGGAGAAAATTAAAACCATCTAAATAGAAAGTTAAAACTTTTTTCTACCGAACACTAGCTTCCTTTTAACTAGAAATATCATGAAAACATTTTAAACAATCTCTTTCTCAATGGTTTGTTTTCTTGTTATTTTATAAAAAGAAATCTAATTTGATAGAAATTTGATTATTTTGTTTAGTGAACCGTTAAAAAAGTTCTAAGATAGGAGAAATAACGAAATAAAATTTAATCAAAAAATTTATTTTTAAGGCAATGTTAGACTAATTACGAAAATGCATCTTTTTTTCTTTTTTACGTGCTTAAAACATATTTTATTTTTAATAAATCTAAATGCATAAATCTATTTACATAACTATCAGTCATACTTAATATTTCTCTCTGTTAATGGATACAGTAAGTACCTCGCAAAAGTTTTCATACGAAGCGTTTTTCGGTCTTAATGTTTTCTGTGAACAAAATTACTTAATCATGTAAATCTGATTCGTAGCTTTAGTCATTATACAGGGTACGCAACTAATAATTTGTGTGAAAATTGTTAAATTAAAAAACAAAAAAACAAGAGTGAATTTATAAATTTGAAATAAGTTTTGAGACGATTCACTTTTTATAAGATTTTACTGAAATTAATCGCCTTAAAGTAACAAAATATAGCAAAATCTAGTATTTTGTTGCATATATTTATGCTTTAGGAAACAATGCACATCGTCTGTGATTGGAATTAGTCTTTCTAATGTGGACCTAAAAGTAGAATTATTAGAATTGAAGGTCCAGAAAAGGTTCTGCCTTTAAAAACTGCAGAACTCCTTGGACTCCAGATGATGCGCAGCATTCCTAAATGCAAAAGGGTGTGCAACTAAATGCGAAAATTTGCTATATATTTTGTTACATTAAGAAGATTGAATTTTATAAAAGCTTAGAAAAACTGAATCGTCTCAAAAATTTCTGCTTAAGGAATGCCGCACATTGTCTGGACATGGAATAAACAAGGCTTTCTAAGGTGGACTTCAGGAGTTTCACCCGAAATTGAGCATACAGGAGTTCTGCGTTTGAAGAATATTTCTGTGTGCCGACTTTTTTCGAATATGTTCTAAAGAGTGTTCAATTGAAATGGTGTTAGGTGACTTATTCGGCCAGTACAGAACATTAAATTGTCTTAGCTGTATACCATTTATCTTTATTTTGCACTAAAAAATTAATTTAATTTACCATCAGTTTGATGTGTATTTAATTATATATTAATGACTATGTCATTTTATCTCTCAACACCCTTTATTGAAAAATGTATCCCAAAAATGCGACATAATTTTACATGTATTTAAATACTATTAGTTCACAACAGCTTTAATCTATTGTTACAATATTTCGTAAGCTGTAAAATATGCTTCACATGTATTTTTTACATGTATTTAAATACTATTAGTTTAGAACAGCTTTAATATATTGTTACAATATGTCGTAAGCTGTAGAATATGCTTCACATGTATTTTTCTATAAATAGGTTAGACTCATAAAAATTTCAACATAGGGTTACCAGGCGAAATACGCGAAAGATGAGCGATAAAATTACATAGTCCATTAATATCGTTTTAATATGGCAATAATGAAACTAAAAAATTAGGGGGGTTCAGGGGGGTCTCCATCTGACGAGGCTCGAAAAACCGAGATTTTATTAATTATATATACATATATGAGACGGCAGATATTTCAAGTAAGCTTCAGAGTTAAGGCAGGTAATATGGTTTATTGAACATTACAATTAAGATACAATTTAGAATGAGAAGAGGGGAGGGCCAGACGGGTACAAGAATCAGCGTGGACTCATGAAGCAGTTCCAGTGGCAGAAGTCCCCCGATTTTCGATGTGCGGGAGTATTTACGCTTACCACCCCACGTGGTCTGCGAAGACACAACTCCTCCTCTCTCTTATCTCTGATCGAACCACACACATTTACCAACATGACCCGCATCCGGGGACACAAGGGCGTGGGGACACGTGTACATCTAAAGAACTCAGAATCGACGGCCTGATGTTTGACAAATAACAAAATAAATAAAACATAGCTCCAGAGCGCGCGTGGCAAGTATGACAGGAAAGTAAAACTTACAGTGAAAGTACCCCCTTGAACAACCCAAACTAGTAAATACCCAAACTAGTAAAACCCAAACTAGTAAAACCCAAATTACCTTTTTATACATTACATATATATATATATATATATATATATATGTGTGTGTGTGTGTGTGTGTGTGTGTGTGTGTGTGTGTGTGTGTATTTATTTGTATATATATTAATAATTATATTTAATATGTGAAATTTGGGAAACAATTATAAAATTCTGGAGTGACTCCACTCGACTTTTCGAACACTTGATCTTTACCAACCGCTGAAATAAATTTCATTCAACTCAATCGAATCTAGTGTTCAGGCGTTAGTGCACTTAAAATGATTTGAGTGTATAATCGCAAAGAATACTTTTTTGTAGCCTTGTAAAAAACTATAAGCCATATACTCACTAAAATTTATGCAGTATGTAAGACAGTGACTACTATAATATGCTTATCTAATTTGCAATAGAATGCATCATTTAGGCACAAGCTCACTTGAACCACTTCAAATGATTTGAGTCCTTAGGCCATAATGTCGAAGAATTACTTTTTGCAAGCTTGTGAACAAACTATAAACTCTACACACACACAAAAATCTATGCAAGTCATAGCGCTGTGATCTATAATATACTTATCCAATCCGTGTGCAGGCCATAATGTAAAAGAACATTTATTTTTTGCCTGTAAAAAAAAAAAAGCTATAAGTCCTATACAAAACTAAATCTATACAGGCTGTTAGGGTGACCTTTAATGTACATAACCGATTTGAACTTACTCAAATGCACCATTTACAAATTAGCTCATTTTAAGTGATTTGCGTCCGTAGGCCGTAATGTATAAGAATTATTTTTTGAAACCCCGTGAACAAACTATCAGCTTTACACACACCTGTCTAGACAGGTCATGTGATCGTGATCTACAATATACATGCCCAATTTGCGCTCAATCGAATGCACCGTATACAAGCTAGCGCACTTTAAAGAATTTCAGTCCATTGGCCATAGTGTAAATGAAATATTTTTCATAGCTCTATAAAAATCTGTTAGTCCTATACACACCGAAATCAATACCGATCGTGTGACGGTGGTCTATAATGTATATACCAAATTTGAGCTCAATCGATGGCACTGTTTAGGAGCTATCGTGTTCACTCCCACACACACACACAAACAGATATACACATGCATACATTTCTCAAAAGTAGCATAAATGAACTCAGACGACCTCAAAATGTGTAACATCAAAATCTCGAAGTCGATTTTTTTTCACGATTACAGTACTTTCCTTACATGATACATGTTCGGAAAGTAAAAATGGTGATTGAATTTCCGATTAAAAAGTCCTATTGAAATTCAATCAAAGATTTTAGAATTACATCCATGATTTTCGAATTTCACATTTTTGAGATATGTAAATCTGAAATGAGTGAAGCAAAAAATAAATTCAAATTAAAAATATTTTAGAAAAAGGGAATAAATTACTTATTTTGCATTTAGCATATGATGATACTAAGTAGAAGCCATCAACTTAAATTGTGCAAACCTTCCCCTGGTAATTGTTTTGTTAAAGTTAAACATACTAAGATTTTTAAAATTACATTTTCTTTAAACAACAGTACCACTCAGCAAAATACAAATTGGATAGAAAAAGGAATGCAAAAATTTTATATTTATTAACGATAAAGATCTAGAAATTTTATATCTCTGGTAAAATTAATTTTCAGTTAGATAAAGTATTAATAACAGAGCCTATTATAAAAGATAACATGATATCTTCAAACAGTAGCAGCCTAAGGCTTCCTAGAACTCTCTCAGGGGAAATGCTCTGTAGCCCCACCCTCTTCCTCTTGCCTTATTAAATTAAATTTGGGAGTCATGTTTAGCGAACTAACTCTCCAAATAAGGTTCTTATTGCTTTTAGAATACAGTTGTGTCTTCAGACTTTAAAGTGCATTCTGTTTAATCCTACAACGCGCAGTGTTCCCGCTCTGGGAACACCAAACTCTGACGTTTTGACTGTTACCAGTCACGAAGAATAGATTTGATTTCTATAAAAATAGTGGCGGGTGACATAGCTCCACGAGAATCCTTTACTTTTTAGCACGTCATTTCCTGTAAAAAAATGGTCACGATTATTTTTAACAGCACTGGCATCTGCTGAAAAAAGGGGAGAATTTTGGCAAATGCTGTCTAATCTAGCATCTATGTCAACCCTTTGAGGCGCAACCCTTTCCCAATGCTGAAAAAAGGGCATCGCTCGATTTAACTACCAGCAAGATGGCGGACGATCGAAACAATCATCGCGGCCACAGATCTAGAGACCCGTCAAAAAAGGGTTAAAAGAAAAAAAAAAGATTTTACGTTTCGAAGCATGATGGATATTTTTTCGAGTTGTTT
>JAWZYV010003022.1:600000-1013820 GCA_038373885.1 Cheiracanthium punctorium
GTGCGGGATCTGAGCGTCTCGAAACAAAAGGCGGAACTTCACGGTTCTAGACTGCAAGAGTTTAATCTGTTGGCAGGTGGAACAAATACTGCATATTTTCGAAAAAGAAATGTGCTTTACTTAAGAGTTTTATAGAACAGAAGGTTCAGTTTGTGTTTGTTTTGATATAGATGGATTAATAAAGGAACTAGATATTTAGCATGAACCATCAGAATAGCGCCTTTTTATAGATTCTTCCAAATATAGCTTAAAAGCTGTATTGATCCATTATGGAAACAAGAAACCATCTATACCAGTTGCTTATTCAGCTTCGATTAAAGAAACTTATACAAACACGGTAACTATTCTAAATGCAATTAAGTATAAACAATTCAATTGGCAAATTTGTGGTGATTTAGAGATCATAGCCATATTAAAGGGACTTCAAGGTGGGCTTGCAAATTATTGTTGCATTTTATGTTTGTAGGATAGCCGTCTAACAGAATATCATTTTATAAAAAAGAATGGTCAAACAGAACATCTTTTCAGTCTGGAACTAGAAATATTAAGCATACTCCCCTTACTGAATTGGAAAAAGTTCAGTTTCACATTAAATTAGGACTTACGAAAATTTTTGTGAAGGCTATGGACAAAGGAGGTGAAAGATTTAAATATTTAAAAAGACTTTTTCCACAATTAAATGAAGCTAAGCTTAAAGAAAGCATTTTTATTGGACCTTAAATCAGAAAAATGATTCGCGACTCTGCTTTTGAAGAAAAGCTAAAGCAAAAGGAATTAGCGGCTTGGAAATCATTTGTGAAAGTGGTAAAAGGTTTTTTTTAAGAAACAAGAAGGACAAAAATTATAAAGTCCTGATAGAAGAGCTTCTTAAGTCCTGCCAAGCCATGGGGTGTCGAATGTAACTTTTTACATTCACATTTGGATTTCTTTCCAGAAATACTTTGCATGGTTAGTGACGAACGAGGGGAAGGATTTCATCAGGACATTAGGACTCTAGAAGCTCGATATCGAAGTTATTGGGAGCCAGCAATGATGGGTGACTACTGCTGGTTTCTAAAGAAAGAAGATTTTGTGCCACATAAAAGAAGGAAGTGACAACATTTCTTCGTGTTTAATTAATGTTTAATGGTTTGATCTTTGTTCAAAATATGTATATAATCTCCATTACAATAGCATCGCATGATAAATTAATGAAATAAATAATAAAAAAGTGTGTTTAAAATGCTTTTTCAGTTCCTTTCAATACTGGTAAGATAGTCATAACAAAAAACTGTACGTGATACAGATTTTATACTATTATTATTAAATTCTACACTGCAAAATTAGTTATATACAGCTAATTCCATTTTCGTTAGGAAAGAAAAGTAAATTTTTGGTGACTGGCGTAGCCCACAGTTAGAGCATTCATATACATATACATTCACACAGCATTGCATATACAAATTTCAGACACGAATGATAAAAAGATTCACTACGAAAGAGTAAACGTTCCGTGATTTTCTAGATCTTTTATATCTGCATTCGATGTCCCCACCTGACCACTAGAGGCATTTCCAGAATTTACGTTTAAACAAAATTTCGGTAACTTGAGAGCAGGCATGGACGGTTAAGTCGGCATTTCTCCAATCAGCTGTATCATTTGTTAAAGATATGGATGAAATGCAAGTTTCATTTTAATTTATTACGATTGTTAATGCCATTGTGAATGATCATGTTACATTTTATATAATAAATATATATATATATTCCTTTCGATAAACCAGTGTGAAATTGACAGATTGAATTGTTTATTGTTTTGATGAATAATGATTAAAACGTTACCATTTACGCTTTCAGAATATCCACCGGTGAGGAAATATTCGGAAAACCTGAAAAAGACAGAGAACTTTAGTTTGAAATAGAAAGATGGAAAAGTCAAGAAATCTCTCAGATTTTCATAAAAACCTGGAAAATCTCAAAATGCGAGCTGGTATATTATCACATATACTGCTAATTTACTGTTCGTGATAAGCCAGTAATTTTCCACATATGATTTGACATAAGTTGACCAGTGCCACAATTACACTCTAAAAATAACAGAACAACCGAATAACTACTGAAAACTTTCCACAAACTTTTACGGAAATTCTCCGTTTATATTTGAATACAGGATAATTTCCGTACATCAAGTACTGTTTTTTAGGCTCAAGTTGCAGCATTAAATACCTAAGACACTACATGAAATGGAGCACCATTTATTTCTTTCCGAACATGTACCATATAAGGAAAGTATTGTAATCATGAAAAAATTCGACTTCGAGATTTTGGTGTATTTGCACGTTTTGAGGTCTTCTGAATTCATTTATGCTATTTTCAAGAGATGTTTTCAAGATAACTGCGCACCCGCTCTTCATACGGGAATAAGCGAATATTTTACTACTAAAATCATATCTGCATGTGACAAAACAGAATTTCATTTTTAAAAAAGTTCAAGTAATCTCCTCTGTTGAAATTACTGCGGGATATATTAACGCAATTTTCGTTTAGTTGGTTGTAAGACAACCGTTGAAAAAGGAGAAACACTTTTAATTTCATGAAATATTTATTAGCGTGGTATATTATGATTTATTCATATTATCCTTACGAATCTAATTATACTACCTATTACGTACATTAATACTATCTATCTTCGCTTCTCCCTCTTCAAGGCTCCCTTAAAAGAAACAGCTTAGATTATTTGGCCCCAATGGAATCTTTTGATTCTATGGCGATTCTTTGCAATTTACGCATTAGCATAAATAATAATCATTTCACATAATGGTTGCCATTAAGGAAACTCTCCATATATATTTAATTTATACATAGTTTTGTAAGATTGGCGTATTTAGCGCCGCAAACCATTTCATCTTATTGTGGGGAGAAAATATCCAAGGGAGGCCATTTTAAATATCCATGTATCTAATATAGCGATATCTTTTATATCCTCCATAGTCCTGTCTCCTGAAAAACATCAAACTGTGTAATCTCGAGGAGCTACTTACTCCCGCTTTAATTGTGACATATCGCAGAGTTGCAGAGTTTACAAATTTCACGCATTTTTTTAATTTATGACGTCACTGCTTGACTGCCGTAAAGGATACCCCAGTTGGTTGAGGGAGTTAATTTCGATATTTCGCATAGTAGTTTTCAAACGGTATCATTAAAACTTTGCGTTATGTAGGACCTTTATGGAGGAACGTAATCCAACGTTAAAATAAAACTATTCTCGCAGCCTGCATGCATATGTTAGGCAACGTCTGCGCCATAATTAAATGTCAAAAATAAAAATAGTAAATAGAAAAATTTTAATATATCGCGCTTTGAAACGAACTTTGTAATTTTTAAAATGAACATTTTCAGCACCGTGAAGACATTTCAATTTTTAAATAAGCACCGGATTAAAATACCACTTCTAATAATAATAATCGTGAATTTCTTAGTTTATTTCTACAGTAAATTTTAATCAAAATATCATCTCCCTGTGTTGAAAATAGAGCTGGAATAAATGAGTTAAAATTATGGCGTGATTTTTACGTATCTTAAAGCATTTGACGTCATAGATCCTCACTTGCGAATTGAAATTCCCATATCCCATTTAAAAACTCGATTGGTTGAAAAACCCTTTTTTCTAATCCTTTCTGTGGCAACAACCGAACATAAATTCTCGTGCCGTGATCGCAATGTAATGAATGGCGTATGATCGCGTTGATGCTATTAAATTCTAAACATTAGGCTGCATTAAAATTCATAAAAAATCATCTAATTTACATAATTTTTTCGTTTTTATTTTAAAAGAGCGAGAAAAGAATGTTTCACGATTTGTCAAAATATCAAAAAGTTATGACGGATAGAATTCAAGATGCGACAGTTTTAAAATTATTTTACAAAACAATTCGCCGAAGTAAATGCTTAGTAAAAAAATTCCTAAAAATCGGTAAATCATGTTACGTATTCAGAACAAACTGTTTTTAAAAGAAAATTTTCTCCTCTATCCGATGATACAAATGCCGTTTTGCTGCGAGCGTAATTTCCGCCGTCATTGCGAATTAGGTGAGAAAAAATGCCAAAAATCGCATAAAACATAAAATTAAAAAAAATCTAGGTCGAATTTTGAAAAAATCGCTTCGAGGTGCACAACTACATATTTACATCTTCCCGAGTACCAAATTTGGTGTTTCTAGGTGTAGCCGTTTGTCCGTAACGCTGCCGACAGACACACACACACACAGACACACAGACACCTTCTTTTATAATAAGTAGAGAAATATATATATATATTCCTTTCGATAAACCAGTGTGAAATTGACAGATTGAATTGTTTATTATTTTGATGAATAATGATTAAAACGTTACCATTTACTCTTTCAGAATATCCACCGGTGAGGAAATATTCGGAAAACCTGAAAAGTCAGAGAACTTTAGTTTGAAATAGAAAGATGGAAAAGTCAAGAAATCTCTCAGATTTTCATAAAAACCTGGAAAATCTCAAAATGCGAGCTGGTATATTATCACATATACTGCTAATTTACTGTTTGTGATAAGCCAGTAATTTTCCACATATGATTTGACATAAGTTGACCAGTGCCACAATTACACTCTAAAAATAACGGAACAACCGAATAACTACTGAAAACTTTCCACAAACTTTTACGGAAATTCTCCGTTTATATTTGAATACAGGATAATTTCCGTACATCAAGTATCAGTGCCTCTCTCGAATAGAATTTCTACCGGAGTTTACAGGAATGTAATTCCGTAAATATATGGAAATAGTACTGGCGTCTCAGCTGCCAGTACTTTTCTGTATTTTCATGGAAAATATTTTTACAGTGATAGAGTTTATGCCACCCGTAGCAAAACTTAATTTTGACTCCCGTTTCTTTGGATCCATAAACGATTTTGGCGTCGCTTCAACATAACGCCTAGGACACATGCCCCACTTTCCCCAATTCTAGTTGTGGCCTTATGTGTCATAAGAATTCATGATGATCTGTATTTATTTAAATGTAAATTATGTAACAGTTACATTTCATAACAACATAGTCTGGAATGTTACAAAAAATAATTTCTGGAAAACCAGGAAAAGTCAGAGAATTTTGTGTGAGAAATTGAGTGGCAACCCTGTTGTAAAATACCAGTTTTATGTCTCGTAATTATTTGTTTTTACTTTTAAGTGTAAGTTTTGCGAACTATTTTGAAAATTGAAAAAGCCAAAGTTAATGAAAGTTTTGAATTCCCTGTAAAAATAAATACCGGGTCTAACAGGCCGGGAACATTTGTGTTTCTAGGATTACACCCGTCTTCTAGGACCCGTCTTGCCGAAGTGATAGAATATTGATTACTAAAATATGTCAGTAAAAACTTCGACGTGAAGTCTCTGCAAGGATACTATAGATAAAATAAAAGCCTTTATTTACAATTTCTATATTGATAAAATTTATTTAGACTGATTTTTATATTTATAATTTAATTTTTATTTGAGTAAATTTTATGACTGCCTGTTTTTGATCTATTAATTACTGACGTTCTTGCTAGGTAAATTATTTTTTTAAACTCATATAACACTGCATACTATGATTTTTAAAAATAATAATAAATGTTTCATGTACGTATTTTTTAATGAGATAAACAATATCAGACATTATTGTATTTTAGTTAATTGAGTTTTGCAGTTTATAATACGTACCTGTTTATTTTTCAGCAGTTTATCATGGTATTCCTATAATAAGGACATCGCACTGTCTATTTGAATTTAAAATACTACTATATTTTATATTACTACTGTCTTCCTGGGATAAACTATACTTTAGAAGACAACCCGAGAAATTGAAAGAAAAGAAAAAGTATTATTTGGAGCATGTTCCTCAGATAGCATTCGCTACTACACAAAATAATTAAATATTAAAATATTTCTAATGAAGAATTAGCTGATTTCTATAAACGTTCCTTAAAATACATATACAGGTTGTCCCAGGACTGTTGGGACAAACTTGAAGGGGAGATAGGAGACATCACAAGGATTCAGAATTTCAAAGCAATGTGGGGTCAAAAATGTCGTTTTCACTTACCTGTTAATAATCACTTTGAGAAAAGTGTTGAAGTGTTCCATTAATTTCCCAGCGAAGTTTCATAAAAATGAGCTTGTTTCAATAAATTTCATAAATGAAACAAAACAGAATTTTTAAATTATCAATTTCAGTCACGTGTTTTCTGTGAAACACAAATTAGTTTTTGGCAAGCAACGGACAGAAGGTTCACTATTATTTGAGCACTTGCTCCAAAAAGATTATTAACAGCTATGTGAGAACGACGTTTCCGATCCCACATTGACATGCTTTTCTTGTTCCTTAAAATGTACCCTACCTCCCCTTAAAGCCTGTCCCAGTAATTTTGGGACACCCTGTATGGTTTAGATCATTTAGTATTGAAACGAAATGAACAGAATCGAAAAAGTTACAAATAAAAATGAGAAGTCGTGAAATAGTATATATAACTGCAAAATGAACAATATTGTACCTAAGCCATTTGTGCCCAGATATTTTTGCGACTTTCTTCGATTTTTGCAAATACCAGCAATAATAGATAAATTTCTGATGTCAGCTTCTTGAACAAGGGATGATTTCTTTTAAAATCATTATGCATAAAAATTGAAATGTCAACATCCTACTTCGTCAGGTTAAAATATTTTGTGGAGTTGAGGTTCAATACTCGTGAATAAAGGCTAGGAAAAGTAACTAACGTTTTTGACCGACAGCGAAAATGCCATCATAAAAAAAGGACACTAGGCATAAATGGGTTAAAACTAAAAATGAATACAAATATTAAAAATAATCTTATCACACAATATATAACATAAATATGTTTATATGCTTATACATAAAAATAAATATATTTCTGTAAATTAATAACCATATACTTACTGTTAGAATATATTTGTGTCGAAATTTAAAAATCACATTTTGTAAGCAAGTTCATAATATTTTTTGCTACTTTAATAATTTTATTTTAATATCTTACCTTTAGCAATGAAAATAAAATTGCAATAAAAATAAAATTACAAATAAAAATTACAATGGACTTTATTTTCATTTTTCGAAAATGGTTTAATATTTATTCTGCACGCAAAGTAATAAAAAATTGTAATTTTTTATTCTGTAATCTATAACTTGCGGGAAATTTGACAGAAATGGAATCCAAAATAAATAAAAAACGATATTATTGATCGAAGAAAACCATTATAAAATTTCATTTCAGAAAGAGGTTTTAGTAATCGATTTGAGAATTTTGATTTCAGCTTTTAGAAACCAGTTACTATCGAAATGATATTCCTAGAAATTGGATATAAATTTCATTTGACGGGTATGATTGGTGGTCAAGTACACTCAAAGTATAAATTTGAAATATCTTTACACTAATTTAATCATTCATATTTTTTTTAGAGGTGGAGGTGGAGAGGATAAAAATTTCATACGCCTTCTATCACACTTTCAAATTATGTAAATATTTTAGTAATAATTTTATTCATTGTTCTGTTCTGATATTATATCAGATTTTTTTAATTATTTTTTTAATTTCCGTACGCATATCTACGCAATTTTTCTACCTAGACACTACGGAAAATGTCTGTTTATTTATGTCGATCAACTTCCAGTTTAGAATTGAAAATATTTCAGTTTTAAGGACATTAACTGATTTTTCATGCCATTATCATGTTATGTTCATTCACTTTAAAGTGATACATTTTCTAATATTAATTGTCTAAAGAAAGCGGTACTTGAAAATTTGGAAACGCTGGTTAGATTTTTTTTTTCGAAGAAAAAGAAGAAATATAAAACACATTTTTTCGTTAGCAACCGAAGCTTTATTACTCATAAATTAATATTAGAGTTCAAATGGTTTTTATAAAAGAAAGAAGGAAAGAGCTAGAAAATTCAACAACATTTCAGAAATTTTTATAATATCTAACAATTCAAAAATAATCTTTTAGAGGACTTTGTTTTGGACCATGGTCAGAAGCAAAATTCGTCAGGGTAGGTGGAATACGAGATTCCCTTGTCCCAACTGTGGGGGAAATTGAACCGCTAAAATTTTAAAATTTTAATTTAAGTATCAAGAAACTTTAAAATATTATGAACTATCACGTTTTTATGCACTTTATAAATACGTAGCTTGTTCTTTTGTATCGCATTTAAATTTCAGGGTAAAAAAATATTTTAATATGAGAAGTCCAAATACAAACAGTCGAATTTTTGCAAAATTGCTTTCAACTTTCATAAAACAAAAATTAAAACAATGCTAAAAAATATTTTCCGGATTTTGAGGAATAGAGGTATGCAAACAATGTTACAAATTATCTATAACGGAAGAACTGGTGAAAGTTAATGTCGTTGATCCACTCCTCCCAGCTGGCCTACTTCTCCCACCTTACCATATCTTTATAAATATTTTTCATTCTTATAAAAAGTACAGAAAATAAGGTACCTTTGTTTCCGTTGAAATTTTACGAAACTGTGTTATGTTTCGTCGATTAAAGCACACAATTTTATTTAGATCAAGAAAATCCAGAAATTTGTAATTATAAATCATAAGATATGAGACAAAATTTCATAAATAATTTTAAATAGAATTTCGTTTAATACATAATGTGAGTATCTTATATTTAGTAATGTAAGTAATGTCTTACTTTTGAAGTAAGTAATTTGAATTTTTCTGAAGTAACTCAGAATAAATATTATTTCAAACTCAAAATTATTCAAAGGAAAGAGATTCGTTTATTTACAAAACTACCTTTCCCCAACATCTTCAATTTGAAAGAGAGAATCTTTTTATATCTTTAAGATTAATTGAATGCATTACAGAGCGATGCCATATCTTTCTTTTATCAAATGTAATTCTGTTTTAGAGAAAACAATGAATTTCAGTTTCGTGTATTCTCCAAAAAAAAAAAGAACTATTAATATTGTGATGGTTCTAAAAACATTCTATTCGGTTTTCTTTTATCTAGAATAGTTTACTTTACAAAGTAAATCTTTTATTAACAAAATTCAATAGATAATGTTTCTCTTTATAGTAGAAACGTCTTCTTTGTACGTTTTTGTATTGTTTAAAATGATAATTTTACATAGTATCATTGTAGAATAAAGGTATAAATTGCATTAGAAAAATTTGTTAATCAATCAAAACTGGCAATTTATATCAGGTGTACAATTTTTTTCCACTGTTTTCACCCCCACCCTCCTAAGTTCGACGTTTTATTGTAAAAAACTAGAAATACCTGTCACAAAGGTGCGTATCAAGAAATAATTCAATATAAGAAGCAAGAACAATGCAGATAAATGAGGTAGGGAGAGCATTCTTTAATTCATGATTAGTGGCCACATTCGTAAATGCCAAACGAGTTGCACTCGTGCAATGAGTTTCTATCTAAGGTGTTCATAAAGGAAGTGCATTCAGTTTAAAAACTAGAGCGTTCGTATACAAAACTGATAGCGATTAGTTTCAAACGAAGTAAACTGAGCGCGGACTAGGTTCATTGAGTTTGTTGAGAAGATTACTTCCTGCGCTTTGTTTTTGTTTAAAAATGGTGTCCGTTGTTATGGAAAAGTATGTTGTTATGAAAAGTATTTTACGTTTGCTCAAGCTGCAAATATTATTTTTTCGAGGAGGAAAATCATGCATACGTTAGAAACTGCTACGAAGGTACATAATTTTACAAAGGTAATTATTTTCTTGTATTTTTCATTTTAGTAAATTAAAAAATGTTTTAGTATTGAGATTGAAGTTGATTTAAACCGTTATTAGTGAAATTTGAACTTCTCTTGCTAAATACCTAAAATGAAGTTGAAATTTCTAAATTTTGATCTGTGCACTTCAATTATGGCCATTCTTTCTTTTAAAAATCCTGTTGATTTTATATTATGTACTAAAAACTCTCCTCAGAAAAATTAACGCATTCGCGTATTGTAAACAAACACGTCTCCTAGGACGAAACTAAATAAACAGAAGTTGCTCACAAAGTCAAAAGAAACTCATAACCACTGAATGCACTAAACACACGCATTCAAGTTTTCTTACGAAAACTCGTGCAACGAGTTTGTCGTTTACGAATGCACCCATTGTTCGACAGCGCGGATTACAAGTGCATCTCGAAGATAGATCGCAAACAAGTAAGCAAAAACAAAACAAAGCTTTAACACGTTGCAGCGTAGGACGCTGTAAAGGACGCCGCGACTGAAGCGACAATACTTTAATGATTCAAAAATTGAATTTGCTTGTTGGGTCACTAACAACCCTCTTGCAAATTTTTCTTAATCTTGACACTAGTCTCAACTTCAGTTCTGCATCTTCCGAATATTAGCTTCCACAATGCCGATGTTGGACGCTTTTGAAGCGTTGAAGCCAGTCACATCACGTCCTCCCACTAATAGAAGCCTCACCACCGTAAGTGTCAGAGATCATATTGAAGCAGAAAATGAAAACCTCCCCGAAATGAGGAGAATTTGGTACGTAAACAGACAAGGTTGGTCGAGGTTCAATCGAGGTTGTGTCCACTTTATGGTGCGGTTACAAAATGCATGGTTTGCAATGCTACTTGCACCATGTGAAAAAACACTCAAAATACTGGTGTTAAACGATAAAGTAATTAAAAAACTTTGTAAAAAACACACATAAGAAGTAAAAGGAAAGAGGATAAACTGCGAATTCCTTTTACTTCTTATGTGTGTTTTTTAAAAAGTTTTTTAATTACTTTACTTGCACCATGGTTCATGCAAAACGCTGAGTTTCACAAGCAAGTCCCGTTGTGTGTGTTGTTTGATAATTTCAATGACACACACACACACACACACGCTCGAGATTGATAAACTGCATAAAAGATTATGGACGTCACGAGATGGAACGTTAATAGTAACAATAACGGATTTTATTATTACTGTCCGGACGTGCATCATATAAGGAAAGTATCGTAACCATGAAAAAATTGGACTTTGAGGTTTTGATGTATTTACACGTTTGAGGCCTTCTGAATTTGTTCATGCTATTTTTGCGGTGTTATATGTACGTATGTATGTGTGTGTGACCACGATAGTGCCAAACAGTGCATTCGATTGAGCTGAAATTTGGTATACATATTATAGACCACCATCTTACTACCGGTATTGATTTTGGCGTCTATTGAATTCCTTACATTATGGCCTGTGGACCAAAATTGTTGAATGTGAGCTATCGTGGAAACGGTTCATTCGATTGAGTGTACTTTGGGTTTGTATATTATAGGTAATGGTCACATGACTTGCACTTATTTTGCTGAGTGTAAGGCTGATTGTTTGTTCACAGGGTTGCAAAAACTAATTCTTGTACATTGTGGCCTAAGTATGCAAATCATTTAAGCGTGCTAGTGTCTAAATGGCGCTTCGAATAAGTTCCAATTAGGTATGTATATTATAGGTCATCGTCATACAATCTACATAGATTTTGGTGAGTGTAGGGATTACAGATCTTGTACTGGGCTACAAAAAAGAATTATTCAACATTAAGGCCTATAGGTATAAATTCTTGAAAGTGCCCTAGAATCTGTAGGGTGCAATCGATTGAGCTCAAATTACGTACGCATGTTTTAGGTCACAGTCTTACACACGTCTAGATTTTTGTGTATGTGGGGATTGCAGTTTTTTACGGGCCTACCCTTCAGCAGCGGCTTATTCGCTAAGCTCCGTTCCCATAATCACGCCGAAAGTAAAGCAGAATCTGCTTAACCAGCGTTTGGGAGGGTGATAACCTCTCTCGGTCGTGCTGCAGCGAAACCGTGTACGCGTATGGGGACTGGTGCACGTAAAATCTGTTCGTAGCTCTAATGTCCTCCATATTCAATCGATACCTCTGGGGATACCTATTTCAGGTGCAAGATCTCGCATCTGAAATTGGTTCAAAATTAGGAGACTCCGAGTTAAGTCGGAATTCCTCGTACCGGGGATCTTTAAAAATGGTAGCCGTCTCCTTTCGCACTTCGCCGTCCGCTATGGAGAATCTTGCATTGTTTCGCGGTTGACAGAGAACATGCGAAACAACAGCACAAGGCTCCTAAAATGTATTCTTACATATTGAAGCCTATACACTCAAACATTTTGAACTATACTAGCGCCTGATTGAGTTGAATCTAATTTATTAAACGCTTAGTAAAGATCAAATATCGAGTGGAGACATTCGAGATTTTTATTTTTTACCTTTGAATGAAATATGTTTTAGAAAAATACATTCCTAGTTCTAAAGGGCAATTTTATTACTGTAGTTTAAGGGAATGAATTTATTTTTAATAAACTGCGAATTATTTTAACTTAACCCTTTGAGGCGCAACCCTTTCCCAATGCTGAAAAAAGGGCAGCCGTTGCCATCGCTCGATTTAACTACGAGCGATGGCAATGGCTGCCCTTTTTTCAGCATTGGACAATCTATCCGGATGTTCAAGCATTCTTCCATTTTTCCGCAGATGTCAGTGCTGTTAAAAAGAATCGTGACCATTTCTTAACGGGAAATGACGTGCTAAAAAGTAAAGGATTATCGTGGAGCTCTGTCACCCGCAACTATTTTTATAGAAATCAAATCCATTCTTCGTGACTGGCAACAGTCAAAACGCCAGAGTTTGGTGTTCCCAGAGCGGGATCACTGCGCCTTAAAGGGTTAATATAGGTGACAGCAAACTTCTAATGTTTTTTAAAGTTTATGTTAACCGATGCGGGAGTTTATTGCATGACGTCTATGATCTATATGTTTCAACAATGAACTGTTACGTGCTTTCATCCAATGTCTTATGCAGTATGTCTCAAAAGGTCGTTGTCAAACTTAATATGCTGGTCTGTCATAACATGACGAGCAAGATTTACATAAGAACTTACGTCCAGAAATGCAGACGGCAACCGCTAGAGGGCGATGTTGGAAGGCTTATGGCGGCGTGATTATTTTAGCCTATTAGGTTCCGGAAATAGATCAATAAGTTTACTAACTCAGAATTGACCCATATGCATTACAGGTATGGTGACGCCGATGAGAATGGATGAGCGGCGGTACGAATGTAGTACCTTGACTGCAAGGTTCGCAGGCGTGGAGAGGAGGGAGAAATAATATCAGAAGAGACGTGACTTTTGTTAAATTTCTTATTGATTAATATGACTTCTCATACGGGGCACCATACACGTGATGCATATCTTCCAATTCTGAGTTAGTAAACCGATTCATCCATTTCCGGCAACGTCCTAAGCTTAAAAGTTCTCGCCTCCATAAGCTAGCGAGCATCGCCCTCTAGCAGTCCCCGTTTGCATTTCCGGGCGCAAGTTCCTATGCACATCTTGTTTGTCATAGTATGACAGACCAGAATACCAAGCTTGTCCATGCCCTTCTGAGGCACTCTACATTTACCTATCTATCATCTAACATCATTAATCTACCAAGAAAAACTGAAGAATCTTTTCGTTCTTGCACTCAAATGTTAGTTTTACGTTCAACCCAAACATGGCTATCCCTGTTTAAAGTCGACAAAAACAGGATTTACTTCTTTTTCCTTCTATCCGGTTCAATTCTGACGTTGTCTAGAAAATTCCATTTTATAAAAGGTAAATTAAAATGTCTCAAAACTTCAAGCAATTATTTCCCACTGTTATTTCTCATATCTTTATAATGCAATTATCAGTACAATATGATTAGTTGCTTCTATGGTTTTCCATGGAATCTAGGGGAGTGAATTAATTAAGAATTTTCATACAATATTCCGTCGAAAAATGCAAATCTACTACACGTTATTCGATTAACTAGAAAGCAATAGATACCGATAGTTGTAGATATCGATTTGCTCTTACACGAAAGATCAGCCGTGTTTATCCAAGATCCAATAAAAGACTTGAAACTTAAGTAAAAGTCCTTTCACCTCTAGTGTGAACTAATTAGTAGTTCCGTTCACAATATATACATAATAAACAGCAAATTTTACTGAATTTTAAACGCGATTAAAAAGAAATATTTAGAAATAGTCGATTTATTAATAATAACTGAAGATGAATAGAACCCATTATTCCGGTTCAATAGCTTCCAAGTCAATGACTTTTAAAAATTTATCGCATTAACCAGCAATTATTATCAATTACTCCAATGAAATGTAGTCAGTGTAATAATTATTTATTGAAAACTTAATATTTAACAGAAAATGTATTAATTAAAAAGCTGGTGCAAGCAAACACATACTCTATTGGTATAATCAACTACAGTGAATCCCCGACCTATCGTTCCCGCATTCATCGTTTTCACGTATTAATCGTTTTATTTCTATGTCCCTGCACAAACTGTATTCAAATAACGTTAACAAAACCCGCATGTATCGTTCGTCAAAATGTTTCTTCTGACCGAAATGAAATTGAAGATCAAGTGGATCAATATGACTTAAAGATCTAATTACTTCCTGGTATGAATGATATTTTGGGTTGATGATGGTATAGGTGAAGAATTCTGACATCTAGTAGGGATGAGTATGGTGTGAAATGTAGTAATTATATTTCAATTGATTTAGAAGTAGCAACGTGAGGTATCCTAAGAATGGAAGAAATGTGATGCAAAAAAAAAAAAAAAAAAAATCGCGAAGAAGCTGAGAATAACATTCATGCCGATGAGATCGACCCGACACTAGAGCTTAGTTTATCCTACGCAATAACTGTATTTGAAATTGTATGACTTTTATATACAAACATGAATACATTATAAAAAGACAAAAAAAATATTGTAAATCTTGAAAATTTTGTTTAATTAAAAGATTAATGAAAAACCCAGTGTAAAATTACTGATTTTTTAAGAATAAGTATTACTTAATATCTACACAACTTCAAGTTGTTTCTTTTACATTTTGGCAACAAATTTAGTATTTTTGGTAACTGTATACATTGTGTGTATTCATAAATACTGTTTTCTTCGTATTTTGACTTTAACCAGCATTCGTCGTTTTCCCGCATGCATGGTTTTTACTATGCACCCCTTGAAAAACGATAGATCGAGGTTCTACTGTAGCACACTAAAATTGACTACACACTACTGGTATAATCAATTACCCAGCAAACACACAACTGCCCGCAAAATGACGGCCGGGTACCCGTCGTGCTGGCGAAGTGCCGTATACCGGGAGCAAGATAGATTGCCATCGTCTGGAAGTCACTGGAGTACCAGTGCCTGAAAAGTGCATATGCGCCGGTACATAACTAGTAACGGCGAACTGCCATGTGTCTGTGACATGCACAAAAAAGTTAACGGCGTGGTACTGCTTAAAATGTACCGGACCAGCACTATTTGGCAGTAATGGGCCTGTATATATTTCGTAGTGTTGGCATAAAATTTCGTTATTTTAATTAAATAATATTGTTTCACATTCATACGGTGTAGAAGTGTTAGGGGATATAAGTTCCGGGCACCCAAAGGCAGGTTCACTGCTAAGATTTTTTTTTTAGGGGGGGGGGGACAGTGGCGGATCCAGACATTTTTTTGGGAGGGGCTAAATTTTTTTTTAAAAAGCTTATTTCACCCAATTAAAATGTACTATAATTCAAAATTTTAGTCTAAATCAATGTGCATGCTTTTGGGAGGGGCTAAGTAATAAAATATGATCATTTTAGCATTTTAAAGTGTATAATAAAGCAGAATGTTACCCTTCAGCAATCTTTTGGGAGGGGATGTAAGGGGAGAAGTTCACGTTGTGCCTTCAAATATTTTAGTACTAAAAACTAAAATAATACAAACGAGTTCAGTATGCTATAAAAATATTTACTACACCGACAGTGTAACCTCCACTCTGTATATGACAGTATATAACCCCCACTATGTACAGAATTATGAATTTTAATCTTAACATTTTTATAATTTATATTAATATTTTACGATTTTGCTAAACTTTTCCTGAAAAACATATTTGGAGACTTTTTTCTACGTTAAGCCCCTTTTAAAATCTACCGAATTAGGGTGCAGAAATATGTTAGAGAGTATTACACGAAGACCAGTCAGGGTTTTGCATGAGAGCTCAGCTCCTGTAGTCTTTTTTTCTTCAGAGAATTTTAGATTAAATTAAAAATTTTAACAGCCTACATAATTGCTTCTATTTACATTTTTTTATCCAATTAAATATTGCAGTGGTAAAACAAAAGATAAATATAAATTAGGTAATTAATGCTCAAATTTACAATAAAACAAATTAGAGCTCCTGCAGCTATTTTGTTAGAAATTCAGCAATGAACCAATATTTACATATTATATTATTTCATTCTGTTTCGATTACTTCTGAATCAAATGTTCTATTTCGCACCCTTTAACGGCCTCCTTACGGAAAGCAAGAGGTCAAAAATATGTACCCAGGGTCAAATAATATCTCACGGTTGCACGATAAGGCACCAAGAATTCGAACTGTTATCGCGGATTTGGCTATATTAATTCAGATTATTTATACGAAGTACAAATGAATTTTTTATGCATTTGAAGATTGGCGAGTTTTACTGTCGATTGAGTATAACCCATTCTTTTTTCTCTTGATGTTTCATTTCGTTTTGCAAATCTTGAAACATTGAGCGGGAAGCCAGTTATGAAATACGCTTTTTAGGATAAAGTTTTGGTTGTTGTTGCAGAATTTCGAGAACGTTATTGCTTAGACTAGTGAGATATCTCTGTTAGGAGCAATATTAATTATAATAAGATTTGCTTCTGCAGTGATATCTTGCTGGTTATGGATACAGAAAGAAGATTTTACGGTTGGATTTAAGTTTTTAAACAGCCAGGAAAATATTACAGGTAAATTTTTACTTTTACTGTTTTTAATGTACAATGGACTTTTGCAACTAATTTAAAGATTAGGCGACTTTTTGAACCAAAAAAACGTCATTTTCATACTATTTTCATGTTTTACCTTACTCCAGCGACTCATTTGAAAATCTGGTGTTGGTTTTTGTCAACTCCTTTTTTTTTAAAGCTGCTACTGAGCTTTCGGAAAACATTATTATCTTTTTTTTTTTAATCGTGCTATAAAATAAATGTATTATATGTTCTGTTATATACACTCATGTCCATAAATTAAGGATAATTCAGAATCACACAGAAATTGATCTCTAAAATAAAAATTTCAGCTGTGGAATGATCACACACATCTTGAAGAAGAATATGCAAATTACAGGAAACCACCAGATGGCGTGGATGGTACGTCACAATGACGAGAGTGTAAGAGAGGGGTATATAAGGAATGGTGGCAAAGAAGTAAAATTGTTCACAAGCGCTGTGAAAGCCTTGCAGTGCAAAAACCGCATAGTTATGGCACAAAGGAGGCATTTGGATGATGTTTTACGTGGCAGAATTATCGGACGACTGGAATGGGGACGTACCCAGCTGGAAGTATCCGAGGAACTTGGAATCGCCCAGAGTGTCATCTCCAGGCTTTGGTAACGATTCCAAGATGATGGTAATGTGAGTAGACGTTACAGCACAGGTCGTCCCCGAGTTACAACGCCGAATGAGGACCGCTATTTGGCAGTTACTGCCAAAAGAAACAGACGGAGTACAGCATCAGACCTGTCTCGTCAGCTCTCTTCAGCTACCGGTACGACAGTTTCAAGGCAGACCGTGTACAGACGCTTAGGGCACATTGGTCTATATGCCTGTCAGATGTGTTCCACTTACCGCAACTCACTGTCGCCTGCGATTAACCTGGAGTAGAGAGTGGACACCGCAACAGTGTGGACACCACAACAGTGGTCTTGTGTGATGTTTTCCGACGAGTCCAGGTTTAGTTTGGAGTCTGATTCTCGCCGGACATTCATCTGGAGAGCGCCAGGTACCCGTTACCACCAAGAGAACACCAATGAAAGACACCGTTACGGTGGTGCAGGATGGCTCGTTTGGGGAGGAATTATTCTTGGTTCCAGAACTGACCTGCATGTTCAGAGTGTAACGATGACAGGCCACAGCTATCGGGATGTCATTCTGGAACAACATGTACGTTTGTTTCGGGGCGCCATGGGTGCTGAATTTGTGTTTATGGATGACAACGCCCGTCCTCACCGTGCAAACATTGTAGACGAATGCCTTCAATCGGAGGATATCACCCGTATGCATTGGCCAGCATACTCACCGGACTTGAATCCAATAGAGCATATGTGGGATATGCTTGGCCGACGAATTGCAGCCCGTCAACCCCCTCCCACCTGTCTACCGGAACTTCGGAGTGCATTGCTTGATGAGTGGTGTAATATTCCCCAAGATCAGATTGATTGTTTGATACTCAGCATGCCTAGGCGTTGTCAGGCCTGTATTGCATCGTCCGCGAGACATACTCCGTATTAACCATCCTACTAACCATGTTATACTGTTTTTTGTAAATAGGTTCTTTTTTTAAATTTGGTCAAGGGAGTAAAACTTGTAATTTTTATTAATTATGTCAAACATATAGCATCTTTTTTGCTCTTTACTTTTTGTTTAATAAATAGACTTTACAAATAAGTCAAATTTGTTTTGCTTCTTTCTCTTTCTTTGCCTGAACTTCATTATCCTTAATTTATGGACATGAGTGTATATATGAAGTTTTTTAAATTTATCATTTTATTCAATCCTTCTTAAATGAAGCTAAATTAAACATGTTTATTTCTTAACTACAAAATCATTCAAAAATGTTACTACTTTGGGAACTAAAATTGAGAAAATGGCTACTTAACCGGTGACTTTTTTTAAGTCGGTGATGTTACTAGATACTTATTTGAGTGTATAAAAGTACTTTCCTCCATATTATTTGAATCATGCAGTATACAACAGATATAGATACAGAAAATGTCTTTTCAGAATAGCTAAGATTTAAAAAATAATTTGATCTAAACAAAATGTACAAGAAAGCAAAATGTTACCCTAAAGGTATATGTGTAATCATAGTACAATTTTATTTATTATTACTTCCTGTAAGATTTTGATTAGTACATACACACACACATACACATATATATATATATCAACCATAAAGTATTATAACTCATTTATAAAATCTCTAACTCTGAAATATTGAAATTAAACTGTTTATAAATGATTCTATGTTGGTTCTGAAATGTGTTACCGACTTTCTCACAAAAAAATCTTTTGCGACTGCAAATTTGTAAGAAAATTGCAGTTTATGAAAACTGCACACAATTCACTAATGATAGGCGCACATAATTTGCAAACGATTGACCAACGGATTTTGCTGTTTTTTATCTTTCAAAATGTTACCCTTAAGGAATGTTTTTTTTTTTTTTTTTTTTTTTTTTTTTTTTTTTTGCTGGGTGGGGGTGGGGATTGATGAATAAGCCCCCTACCCCGAATCCGCTACTGGCTCATATTTTAATTATGGCAGCATTACTGTAAATAGGCACTAATCCGGTACCGTACCATTACATTGTAGTCACTGTTAAGGTACCAGGCCAGTGCCTTTATTTTTAATAATAGCCGGCACCCGGCTGTTTTATTTCGGGCATTATAAACTTAATGGGCCAGTGCCTTTATTTTTAATAATAGCCGGCACCCGGCTGTTTTATTTCGGGCATTATAAACTTAATGGGCCAGTGCCTTTATTGTGAGTAACGGCCGGCACATGCAGTATGCCAGCAGAGTGCCGTTGCCTTCCCAGGCCTCTGGCAAGGTACTTCTCGGGCGACCACTTTTGGTACGATTCAGTTACTTTTTGCAGTGCCGGGCCGGTACTGGACGTAAAGGCAGAAAGGCACTGACAAGGTACTCCGCCAGCAGGTGTGTGTTTGCTGGGTAGCTTATTTTTGTTCCCCCAGCACAACACACGCACATACACACAGTGGTTACCGGATGCTATGATTGTTTATTTATTTATTGTAATTAACAAAAGACCTATGATAGTGAGATTTCGTGTGACCTTCTAAAAAAGGATGGACATGCCCACTCACTTCTTTTGTCGATTTTACAAGGATCACTAATAGAGTATTTTTTGGGGTACCCCACAAGAAATATTAGTATAAGAGTGTGCAATCCCTCACTGTTTTTCATTTCGTGGGATTGCGTCTATTGTTGTGTTCACTACTATTTCCCTCAAATAAAATATTTCCCATGCATAGAATTGGATGCAGTAGATGCGTGTCTTCCAATACCTATAGAGAATGCAATCAGGTCCTGTTTTCTGTTTCGCGGGATTTCGGGATTGAGACTTGTTGATCCTGCGGGATTGATATTTCATTCAAATAAAAACTTATTTTAATAGAGAAAAAGAAGAAAAAGCAAGATTTTACTAGTAAGTAAAGTACTATCAAGTTTAATACTTTGTCTTATTTCATAATTGATGCAATACCTTGCATATCTATGAAAATTATGGTCATGATGCAGTCTTCCCACGGGATCGGCAGTGCATTCCCTAATTTTGATATTCTGTTTTATTAGGTTAGAAAAAAGTCACTGACAATTGATTATCAAGGACGGCCATAAAAAGGGGAGTTCATTCTTAATTATAACAATGACCAAACTGCATTGATAAGTATTAGTAATTACCTGTCAATCAGATTAAATGTTTTATTTATCACATTAAACAAACACGCAGTTATAATAAATAATATTATATTATATCATACTATTACTACAGTTGATTTTTACTCTATTCCGTCATTATTAATAAAGGACGATTACAGTATTGAATAGTGCACTGTTCCGCATAACAGTTCTGGCATAACAATGCATCTCGTTGTTAGACGGTCACACTTCAGATTCGTTTCCGGATTGAATGCAATGGAGTTCTAATGGTTCCACCACTGCTTCTAACCAGATGAGATTAAAAAATCTCAACCAAAGAGAGCTTTTACTGTAATTTTCGGACCAGTCGCCGTCATATAGATTTTTAGTAGCTGGTGGTAATTATTGAAATAGTGTTCATAAAGGTCACTGAAATCGCTTAGCTTTCGTATCAACGCAATGCGAAGAGGTTCTCTGGCAAAGTCAGAATTATGTTGGTCATGGAGTTTCCAATAGTATTTTCTCTTCACAGTCGCGTCTTTGTCATATTTGACTCTCGCAATATACAAACAGGCTGAGGAACTGATTTTTTTTTTCAAACTTAAGCCACACAACACTTTCCCAGTGTTCACATTGAAGATTGCATGCTTTTGCTTCATTTTCTTATGACTTATTGACTAGCGCTAAAAATTCTTTTGCAAAATTTACTATCCACTGACTGAACAACACCATGTTTGCTTGTACTGTCCAAACCTATGATACAGAATATTCGTTGCCACAGAGAATATTTTGCAATCTCACATTGGTGGCGCAATTAATCAAAACTAAAAAAATTGCAGTGAGGTAACCTAGAGAACGGACCAACCCTGTCGACCCACCTCTTTTTATCTTTCTTCATTCTTTATCATTGTATTATCTTGCCAAAGGGGATATCTATAGAAATGCTTTACAAGTTATTGTCTTACTTTATTTCCTTCATTTGTTTTAACAAACATTACAACGTAATTGTGACTAAAAATGAAATCTTTTTATCGGCAAAATTACAACAGTTTTCTGGTAAAACAAGTTTAGTCAGCTAAATTTGCCGGATATGACATTCGGATTGTTTCACAAGTAATTTGAGGCTTTCAGTGGCGTGATATTTATTTGTATTAAATACTTAATACACTTATATTAAATATTTATAAAAATGCTCATTTAATTCCAAAATTCAGTTTATATGAAGAACGTTATAAGATGATAAAGAAAACCAACAAAAGCAAACTAACTTTTCGGTAACACCCATCCAAAAGCGATAGTTCCGGTATAATAATAATGAAAAAAGGATTTGTTTGAAGATGATTAAGAGGTTGATTAAGTTATTCAATTGCAATCTTATGCAAGTCACATTAATGAAGCTATCGGGGCATGCAAAACCAATCTGACCCAACTAATGCCTCGGGCATATAACCATTACATAAAGAAATAAGTGTCACTAGATCTAATTACGGAAGTTCTTAGGAATGCAGTAAGGAGGGAGAAGATGTAATGAAAAAAATAAAGTAAATAAAAAAAAGGGCCGAAAGGTTATCAGAGAGAATGTTTTTAGCGTCTTGAAGGAAAAAAAGAAATATCGCTAATGGTATAATCTGAAAGACATTGCCCGAATAAATTAAAGATATTCCGTGTATTTAGACAAAAACGATGAAAAATAAATACCCAGTTTTGTATAATTAAGGCATGGCTTTCGCTAAATTAAAAATGAAAATATTCAACCTAATAATACTAGTAGAGGAAATATTCTTTGGTATTGTCTTATATTCTAAATTTATAATCATAATAAAAGTATGTATGTACTTTATACTTAAAATAAAACATTTTTACATGTTTTGAATCTTTGAAATCTTCCACGGGAAAAGCGAATACTTAATAATATACATTTATGCATACAGGGTTAGTGGACAATAAATTTTCCCCTTTTGAAAACTCTCGAGATCATTCTAAAAAAAAAAAAAAACTAAACAGTGTTCATATTTATGATTTATCCAATGAAAACGTATTGGAACATTTTTACTCTAATGGATAGAGGTGTAGCATGAATAGAACGGATTAGTATGGATTTGGATATACCAAATCACTAATCACTTTATAGCGCGCGTCCGAATTTTAGATTTTAAAAGCCAAAGATTAACAGCTTAATTGTACCAGAATACACATTGATGGTCTTTGTATATGATCACATTTAACCACAGTAACATTTAATATTGTAGAGCTTTAGCCATGCACTCTACAATCAAGCAGCATATAGCTCACGCGAAAACAGATCATTTAATATTTAAATTCAAATTACACTTCAGTGAATTGCCCAATGCTATTCATAATAAAAACATTAAAAGTTATAAATTTTATAATGTTTATCGAATGATAATGAAATAAAGTCATGCCAAAATTTGAAAATATATAGTTTAAGCATGTACATTAACACTGTTATGTGACGAAACCTTACTCATATTTACCCGTGGGATTTTCTATATAAATTAACTAGCTTCGTGCCTGTTCTTCACACGGTAGAAAAGGAACATTTTCCTTATATGTGTAGTTCGAATAAATTCCAGTGATGTGGAATCTAAAAAAAAGCAAAATCACGCTTAAACCCAAAGAGCGAAAAAAAGATACATTACAGAGCGATCCGTCTCCATTGTAACTTACCGTTTTTTCCGCGAAAAAGCTCTTCAAGTAGTCTTTTTTCTGAGAACGCCTTTTCTCCCTTCCTGTTTTTTCCGAGAAATTCTCCCCTCGCTTATTGTTATATTCCGCTCCGCTCTTGTGATCGAAAAACGCTCCTAAGGAGAAGCTCACTTTTGAAAACAGCTTCACTTTTCGCTCCGACTGATCGAATTTCGCTCGTTTGGTTTAAGCGTGTGTTTCACTCTAGTCGTAAAGTTTGTGTCATGAGTACTAAGCTGAGATCAATGTGATATCATGACACGAAAAACTAAGACAGTGTCATTCGCGATCAAAAAATGAAAAGCTTGACCGTTTGCAGAGAAAACTCCTCACTTTCAAAATGTCTTGGCTCTACACCATACTACTTTTTGGGTGTCAGCTGTACCATTAATACCTCAGACACTACATGATGTGGACAACCGTTTTATTATAAAATGTCTGCGCACCCGCTCTTCAGAAGGGAAGAAGTGAATATTTTATTAAAATATAATCATAAGTAGATGTGACATAACAGAATTTAAAAAAAAATGTTCAGGGGATCTCTTCTGTTGAAACTACTGCGGTATTTACTAACGCAAAGTATAATTACTTATCGTTTAGTTAGTTATGAGACAACCGCTCAAAAAGGTTGAACAGAACACTTTTAATTTCATGAAATATTTATAAAAGTGGTATATTGTGATTTATTCATACTATCCTTGAAAATCTGCTAATACTACCTATTACTTATATTAAAAATATCTACCTTCGCTTCTCCCTCTTTAATGCTCAATTTAAAGAAATAGCTTAGATATTTGGCACCAATAGAACTTTTTTATTCTATGGTGATTCTTTGCAATTGATGCATTAGTATAAACAATAATAATTTCATCAATTCTTGTCAGATTGGCATATTTAACACCTCAAAGCATTTCATCTCGCCGTGGTGGAAAATATCCAAGCGGCATCAATTAAAATAGCAATGCATCCATACACCTTATAAACCCTTCATTGTTTTGTCCCGCGTAAAACATCAAACTGTGTAATCGCGAGGAGTTATTTAATTCCCTCTTATTACGAATAGGGCGTTACTGCTGCAGTTTACAAATTCCACGAATTTTTTAATTTATGACGTAATTGTTTAACTGCAGTAAAAGGTACCCCGGTTAGTTGAGAGTACTGTGGGAAATAACCAGCAGCTAATCTGGTTATTTTCCACAGTAGTTCTCAAACCGTATAATACTAGGCCCGTTTACAAGGGAAAATGGAAAATGGGTAGAAATCAGTGGTATGTAAATGGGTAGAAGCAGGGTAGAAATCAGTGAAAGTTCCGGCATTTACCCCGCATTTTTGTGCATGTAAACCGGCCCGCTGAAACTTACAAACGGCGTTGAAAAATTGCATGCTTTATGTAGGACCATTATGGAGGAACGTAATCCAACGTTAAAATAAAACTATAGTCGCAACATGCATATTTTAGAAAACATATACGGCTGCGGCATAGTTAAATGCGAAAAATAAAAAAAGTAAATAGAAACTTTTTAATTTATCGCACTTTAAAGTGAACTTTGTAACTTTTAAAATGAAGAACATTTTCAGCTGTGTTAAAACATTTCAATTTGTAAATACAATCAACAGATTAAAATATCACTTATAAAAATAATCGGAAATTTCTACCTTTAGCTTATTTCTATCGTAAGTTTTAATAAAAACATCGTTTCCTAAAAAAGAGCGAGGATAAATTGCTTTAAGATGGTGGAGTAATTTTTACAGAACGAGCAATTTTTCAAAACCTTTTTTTCTGATGTATCTTAAAGCACAGAAGTAGATCTGAATGCGATTTGAAATCTGGTGCCCCGTTTAAAAACTCTATCAACAGGTTGAAAAAAAAGTTTTTTCTAATCCTTTCTGTGGCAACCTAACAAACATTTCGTATCGCGGCGGACTCATATGATGGCGTTAAACTTTTCCCGCTGGTTTAATTAAATTCTAAAGATTAGGTTACACTAAAATTCGTAAAAAATCATGTAATTTATATAGATTTTTTGGTTTATATTTTAAAAGTGGGCGAAACCAATGTTTTATCATTTGTAAAAATATCAAATGTTACGACGGATAGAATTCAAGATATGACAGTTTTAAAATTATTTTGCGAAACTTTTAGTCTAAAGTGATCTTTAGTTAAAAAATTCTTAAAAATATGCAAATTACGGTACATATCCAGAAAAAAACTTTTTTTAAAAGAAAAGTTTATCCCCAATCCGATGATGCAAATGCCGTTTTGCTGCAAGCATAACTATTGCCGTTATTAAGTATTAGTTGAGAAAAAATTCGAAAAATTGCATGAAACATAAAATAACAAAATTCCTAATTCATTTTGAAAAAATTGTTCCAAAGTGCTTATACTTCATATTTAGAACTTTTTGTGTACCGAATTGGTAATTGTACGTGCAGCAGTTTGTCCGCAATGCCGCCGTCAAACAGACAGACAAACAGATAGACAGACATGCATTTTCTCTTATAATAAGTAGGAAAGATAATGTGACCTATATTGTTAAAATTCAGTGAATATTCTTCTTATTTTATTTTCTTTATTTCAAGTTCTTCATAGTTTACATAAAAATATAGTAAAATTTATGCAAGGTCTTTTCTGGAAAATAGTGAGCTGTCATTTCGAATTATTAATAGATTTAGGTCATTTTTTTTATTTTTTTTTTTTTCACAAAATTTGATTATCGTCATTTTATCCAAAAATAAATCATCCATAATGCTTAAAGTTTAGAGCGGTGTTCATTTAATGTAAAAAGGAGGTGGATATAAAGGACATTCTTCTTTCAAACATCAATTTCGGTTCAATAATTAAATTTACTCATAACTGGTTTTAAAAAAATTCTTTCAAAACTTCATTTTTTTTTCTTTCATCAAAAGGCTTTTACCATAATTGAAAATATACATTTTTTTCGTGATATATATTTAAATATTGCGAAGACATGGTCATTATTTACGGTTGAAATTGTTAATTCAGGTGTGCCTAAACTCATCATTTGTTTTTATTTTAATAATAGTATGTTTCACGAGAGTGTGATTTTCGAGTTTCTTATTTTTAAAGATTAGGAGTTATTCACTTAGAATAAATTAAGGACCGTCTTTTGTACGTATTTGCGTGTTGCTTTTTCTATTCAGACACTTTTTTTCCTAGTAATAATGGGTGGGGGTGTACGATCAGTTCATTGAAGGAAAATGTTACTTAGAGCAACTTTATAATTAACTTTTTAAAATTTTATAATATAAATTGTACTTAAGAACATTTTTTTGTACTTATAAATTTATAGGTCACTAGCTGCTACCCGCGACTTCGTTCGCGCCAGCTTTAGAATTAGGTCCAGAGAGAAATTTGTGAGAATAATAAATATGTTTGCACTATTGACAAAAGTAACTGCATTTAAATGTTATTTAGTTTTTACTTATTTTAAATTAAGTATAATACATGGTAGTATACTACATTAAAAGTGAGAAAGTATGCAGAGTTACTAAATTTAGATTTTTTTTTTTTTTTTTTTTTTTTTTAACGCATTTAGCGAATAGACACAGTTACGTTGCGAACCGCGCGGAGAGATGATATATTTCTCAGAGCTAAGTAAGCCGATCTGCAAAGGATTGTATATATGACCGTATGGATAACGGGTTCTTCGATAACCTTACATGAGCAGCAATTACAGGTTATAAGCATGTGTTAATCGCCAAATAATGAAAAGTTGCCATTAGTAGCAAGATATAATAGCTGTTCCGTAGTTTTTATCAAAGAAAACATATAAAGCACTGTTTTCTTAGAAATAATTACGGTACTTACGTATTATCCCGGCGTTCATTTCCGCCAATCTATTTTTCCGTTATTAGAGTTGCCAAACGTATTCAAAACCATTAATAATTTCATATGCCCGGTATTTCTCTTGGCAAAAAAATCGCTCGTCTTGCGGACCGCCGAGATAATACTTAAGTACCATAATTACTAAAGATGCGTATACGTAAGTCGCAAAATTATGAAAAATCTCCAAGAAAGGCAAATAGACAAGGTGTTCTACAGGTTTTACACAGTTAAAAATGGTGTGAAATTGTTCCAAGGCACATGCAAAAATCAAGGAATGTGTAGCTCGGTAACAGTCTATCAGATGCAATCTTTGGGTTTTGTCAATTATGGCCTTTTTTTACGAATAAGCCAGATTAGGGCCGAATGCCATTTACGAAAAGCGAGGCTACAGGCTTGGGCCCTTAGGGACGTAAAACAAAACTACGTCCCTAAGGGCCCAGTTTGACTGATTTCCATGCTATTTCATGTTTTTCAAATGAACGCAATTGTGTAAATAGAATTTCTGCTTTATTTCAAAGCATAAATAATTTTGTGTGGGCGAAACTCGAAAAGCATGACTGCCTAAAAATGATTTTTGATTAAAAGTTAAAAAAGTAATTGAAATTTCAAAATTCTGACCCTCAGGTGCGCATTGCCATGGGCGCTACTCATGGGCTTATTATGTTCAAATTTTCAAAGCTCTGCGTGCTGTAGATTTGTCTGGAGAACTTGGCGTAAAACTGGCATAATTTCCGTGGTATTTCATGCTTTTCAAATGCACATGATTTCTCATTGAAGTAATAGCATTTCTGTTAGCTCAAAACACGAATCATTTTATACGGTCGAAACTCACCAAGCACGGCAATGCAAAAACGGTTTGTAATGAATAATTAAAAAAGCAATTAAAAATCTAAAATTATAAGTAGACTATAGCCATCTCCAGGGTCCCATCTCTAGGTCTCCAGGGTATCTCTATACCAAAATTCATATAATCGATTCAGCAGTTTAGGCGTGAAAGCGTGTCAAACAAACTAACCTCCTCCCTACCGTAGGTTTACATTCCAGCGTACGTTACGAATTACATCACAAATTCTAACGTTCGCCTAAACGAATGTGGCAAATTGGACCCGCTGGCTTCATGACTAGCGGAGTCATCATCATCAGAAATATCTACCATTTCTGAATCAGATCCTTAGACGGCGTTTGCTTCTAAATCTTATAAATAAAAATGAAATTCTGTTTGTTTGTTTGTTTGTTTGTGGATTTGAGCTGTATACAAATCCACAAAAATGGACCTATCAGCCTGAAATTTTGCACAGATATGTAAAATAATATAGAATAAATCATAGTCCACTTTAAAACTTTGAAAGTCCACCCGTTCCCGGAATTTAAGACATTTTTTATGTTCTCCACGCAAAAAGCTTTCCGTAATTGTAACTCCTGTAGTGAAAAAAGTGTGAAATAAGGATCGTGGTTGCCATGTGTGGCGATTTTGCCGAATAAAATGTTTTAAATTCTCAAAGTAAAAATAAAAGAATAATAATGATTTTTTTTTTGTTAGTTTATATTCGTAAGGTTATTTTTTTTAATTATATAATATCGTGTGCATTAGGGTGATTCATAAAATTCAAGTTTTTATTTTTTTGACTCTCAACTCATAATATCATTCTATCTACTAAAATATGAATTGGTTATTAATTTCAGAATTTTTTATTGATATTTAGGGGTCGCTACCAACTCTCAAAGTTTAAAAATTAACTGCAATAACACCCTTTTGGGTCTACGCGTTTCCTTCTCTTCTCTACTTCCGACCACCCCTATATCAAGCAAGTACCAATAAATTGAGCACCTCCCACTGCAGGAGGGGGGGGGGGGGAAGGAGAAAAGACATTTTATGCATATGACATTCCCCAGCTTTAGTTAGCTGGACTGATATTTACAACATAAACAATCCTGCTTCTTACCCAGAGATAAAATCATTGAAATCCAAAGTGGTTGTGTTCGCTCGTGATGAAATATGGTTAATCGGACACACTTGCTCAGAATTAGTGCAAACAAGATTACCCTCAGTGCAAGAAGTAATGAGTTTATTTTTTCACTATAAAAATGTAATGAAAAAAGTAAATAGAGAATCAGCGTCATTAACTGACTGGTGGTGTGATGGCAATATGGGAAAAAGCAAGTATTCCCACCAAGGAAAAGCAACATGTTATCACAAAAATACTCAAATATTTCAAGGAATGGCAGAATTAAAAAAAAAAAATAAAGAAAATAAGGCAAATCGTTCAGCAACAATCAAAGAAAAAGAAAACAAGTGGCAATCAAATTTAAATGTTCTGTTTGATATAGCTCACTCTAATGCTCTAAATATAATGAATATTGACGAAGATAAGCAATTTCTTTTGAACCAAAGAAAAATGAACCGTCTTGGACGAATCGGTAAGATTGATAAACAGTATGCTAGAAAACTTGATAAATAATTAGAAAAAGAAGTTAAGTTGGAAAAAATGAAAGAAAAAGAAGCAATAAATAGACTAACTGAGAAATACGATTTATTGTCATCTTCAGCTACTTCTACTACAGAGGACAGGAGTGATAGTGACATGAGTCAAAGTCGTCCTAATTCTCCGAAGCCAGGACCTTCTTCAAGCAAAGATTTTTCGATACCAAGGAAACGAGGCCGAAAAACAATTTAGCAACTAGTCTCGATGTCGCTAAATTGAGCGACCGGAAAGCAACTGTTGTTTTGACATCTACACTCAAAAGTCTAGGCTGTAATGTATCAGAATATAACGTAAGCTATTCCTCTATACGTTGCCAAAGAATGAATAATAGACTGCAGCTTGCTGAATCAATAAAATCTAATTTCCAACCCCAAACTACACTAACTGTGCACTGGGATGGAAAAATGCTCGAGGACATAGCAGGGCATGAAGTAGTAGATCGTCTACCAATCTTGGTATCTGGAAAAGGAGTGGACCAGCTCTTGGCCGTTGCTAAGCTTCCAGATGGCAAAGGAGAAACCATGGCGTCTGCTATTTTCAAGACAATTTCATCGTCGAACTTACGTGATAAAATAAGATGTATGTGCTTCGACACAACGGCATCTAATACTGGGCGAATAAACGGAGCCTGTATTCTTTTGGAACAAAAAATGCAAAAAGAATTTATTTGGCTCCCTTGTCGGCATCACATCTTAGAAATCGTACTGGAAGCTGTCGTAGTATCAGCTATTGGACCATCCAGCGGTCCTGAAATTATAATTTTCAAAAAATGTAAGAGCCGTTGGACAAAAATAAATCAGGAAGACTTCAAAACTGCAATTTTTGAACCATCTACTTGGAATTGCGTTCAAACTGCTGCGACCGATATAATTACTTTTGCTCAGAATCAACTACAACAATTTCAGCCTCGTGACCATTACAGGGAGCTCCTTCATTTAATCATTATCTTTTTACGAGGGATTCCTGAAAGCGGTATCTCATTCAAAGCCCCTTCTGGAATGCATCGTGCACGTTGGATGACGAAAGCTGTATATGCATTGAAAATGTTTCTATTTAAGCACCAGCTTAAGATCACAATTAAAGAAGCTAAGGCCATTACGGATATCTGCATATTTGTTGTACTTGTCTATGCAAAATACTGGTTTACAGCGCCAGTGGCTTATATGGCACCTGAAAATGACCTGAAGATTTTGAAGGACATAGTTGAGTTCGAAAAACATGATACAGTTTTAGCCAAAGTCGCCGGGAAAAAGATGTTGGGTCATCTTTGGTATCTTTCTGAAGAACTGGTTGCTCTAGCTTTTTTTGATAAGCGAATTTCTAATGAAACAAAACGCAGATGATTTTAGCACTGAATAACGAAAGTTCAGAAAACAGTCCTAAAAAGGCATCTTTGAGGTATGATGCAATCAAAAATCAAAATATCGAAGATTTCGTTACAACAAATACAATGAAATTTTTCAACACGACTGGTATTTCATGCGAGTTCATACAAAAAGATCCTGAGCTGTAGGAAGAAGAAGAAAGCTACAGGTCAGCTAAAGAAATTGTACAAAACATGAGAGTCGTTAATGATATAGCTGAACGAGGTGTTGCTTTGATGGAAGAATACAACAAATTACATACAAACGATGAGGAGCAGAAGCAGTACTTGATGTTGTTAGTTAAGAATTATAGACAGAAAAACCCCAACGTCAATAAGTCAAATTTTATATAACATTTTTTCTTTCTTTCTACTTCGAGGTTTCAACACTGTTATTTAGTATTTTCATTCATAAAACTGTATTCTGATTGTAATAAAATTATTTATTTAAAAATTTATCGTTTTTGCTTCATTTCTCATATTTCAAAATTCGGTAGCGACCCTTAAATATCAATTAAAAAATTTTTTTAAAAATACTGGTATGTTTTCTAGTGGAATAGACCATTTTTAGGGGTTGAGAGTTAAAAAAAAGGAAAAAAAAAATTTTGGGGTCTTTTATGAATCACCCTAGTGTGCATGGGAAATCAGAGCAGGAATGTAATGTTTTACATGCAAAACAATAAGAATTGAAGATTTCCGAGGTTAATGTGTAAATTTATTTAGTTTGGCGAAAAAATAAAATGGCTGAAATATCGATTTTGAGTAAGTGAGTTCTAGCGGTTTGCACAGTTTTCGGCTTGGCGCAATTTATTGAGAGCTTAAGAAAATCGATTTTTGAAAACAAGTGCAAAGGTTTTATTAGAATACAGCGTTAAATTTTAATGATCCATGAAGAAATAATGCAGTTATTAAGGGATTTCAAGCGATCTAACTTCAGAATTCTCGCCAATTGAGTACATTGATTTAAGTTGGGGGAATTCCGCCAAATTTCAGAAAATTGAAATCTTCTCATTTAGTACATCGGAGTAACGATGAATAAAACACATTATAGTTGATAATTTAAAAAAAATCGGCTGTATTAAGGGATTCCAATTTTCAAATAAATGCGTGTTACTCTTTGGCGGCCGAACCATTTCCCATATTGATTGCTGCAAAGTCAATGCGTCGAATGATTTCCTGAAAAAACTCTTGCAAAATGGCGTATGTTGGCACTTTGGCGAGGCTTAGATTTGAAACTAGATTTTAATTGAGACTGGGATATATAATGACACTGGTTATACATAAAAATGAATGTTGGTATGTGTGTATGAGGTTGAAAAACTCCAGCACCGTTGCACCATGAAATTTGGTTCACCTAAGTCTTTTATCATTGAGAAGCTTTTTATGCTATCCGTTTTCCTCTAACTTGCCACTAGGTGGCGCAGCATAACGTCGAATTCTATTCCGTTTAGCCGTTTACTATGCGAATATCATCCAACCAATTACGATGAAATTTGGCACACGCGGATATTAAAACACGGAGAATATTTTTCAGTATCCATTTTGCTGTAAGTTGCCGCTAAATGGCGCTGCAACGCATCAACTTCTATACCGTTCGACCGTTCGGCATAAAATTTCTTATACTTACACATTTCAGCACGAAGAATATATTCTAACTGTGTTCCTTTTGATGTTACTCACCACTAGATGGCACTGCAATGCATTATTATTTTAACTCGCCACTAGATGACGCTGCAGCAGGCCAAATTCTTGACCATTCAAACGGTCGCTATGAAAATGAGTATACATAGATATTTGAACAATGAGAATATTTTGGCGTTATCCATTTTGCTATAACTCGCCACTTGACGGCACTGTAGCAACTTTAATTAACCACTAGATCGCGCTGCAGTGTTTCACTTCTTGACTGTGCAACTCATCGCTATGAAAATAGGTATACATAGATATTTGAACACGGGGAAGAGTTTGGCGCTATTCATTTTCCTATATAATTTGCCACTAGATGTCGCGTCGTCAGGGCTGTCCAGCCGATCGTCCGGAAATTTCGTATTCATCGATATCTGAATGAGAAGAATATTTCCGCCGTATCCGTTTTGCTAAAACTCTCCACTAGATTGCGCTACGCCGCATGGCCTTCTGCACCGTACAAGCGATTGCCTTGAAATTCGGTATGCACGGTTATTGAACACAAAATAAAGCGATATCCATTTTGCTATATCTCTTTATTACAATAAATAGTAATCCCCACAAATCGTAATATCAAAAAATCCATTCATTCCCGTGCGAAGAAGGGTACTTCAGCTAGTTTGTAATATTTTTAAATGCAGAAACCTTATTTTTCAATTACTTTTGCTTTAGCTTCCTGATTTTCCCATCTGCAATCCCTTTTTCTTACACGCTTGGATTTTTGAATTGCAGAAATGTCAATTGATCCAGCTGCCATTATTCTCTGGTTCGGCTGGTCTGCTAAAAAGTTTCGTTCTATTCTTGGAACTTGAAACTTTCACGGAACAATTGCATTGTTCATAATTTAAACACTTGAATATATAGAAATATGAAAGTACTGTTTGCTTGGTCAATGACATCTTTCCTAATTTTGTCAGCCCCTTTCTTTTGATTTGGGTATTCTTTTTATCTTTTTTTTTTACATTGCATTGTAATTTTTTTATAAGACGAATAACGTCTTGATGACTTACCACAGGCAAGGAGGCTTTCTTCAAAATGTCTTCAATATCACAAAAAACAATTTCGCAGATTTGTATTACTGAAGAGTATTTCTTGTTCTCCTGTTTCGACATTATGGTATTTTTTTATCCATAAGGAATGCTTCATTAAATGGTGCGTAACATTGCCTCTTTCAGTTTTTCTGGTGTTCCTAAAATATTACAAAAGTCACTTCCAGTCGTCCTCATGTTTAAATTTAAAGTCTGTAATTGCTCTCTCCAATATAGAACAGGATTGGTAAAACTTATTGCTAGACTAGCATCAAATAAATAGTCGCAAAAATAAATGATTCCACGCAATAAGTCACTTGCTTGCACAGGTCATTATAAAATAGTTATCAGATTAGAATACATGCTGCCATCTAGTAGGTTTTGGAGTATAAATTTGCTATTTATGTATGTGTACGTTACGAATTACATCACAAATTCTAACGTTCGCTTAAACGAATGTGGCAAAATGGACCCGCTGGCTTCATGACTAGCGTAGTTATCATCATCAGAAATATCTACCATTTCTGAATCAGATACTTAGACGGCGTTTGCTTCTAAATTTGTAATATTTTTAGCCATTTCTAGCACTGGCATCTTACAACAATCCTTTCAATAAATCCATTTACTGATTAAAATATAATTAATAATTATTAATTTACAAATAACTTACTTATTTAATTAATAGTTATTTTTTTATTGGATGGTATTAAAATCTTTTTTTAAAGGCAATACAAATATTCACTTGAGGTGTGGACCCTCAAGATGGCAAGATTTTGAGCTGAAATTAGGGTACAATTCGTTTCAGGCAGTTTCACACAATATAATGACTCAGGCAATATGCATTTCGAGAAAAAAAATTCGCTCCGCGTTATTGTGCACGTCAAATATGTCGTGGCTTCAATGTCCTCCATGTTGAAACGATGCCTGTGGCAAATACCAATCAGCTGCTGGTCTCTCTGGGATAGGCTCAAAATTGGGAGACTATCGAGTTAAGTCAATCTTCCCCCCAATGGGGATCAATAAAAAGAAAGCCTTTCCATTTCGATCATCAGTGTCTTCTATGGACAATAGTGTATCCTGACGGGGTGGGGCACTTGAGATGCCGTCATCATATTGTTTTACGGTAATTGTATATAACACCAGTCCTGTATTGTAAGCGGTGAGTGTTACATGCCCCCCTCCCCTCCACGCACACACACATCCGCTCAAAGCATTTCGGTTCTTTGTGGTTTATGACCGACGATTTGCTAATTCTTATTCAATACGTTAGAATTGTTTCATTATTGCGGCTGCTAACTGTTAGTTGAAGCTGTCAATTTTTGCTAATGCCAGCAGTTTCGCACGCAAATGTCTCTTGGCCATATTCTTGATTGACACGTTTTGATAACCTCTTTTAATTTCTGCTCTAATTAAGTTTAGACTCTGCTCTTCTAATTAAGTTTAGACTAAGAAATATTGCATTATTTTGTAGATACAAATGTATTTATAAAAAAAAAATAATAATCTGAGAGAAAAAAAAATCTGTGCCCCTCCCAGACTTTTTTTCTGTATCCGCCTCTGTCTATGGAGCATCTGGAAGTACTCTGCGGTTAGCCAATTCACGGCATTAGAAACAACAAAACTACAACAGGATACGTGATTGCTTGTTTGCGTCGTATATAAATCTACGCCCTTTTGTCAAGTAATTTTAAATTTTCTTCAAATACAAATAAAGGCTTAGGAAAGCAGTATATTTGTAAAGAAATATGTTGGTGCAGAGTCTAGCAATATTATCATTTTCTTAAAAGGGAGAGAAAAAAAACCTCCGACCACTTTTAACAAATTTTATGGTGGATAAAAATGTTGGCATTCGGAAAAAAGAAAAATAGTTCCACTTTGTTTACTTTTAGTTCTCTCTCTTCTGTTAGTGGAGAAGTTAAATTTTCGAAACTGAAGTAGGGTTAGACCTTTTGCACCTCTGGAAACGAACGTTCCGTTCAGTGCTGTTATTTGGTATTATTATATGCGTGGTATAAGCAACATTTTCTATTTATTTTTGACATGATCAGATTTTTGAGTTTTTATTGGTGTCTCCTAGCGGCCTGAGAAGTTACGCATAAACTGCATCACAGGTACAAGGGCACGCCCCCCCCCCCACCTCAGACGAATTAAATTTGCCTTATTTTGTAGATACAAATGCATTTATATTATTCTGAGGGGGAAAAAAATCTGTGACCCTCCCAGAATTTTTTCCAGTATCCGCCTCTGTATATGGAGCATCTGGAAGTACTGTGTGGTTAGCCAATTCACGGCATTAGAAAAAACAAAACAACAACAGGAAACTTGATTGCTTGTTTGTGTCGTAAATAAATCTACACCATTTTGTCCAGTGACTTGAAACACACCACATTGCTTCAAATACAAAAAAAGGCTTAGGAAAGGAGTATATTTATATGAAGATATGTTAGTGCAGACCCGGGGCGTAGCGAAGGGGGGGGTAGGGGGGTCATAACCCCCCATGAGAAATTTTTGGCATAGAAAATGTACATTCTTCAATACATTATCACACACGCGTATACATGTTATGAGTTGTAGTAGTCGTAAATCCCCCCCACATGAAAAATTTCTGGCTACTGCCCCTCGTGCAGAGTGTAGCAATATTAGCATTTGCACCTCTGGAAATTTTCGAAACTGAAATAGGATAGGCCTTTTGCACCACTGGAAGCCTACTTTCAGTGCTGTTTTGTGGTATTATTATATGCGTGGTATATGCAACGTTTTCTATTTATTTTTGAGTTTTTATTTGTGTTGTTGATGCCATTATATTTTATTGTTCTTTTTTCGTGCTAATCTTTTGTTTCTGTATTTAACGATTAAAGTATTTCCATAACGATTTGACTCATGTGTCTCCGATGTAATTACACCGAACGATTTTAAATTTTGCAAACATACCCAGAACAAAAAAGAGATTTTTTTAAACCAAAAATTCTACAACTCTACACAATCTCTTACCTTTAGAGAATTTTCGGAATTTTTATCTTCTTTAACATATATTGTCTATTTATGAATTCTATATAAAATGAAAAAAAAAAACCTGTTTTCGAGGCATCGAAGGACGAAGTGTCTGGAAATTTCGAAAAGACGAATAAAAATAGATATATCCCTTAACCAATCGCATTTGATCCCCTTAACAACATTCCCCACTTAAAGCTGCATTGACCTTAAAGTGTTATGCCATTTTACTATCAAGATTTTACTCTCTAGATAACTGAATGAACTGTTCAAAAGCTTCAACACATAAGCAAAAAAATATATTTCCCTATCGATTTTTTAATCAAACATTTATGTAACTTGTTCCTTTTCCCCATCCTTTATTCACCGAGACACAAAAAAGTGGAAGAAAGAAAACTTCATTCCCTGATCTATTGTGAAGATCTTCTCATTCGAATCGTCTAAACAATCAATGGCCAGTGGTATTGTTGCAGCCCCTTTTCTTTCTTTTGTGTTGCATACTCTTGTCAGTTCCTATCACATTATTCATTGTTGTTATTGATGCCGGTCAGAGTTGTCAAAGTAACCATGTTATTTATTAACTCAATAACATTTATTGATTGTAATTCGAATGCATTGTGTACCGAGACGTGTCAGTGATTTTAGTAAAACAAAGGACAATGCACTTCAAAAAAATCCATAAAACGTAAACAGAAACGTGCTTTGAGCTTTGTAAACAGCCGAGATTTGTAAAAAAGGATTTACTTTTGAAAAAATATGGTCATGCTGTATCGAATTTTAAGATGATTAGACAATAGGGGGGGGGGGGGAGCGAAAAGCCTTTTTTTTTCAAAATTCATATTGCCGGAGTCATTAATTGATGCTAAACTGATTAGAGCAAATTGCCTCCAAATTTCAGCTCAAAATATTTCCATCTTCAGGTTCTACACTTCAAGCGAATATATTTGTAGAGCTTCGTAATTTTGCGGTACGCCACTGAAATAGAGTTAATGTTGCTTGACCCTACGTTTAGGAAAAGGAATGGAAACTCTGGGCACCCACAGCTGAAAGACGCTGTGATAATGAGCAAAAGTCCGTGGTCTACAAATATATTCGCTTGAAGAGTGGAACCTGAAGATGGCAATATTTTGAGCTGAAATTTGGAGACAATTTGTTCTAATAAATTTATCCTCATTTAATGACTCAGGCAATGCGAATATTATAAAAAAAGTTTTTTTTTCTTCTCTCCATGGAACTGGACAATGTTTTTAACAATAATTCGCAAACATTCTCCAGAACAATTAAATTTATTCTTAAGAATGGGTGTTATAAATTGTATTGGCAGAACTTGGATATTTGCCGCCACAGCGAGATAAAATATTTCCAGATGATAAAAATGCTAACCTGTCAATAATTATGTACGAGGTTCGTTCCAAAAGTAAGTTTCGTCATTTTCACACTGAAATTTATTGCCACAAAATAATTACACCATGGAATCATGAACTCTGCACCTTGCACTATTTTACCACACAGTCTTCTCCGGCATTGATTCACTTTTCGGATTCAGTCAGTCTGAAGATATCCACTCTAGTAAAACTCCGTGCCCTTTGCAAGGAATTATCGCGCAGCGTTCCTAAAGTGCTGGTTTCAATGCATAGCAGGACATTGAGTTATGCCAGAGTGGTTCTTCAAACTGATTGCATTTTACGACAATTGTCTCAATGTCGGGGGTGACTGTGGGCAAAAATTGGCCAAGGTGTATAGTTCATGATACCATGGTGTATTTTTTTCCGGCAATGAAGTTTCTGTGGGAAAAATAAATTACGAAACTTACTTTCGGATAACTGTCGTATAAGAAGATATTGAAAACTGTTTTAATGGTATAATGGGAGATGATTATCTATTATAAGCATGCGTAAGTGGCCAAAGAATCATCAGAAAATAACCAGTTTCAATCGGCGGTAAATATCTGAGCTGTTTCGCAATATTTAGTGATTTAATTAGAAAAATTTCTAAATAAATAATAATATTTATGCCTATCCTTGTCTATTGATAAGAGTCATTCAATAACTTGTGTGAGGGAGGGGGGTTACAGCATGCGCTTGAATGAATACTGGATCACTGTCATATATTCTTAAATTCATGCAATGAAGAAATACAAAGGATGGGCAAAGAAAGAAAAACTTTACAATCGAGTGTTTGCGAAGAAGGGCACTTACAGACTAACTCAGGGACATCAGTGTAGGGTACACTGTAAAAAAAATTCAGAAACGTTACATACTTATAGTAGAAAGGTTTTCGAAAGTCTAGTGTAACCTACCGATGCTATACTCGAACTCACGATTTCGGAAACATAACCAACATTTCGTCGTAAAATATTTACGGGGAAAGGAAATCTTCATTTGGGACTTCGCGCGTAAGTTCCAAGAGACAGAGGGAAAAGAGTGAACGCGTCTTCCCTAATAGCACAGATGGTCACAGAACTGTCGCTGTGCCGTCACAGAGGGTCACAATTGTCACAGGACTATCACATACTAGTCACATTGTGACTTGTGAGTGATGCGACTCCACTGTGTGGTCACTGTGAAGTTTATTTGTGACCAGTCACCAGGTGACGTCGCCGGATGAATACTTAAATAAAACAGATGAATACTTAAATAAAACAGCACATTATCTCCTGAAAATAATTTATGTGGAAAAAAAAAGATTTAAGATTTTTAATTTATATTTATTAATTATGGTATTTTCCCTCCATTTATAAAATACTCCAAAAAATTTTTAAGTTTCCAAAACAAGCCATGCCAGAACTAATATTTGCAGCAGTCAGTTTACTTTAAAAGCAATAAACGTAAGACTATCACAGCGCTGAGGTAACGTGCTGGCCTATAAACGAGTGCGTCGAGGGTTCGATACTGAGCGCTCCTTCCGTGAGAGTTTGGTGCTGCCATCTAGTGCATGTTACTCGAAACGTTACATCTAGCGCATGTTACTCGTTCTGAAAAACACAGAAAGGTTAATTCGGAAACCTTTGTGAAATAAACCGAAAGGTTACTCAATATATTACCAAAATATACAGAAACGTTGCACATCTTTTTCAGAAACCTTACCTAAAAAGCAGGAAAATCTGTAAATATTTTTCCAAAATATGCAGAAACGTTTCTAAATACTTTATCCACAATTTTAAACTGCAAGAGCTGCCCCATATTTTGGGGTAACGTTTCCGAATTTTTTTTACCGTGTATGGAGGCCTGGATACTTCCCGAAATGTGGATTTTTATTAATTGGTGTATATAATCAAACTTATTCATGTGTATACCTCCTTTTGGGAACTCACCGAAATTTTTTTCAAGCTATGTCCATAGACTAACTGATCATACACGCAAAAGAGATATTGCAGAAAAAGATTTTATTGTCCATGCTCGGCATGATTTGTCATTTTTATTCAAATAACAAAAGAAATAAATTTAAAGAGCATCGAAAATTGTACGGGAAAAATTTTGATTCCTAATTTCAATCTACAACCAACTGATGTCTATCAAGAGTTGACATTGATGAATGAAAAAGAAAGAAAAAAACAATTCCACGGTCCAATTAATTGGTTACTTATCACACGAATCAATTATTGCAGAAACATTAGTTTGCTTCAAAGTAAATTTTTAATTTGCTGTTATTAATATTAAAAAAGAATGGTATGATATTAATCGCAGATTCAAGCTATGTAAGTTTGTTTGTTCGAGATTCATCCATTTTTAAAAAGTTCTCTATAATTCCGATCTGCAATTCTGCAAACTTTTGCTTGGTAATATGTAGTTTAATTAAATAATGGTTAAATACCATAAATTTGCTGAAATAACGTGTAAGTAAACATAAAGTACAAACTATTTTTTATGAACTTATTGATGTTCGGAACATTTTCTAAAACATTTCTTCGTCAGTTAATTTGTCATTAATCATTCGTTTTCAAAAATAAATCGAAATAAAAGTTTATCGAGGTAAGCAGTAATGATACTTTCAATAGTTCTTTCTTTTTTAACATAAGCTAAAAAATAAAATTAAATTGATATTACGAATTATTTATCTCTATTTAATTTTGTATAATTGGGGCTTAAATTTTTGAATTTTTTGATTAAAATATTTGGATCATTAGAGTAGTAAGTTTAGTCATTAGAGTAGAGTAAGAGTTATTCTATCAATGAATTTAACGAACAATGCTTATATAAAGGGGGGAAATATATACTTGACCAAGGGAACGCAACAAAATTATCTGATATAATTTCATGTAATGTAACTAGCTTAATCTGCTTTTATTCCGTTAAGATAATTTACAATAGTCAATTTGAGTAAATAGAGGGTATCTGTAAAATCTTTATTCCTTTAAAAGTGTTCACTAATTCTCAATTTTTGACGATATAAAGTGAAAGAGCTTATAAATGAAAAAAATCATGTTTTAAGGTAATAGGATGAAAACTTTATCTACAAATATGAATGGACACCTTGTGTTAGAAGGTGCTGCTTTTTAGTACTTTGGCAGAAAACAAGCATCCAATTATATTTCTTTCACAATAAGTTTTGAAATATCATCAGATGCGCATAAAAAATTGCAAAAATATAATAAGAGTTAACAAATACCATAAATAATAAGAACATATAATGTATGACGCTTTGACTTTTTGTGTGATAGATCGTTTTGGCGAATATCCGATCGACGCTATGTGAATTATTGTAATTACCAATAAAGTTTTCTTTTTCCAAGTACTAATTAAAACTTTGTGATAGATAGATTATGACAATACAAACTTAATGTTTGTTTGTGAAGTAATATAAAATTACAACTCTTAAGACAATGATTCGAAAACGTTTGCTTTGAATGCGAAAAGCGATGAGTGAAAAAAAAAAAACTAAGCCTGGGAAATTTATAATTATAAGCCGTACACGATGTTTTTATTCTGAGTCAATAATAGTCTTAAAATTCTGATAAATAGGATGTGTTTTTGTTATGCTCATTCATATTAATATTCTATACTGACATTTACACGAAAACAAAAGAATAACATAAATAATTTTCTTGTCACACTGAGTTATGATATTTTCAATCAAATTCAGATCCTTATATATTTTATCCTTAAATCATTATTAAACTATATCTTCCACATTTAATGCTATGCTAAATGGCGAGTATTTTATAGGGAACTAGGAATCTTAAAACAAGTTGCTTATTTAGTCTTAATAGCGTATCTCTTGTCCATTTTCGGAAATGGATATTGGAAGAAATATAACACATGTCAATTTGTACAGAGGACATTTTGAAACAAATTGCTTTAAGAGTTTTCTTACTCTTTTTCTCTTACAGAATGTACAAAACTTCCGCGAAGAACTTACGCATGTAGAGCTTTTGTAAAGCATCGACTTAATTTAAATTTTCTGATTTGAAAAACTGCCCTTAGTCTCTGGGTATAGTAACTAAAATGTTTAAATCGAACAACTCAGTTAACATTACATTTGCACAGATGCAGCTATTGTGAATGACTTGTGCTTCCTAACTGTGCTTCCTATTTGTTATCGGAATATGTTGTATGCAGGATCATGCTACATTTTAATATATATGTCCTCTACTAAAATTTATTAAATGAAAAGTAACTGCATGTTTATGTTTTTTAATTAAAAGTATTGTGTTAAAAAGGTACCCTATTGAGCAAACACTTTGAACAATCTGATAACAAGGTATGCTTCAAACATAGAAGTTGGTGATTTTCTGTGGTAATATGGACTTCAAAGTAAAAATACATACTTTTATCTTGGACATTTTATGCACTAAAATATTAAGAACGTAAGTTAAAACATCGGGTCCAGAAGTACAGAAATATTAAACTTTTATTTCGCTTTCACTAGCATGCAGTATCCGCCTAAATTTTTAACATTATACTCATTTATTTTTTAACCGACTAGATATATAGAAAAGGTAGAGGGACCTCTTTATTTATCTTCAACCCGTATGATTTTCCTTTAAATGTATGTGCTCGCCTATTTCTCGGGAAAAGCTTTACTAATTTGGATACTTGAAACTGTATTCTATTCCGGTAGAACAATAGGTGGTCTCATATGAAAAAAAGCTCGTCTGATCAAAAAATATCGTCGTTGTACACTTTTCACGAATTTTGTGTTATTTCTGGTAGTGAAATTCACTTCTTTTTTCACCTTTATAGTTATTTCTTGAAGTCGGCTGAATATTTTTAAATTGTAACCTAGGTATATTAATTAAAACACACGCATATTAAATTTGTTAGATAATCTATACTAAATTTGTTAGACAACTAATTCTTCAAAAGTCTCACAAAGAAAATAATAAGAGCACAGAATATGTATCATTTATAGCACCTCCTTCAACATAAATTTTCTCGGTTGGGTAGTAAATTCAATAAGTATAGGAAAGGAATGAATTGGCCGCCTCAATTATTACAGCAGACACCTATTGACACTTTTACTTTTCTTTCACTTCATTTCTTCTTTCATTTGTTTTACCAAGTGAAGGAAATACTACGATTTTCCCCGGATGATCATTACATCGTCACCATTAAGACAATATGGGGAAACACACTGGAAAAGTAATTAGTTATACAGCTTTCATTTAACCAGAGATTTAGGAATAAGCACTTAGTTCGATTGCTGATATTTTTACTTTTTGCCTTCTGTGTAAGGCAAAATCAGTAATAATAAATCAGTTTGGAAATAATAAAATCAGTCAGGATAACTCTGTTTGATTTTATTGATAATTTTATCTCTGCATTTTATTCAAATTAATGTATATGGTTAGTATACATTTAAAATCTAATGAAATTACGCTAACATAAAATTTAATTTTCACAGACACACACAAAAAAAACAACGTTTTAAATACAAACAGTTTAAACTAAGAGAAATTAATTTTCTTTCATTCCATAGCTCAAGAAACACAACGACTCAGCTTATAACAAAGATAATTAGTTATTTCCTATTTACAATTGCAATTCACGTAAAGTTCTTTGAAGTACAAAAACATTCTAAAATCTTTGAACAAATTTTGTGGAAAAGTCCTTTAAAATTTTGACGCGTTTGTAATGTAGTAACACATAATATTGTATCGAGAATCACTTTGATGGTAAAGACTTAGTATGTAACTTTAAAACATTGAGTTATACTTATTTCATGATCTGCTTTTAGTTACCTTTCAAAAGTGAAAATCTTCGTTGCTCTCCCTTGCAGAGTTCTAAGCATATTTTCTCAATCTCAAAAGCTCGCCTCCAAACTTTACATTCTAGTCTGTTATGCCATGACAAATAAGATTTACACAGGAATTTGTGTCCAAAAATGGGAAAGGCGACCGCCAAAGGGCAATGTTCGCATTCGTAGAGAGGGAAGGGGAAATGATATCAAAAGAGATGTGACGTTTATTATGTAACTTTTTAATATGATTTTTCCTAAAGAACCTGGTTAAATCACAGATGTTCAAAATTCTTTTCATTCGCCGCACTGCTTACTTCATAACGTTGACGTGTGGTTTTACGGAGCCGTTCAAGATAGGCAGGTGTGTCACGGACACCTGCCATCGCTTCCACGATTCTGGCAACGAAATCCATGTCCAATGGTATGGTCGTCTCGTATACCATGGACTTAATGTGACTGGTCGACATATAAACAGGCTAAATCATCCGACTGGTTCGCCTTTGCCAGTCCCAGCTATCAGGATATGTCCTATTCTCTCACAGTTCCGAAAAAATTTGCAGGCGTTCCATCATTCTGAAACCAGATATTTTGGCTGTCGCTGTTGGTATGCCAACCATCTGATCCGGCAACAGTCTTTCCAAAAATGTGTGACTGGTATTCCCGTCGAGGTATTCAGGTAGTAGGTAGGGCCAATCAACATGTCTCCGACAACACTACTCCAAAACACTTACGGTAAAACGTTACTTACTTGAATGGCGACGCGTACACCTTAGGTTTTCATGCGCCCACACGTTCATGTTGCTCCGGTTCAGGACACCTTCCGATGTAAAAGAAGTTTCATAGATAAACAAAATCCACGATGGAAAATCCGATTGTGCGAGCAGTTTTTGCAAATACCAGTGTGAATGCAACCCTTTTGGGATAATCGGCATTGCACGATGCCTTTACTCTTTGAATGTAGTAGGTATGCGCATAACTGTGGAACGATGTACACCCAAGACACGTGCGCTTGTTCGAAGACTTTTCGCAAGTTGCTTCCGAATTCTCGTCGTATAGCTTTCTCTAAGAGAGCTGTGCATGTAGTACGTTCTCGGCAGATGTAAATACTTAACTTAAAAAGCTCCTGCATCACGTAATCTGCGATGCAATTGTTCAAACAAAGCACGAATTGGCTGGCGTTGTGTGGGAAGCGCTCAAAGTACATACGTACCGCCACTCATGCATTTCCATCCATAGCTTCATGCAAAACACGAATCCTGAGTTAGTAAATCATCCTTCTTTGGCAAAGTTCTCGGCTGGAACGTTTACGCTATCTATACTTTCCCAGAAGCCTGCGAACATCGCTCTCTAGCGGCAGTTATTTGCATTTCCAGACACAAGTTCCTGGGTAAATCTTGTTTGTCATGCTATGATAGAGCAACATGTTAGTATATGACAACGATCTTGTGAGACACTCTGTATTCTATAACCTCTGCAACGTTTACAAAATGCATTTAATATCTGCAACTATTACTTATTAGTACCGCGGCTTCTGAAAGTACTTTATTTTAAATCGTAAATTACTCTGATTTCATTCTCTTCAATACATCACACTACCCGCCCAGACATAGTATAAAGAAATAAGTCATTTTGATTGGGAGTTATCTCAACCTTGACTTGTATTGGAGAATTTCTAGCACCTAGGTGTTTTCTATATGCTTTATTATATATTTGCTGTATTGTAATTTTTTTATCCGATGGACTGTGAATAAATAAATAAGCCATATATAAAGTACATTGTTAGCAAGAAATAAGTTGCTAACTGCAGAGGCCTCTAAACTGAGTTTATTCTATTGGTTTAAATGAGATAGAATTCGAACTAAAGATACAGTAAACTCGCGATAACTACAGTAAGTCGAATATTCGTTTTTTGTTTTCATGAAACAGCAAAACAATTACATTTTTTAACACAAAATAATCTCTATATCTCGAAGTCTCCCTTTTAATTCGAAGTTTTATTAAAATTTTTAATTTAATTTCATACTTTAAAACCCATGAAGTGAGAAAAAAAGCTAATATTTGATCGTTCCCTTAACTACGTAGAATAGGTCCAATGTCTCCATTCGACCCATTCAAGATGCCACCGAAATTTGCATTCTTTCAGGCAGTACTCTCAAAATTCATTTCTTCAATTTATGGAAATTTTACATCAGCATTTTACGTCAGCTGAATTTACATCAGCATTTTACGTCAGCAGTGCTGCAGACATATCTTCGTTATTTGCCGAATATCCGCTTTTTCTGTCAATCGTAGAAACTTCTTCAAATTCAACGAAATATTTTCTTTTTCTTCAGATTTTTGGCAAGAATTCACAGAAATATAACATTTCCAAAAAGTACGGAAATTATTCTTTTAAAAATGAGAAATAAATTAGTATATGAAGGCGCATTTTCAAAAGTTTTTTCTTCAATTCACGGAAATTTTTCTGGCAGCAGCGCTGCCTGAATATCTCTCCATTTGACAAATATCTGTATCGTTTTTTCTACTGTCAATTGAAGAAACTTCTTCAGACTCAGCGATTTTTTTCCTCTTCTTCAGATTGCGAGAAGAAAAACTCACGCAAATATTACATTTCCATAGGGTGTGGTAATTATTCATTGAAAAATGCGGGACACATTGGATTGGAGGATAAAGACAAGCTTTTCTGAACGAAAGTAAATCCAGTTTTCTAGCCAAGAAAATGTGACTACCGTCACATTGCAGCGTGTCAGCAGTCAATTGCCGCATGGTAGTAAGAGTGTGCCCGTTGTATCCAATGTAGCAAATTAAATGTTCTTATGTGTCCTACAGAGCCACGTATTTGTGGATTTTAGTACTATATTTTTAAAATTAATAAAAGTCAAGAGCGTCATTTAAATTATCTGTATCTGAAATTTTATATCTTTCGGACTAATGGAACGCATACAGCCATCTCAAGTGGGACACTTACTACTTGTTAACTCTACATTTCTTATGATTAATTCTACAGTAGAGGAAAACAAATTCATGTCGAGTACTAAAGTAAAAATATCAAAATACCTATACTGACCAAAATGTAAAGATTTTATAAGTTTAAGATACATTGCTTGAGATTTAATCAAAAAAGATAAATCACGTCAAAAGCAACAATTAGAGATCACTTTCCCAAACAATTCTTCTTCTGAACATACAAAACTGCTTAAAGAAAATTCGAAAACATTCTCACTATAGTTCAATCACTGCCATTATAGTACATAACTTGCTATCATGCATTCGTCATTTGCTTTGCTGTTGCGAGCTTTCATTTAGGCTAAAACAGCTGCTAAAGCAGCTTGCATGTCTAAACTGCTTTACTAAGCTCAGTCATATCAGTCTCTTCGTAAGTTCATGTGTTGAATTACTAAAAATTGCATCTCGTTGAATATAGATGAAATCTTTGCAGATTTTATCTCATGTGAAATTTGAAGATGTATCGTCAATATCGGTGAAACTTAGCGAACATTGAACAAGTTTTTGAACGTAATCTTCAAAATAGTAGTTTTTTGAAACCCTCTAAAACCGTTACGAATGTTGTGTCTTTTCTGTCCGATTTTGCTGTCATAAACGCCTATTATATACATATTTTACTGTGCTTGAATCATTGTCTCAAATATGCCATTAACTTTAATGGCAAAATACATTGCGCATTCCAATGCAAGACATAAATAAGATATACATTGGAATGCGCAATATATTTTCCTGCTGCAGTAAAAGAAGTATGTTGCATAAAAGAGCATGGTAACATGTACGAATTTTATTTTATTTGTCATAAACTTAAGTCTCCAAATTACATTTTAAACTATTTGTAAACCATTTTCAGTAGTATACGTATATCATATGGCAACAAAAGTACTAAACTTCGTAACAATCAATGCATACATACTGTGGTTGAGCGCGGACGGACGAACGGACAGACAAATTGAAATCTTGCACTTTTCAAAGTTGTGTTAAAAAGACTTATTAATTAAGTAAATAAAATGCCTACTGGTATATCAAAGAGGACATGAAGAATTTGTAATTTATCTATAATTACCCGACTATTTCTTTCTCCGATTTAGTACAGAAGAGATTTTTTTTCAATGCTGCAAATTGTAAATTTTTATGTTTTCCTATTGTTTGTGCTTCTTCAATCAATCTTAACATTTAAAAAAATTTACTAATGCAAAATCAATAGATTTTGCCTATACATCATATCTACTATTTAATGAGCTAGTTTTTTTTCATTTTAAGCAAAAATTTGAATTATTTTTATTTAGACTAATTTATCTCCTGGGAGTTTAATAATTAAAGTTTCCCAATTAAAGTTCAGCTGAAAGAAAGATTTGTATTTCTGAATAAACATAATCAGATTAATTTTTTCTGATGTAGACTGAAAATGTTCAGTTATATAAGTTTAAATATCTTAAGCTTTCCATTTGATTATACTTACACACACTCTAAGAAATTGCACAGCTTAGCATATTTTGAAAAAAAATTAACGAGTCTGTAATTATTGCCAAATCTCCATTATTTTTTTAATTTAATCTCTATAATTTAAACCAGCTGTTTAATATAATGTAACTAAAATATCGTATTATTTTAAATGATTTTTATGCAGTATATTTTATTTTCAATTTCGATTTAACTAACGTGAGGTATTTATCGTCACAACCCTATAAAAGCTTTTTATTTTCTTCGTTGATATAAAATGCAAGCCTTCTGCGACCAGAATTTTATCAAAGTGTACAACGGTTGGCGAAATGTTCTTTAAATTCCAGATTCAATTTCCAGGGAGATAATCATAAAAAGCCCATCGAAATCTCGGTCCGAAATTGCATTTTTCACATTTTTCTTTTATTTTGGCTTTTATACTCGATTTGATATAGAGATAAAACTCTTTTTTATCTAATCAACGTTTATTGGTTTTTTTTACTGAACCCGAATCCCAGTGTACATTTTATTTAATACATTTCCCATACCATGAAATAAATACCAAGTGATATTAAACATACGATGTTGTAATAAAATACATTTTTCTATTTTTTTTTATCCTTTTCGAAGCGAAAACTAATTTATATTGAATTATCGCTGAGGTGAAATAAAAAATTGCAACTGTATAGTAGAAAAATATTGTGAAATGCATTAATTTTAAGGATGTTTCCATGATAAATGACGTAACACAAAGTTTTCAAATGGTAGTTTTCAGTTATTGCTGAAAACTACCATTGTTTAAGTTACCATTGCTGAAGACATGCTGATCATTTTTATGTCTAAAATTTATAGATTCAGTGCGCATCTTTCTCAGTAAGCGTGTACAGCGTTGTTAACGATGGTTTTCCGTGGTTACAAAAAATAATATATAAAAAAAAAATTATACGAATCCGAATACAGTTTCTTCATTCTTCTGAAGGTACGCTTTTAAGATTTTTTAAAAATCACTTACATCAGTAAATTTCAGTGTAAGCACTCTTGGTATCACAAAAACTGGCAAAGCGGTATGTCAGTTCTCGTCACTTATTGTTTGACATTTTTCTTCTGAGGTACATAATGAACGGAGTGTTTGCAGCACTCCGTCTAATTATGCACCTCAGAAGAAAAAGTGCGCAAGAATGACATAACCAGTGACAACCGTAATATCGTACTTATTGAAATTTACTAACATAAGAAGTTCCGTTAACAATTCTTAACACCTTTAAAATATTTCAAACTAACATAAAATATTTCTATAGACAAATATGAGTTTACAGTATGTATATCAGGTAAGCAGGTGGGAGTCGCCACATTTAATGATTTTTCGATTAAATACATTGAAAATTGAAATAACAAGATCATGAAAAAAATACACTTTATTTTTCAATGTTTAATTGATTATGTATACAATTTAATTCTCTTCTTAGTATGAAAATAAATAAAAAAATTAATATTGAAGAAAGTCATTCAATTGTAGCATGTTCCTCCCCATGTATAAGGGCAAGATTCCACCAGTTATGGGGTAAGATGCAACAACACCACAGTAAATAAAAAATAAGACAAACATTACAAAATTAAATGTGCATTAACAATAACTATAGAAAAACAAAACAAATAAAATTCTTTCATAGAATTCTTCTTTTTTAAATTAAATTTGATTGTGACCAAGAAGTTCGATCAATTTTTCTTTTGTAGTTTCGAGGCATTGTCTGTATGGTAATAAAATGTGAATTTTATTTATTAAAATTAAAAATGCCTTTAAAGAAAGCATAAGAAAAGATATAAAACTTAATTCAGATATTATACCAAATGCATAATATTATGTAAGAATATTATATGTGAAGTTAATTAAAGTAATATGGGAATAGTAATTATTATTTTAATTTTTTAATAATTTTGATTATTAATAATTTCAATTACTAATTTTTCATTAAGTTGAATTATTATTGGTTTTAATTATAAGTTTTATTCTTATCCTTAATTGCATTTAATTATTATTAATAATAATTATTATTATTAATTGCGTTTATATTTTATGCGATAAAATACAGTGTTAAAATTTAAAAAAATACAAATTTTAAAGTTCATTTCATTTATTTCTGAACCATGTGGTGTCTTCCCCCAAGTATAGGGGGAAGATGCCACGCACGCTTATTTCCTTGTTGCTACAGTGTTATGGCCGCTTCTATATGCATCTTATGTGTAACATAATGCGTAAATCACTTATATTGCTAATACCTTATTTAAAATAACAAGTACGTTTATGAACTTTAAATATGAGGAACTTAATATTATAACTTGTACTCACCACGTTAAATGCTCACAAGATCCAAAAATAACGCCAATTAAAGACGATTAACTCAAATAAATTCACAAGCCACAAACAGTGTTGGACCAGACTCTTCACACAAGTGGCTCAGAATTGCCATTTATCGACGCATAAGTACTATTTATAATCTTGCGTCTTCTCCCAAATTACCCTATATAATGAACCATGTGGTGTCTTCCCCCAAGTATAGGGGGAAGATGCCACGCACGCTTATTTCCTTGTTGCTACAGTGTTATGGCCGCTTCTATATGCATCGTATGTGTAACATAATGCGTAAATCACTTATATTGCTAATACCTTATTTAAAATAACAAGTACGTTTATGAACTTTAAATATGAGGAACTTAATATTATAACTTGTACTCACCACGTTAAATGCTCACAAGATCCAAAAATAACGCCAATTAAAGACGATTAACTCAAATAAATTCACAAGCCACAAACAGTGTTGGACCAGACTCTTCACACAAGTGGCTCAGAATTGCCATTTATCGACGCATAAGTACTATTTATAATCTTGCGTCTTCTCCCAAATTACCCTATATATATATATGTTAGTTAAATTCGTGGGTGTGTTAGACATCTCCACTTCTCTTTTTTACAGCAGCTATTTCAGAAAGAGTTTTTAAAAAGTTTCATGGACGTTAGGCACTGCATGAGAAACTTTCCACTGGAAATCTCATAATTTTCACTCAGTCTTATCTTTATGGTACTGATAATTTTTATTCATAATTTTTAATTCCTAGTGCTCGCCAGAGGTCGATATTCGACCGTAATACGAACATGATAATCGGTCAACAAAACGGACCTAACCTAAAGTGGGTACCAATACTGCTCACTTTAGGTCATATTACTGGAACACGCCAAGAAACATAACGAACAAAACAAGTATAATTCACATATAAAACCATACTCTGTTCAGTAAACCAAGTCATTTGTTTGTACATTAACCCTTTGAGGCACATTAACCCTTTGAGGCGCAACCCTTTCCCAATGTTGGAAAAAGGGCAGCCGTTGCCATCGCTCGACTTAACTACCAGCAAGATGGCGGACGATCGAAGGGTCTCTAGAACTGTGCCACGCCATGAAGGTTTCGATCGTCCTCCATCTTGCCGGTAGTTGAACGATGGCAACGGCTGCTCTTCTTTCAACATGGGGCAATCTATCCAGCTGTTCTCGCATTCTTCCATTTTTCAGAAGATGTCAATGCTGTTAAAAATAATCATGACTATTTTTTACGGGAAATCACGTTCTAGAAAGTAAAGGATTTTCGTGAAGTTATGTCACCCGCAACAATTTTTATAGAAATTAAATCTATTCTTCGTGAGTGACAACAGTCAAAATGTCAGAGTTTGGTGTTCCCAGAGTAGGAACACTGCGCGTTAAAGGGTTAAAGGCTGTAATTCGAAATAAACAGGAAAGTTAGTGCTTACCTTATAAGAGATATGATAAAACAAAGTTTTTTGAAGAATTCTACTCAGACATGCAATACATTGATCGCTTAAACATCGCCATTGCTTCTTCTTGACTTGGCACAACTAGTGTATGCGTTACCCTATAGATAACGCTACCTGTATCTAAGAAAACATATGCGGATCATTTTGCCCATTAGGATCATTTTGGGATACCTTCTCCTATATTTTTACTCGCACAAAGCTACTTTTAAAAATATAAACGCCTCACCATGGCACAGTGGTTATATCACTGGAAATGGTAGACGGGCGAAGTGTGAAGGTCCCGGGTTCGGGTCCCATCGCGCGTCCGTCGACCTAACCGTTCGGAGTTTCCCGTGGTTTTCTCCGAAACTTAGCGTAAATACGGGTTAGGACCCCTTAGAAAGACCCCCACGGAGGGCACCCCACCCTTCGGCCCACGCGTAGCTAATCGGCCGTAATCCCACAAACAAACAAACAAAATAAAAATATAAACATTTAAAACACTGACCATACATTGAACTCTCGCTATAACGCGATCTATCTTACGTGAAGTTTTCACGAATAACGCATTACAGAATCAACGAGAACTTCTAACCCCAAGACGAGATTTTTCACTAACAGAAGAAGCGAGAACCCTAAATCACAAAGCGACATTTACACTTACGCGAGGCGAGGGGTGCTGGAACGCATCTCTCACTTAACTCAAGACTCCACCATGAGCGTAAAGTTTTCAAAATTATTGGGGGGGCTGGGCCCACAACCACATATATTCACGTCAGTGGCGTAGCCAAGGAGGGGGTAGGGGGTTATATCCACCCCCCATGAGGAACTTTTTGCCATACAAAATGTATGGCAAAATCACTCACTCCCTTATCATATACCCGTATGCGAGTTGCAGAAGTCGTAACCCCGCCCCCCTGAAAAATTTCTGGCAACGCCACTTATTCACATACATATAACTTACTCATAGCTTTTTCTACATGATTTTTCGGCTTAAAATATAGCAAAATTTTTGCGCTGCGCACGCGAGCTGGTTACTACATTGAAAAAACTAAGTAAAAAATATACTGTTAACAAAAGGTGGTGAATTATATTCCGCAGTAGTTGGTAGCTATGACTTACTATATATAAGTGTAAATTATTGTATGCGCTCGAGCTCTATGGGTCCATAGAATTCTACACCTTTGTAAGGTAAGCATCCATGTTAGTATCTTCCTACCATGTTATAAGTTAAAAATAGTAGCAAAGTAAAAAATCCAAAGGAGGAAAAAAAACATTTTCGATGAGATAGTGCATTTTAGACACATCTGAACTTTTCTTCATGTCATACTTTACATTGCATAATCTGATTTTAATTAACCAGAAAATGGCGCGGCCAGCTTATAGTAACATTGTGTGTTACGTGGCGTCACAATGAATACTAAATCATGATTCAAATCAAAAGAAGAAAATTTTTAAAAGTGCAAGTAAAGGTTTTTTTTAAACGTTTGTAAATGGCGTGAATCCTTTTTTTTATGTTAGTATAAATTAGTTTTTTGTATTTAGTTGTAAATTATTGGGTGGGCTCAGCCCCTATTAACAATTTATTGGGGGACTCGAGCACCACGGGCCCATATAACTCTACGCCTATGGACTCCACTGTACTGTAATACTTCAAACAGTATGGGATAATGTTCCCATATATTTTAAATGAAAGCTGTTGAAAAAGGTATCTGTGTGTTGGAATAATCTTTTCGGCTGAAATGTCAAAGTAAAGTGTTAAATTATGAATGGTACTTCAATAATACCTGATGAAATTTTAGAGGCTGGTAGAGACTATTCGGAATTACATAGGATTTTAGTACCAAAAATATTAATCACGTAAATTTGTTAATAAAGAACTCACAAAAGTTATTTAACTGTGAATTAGCTTGCTTTAATAAAATTTATTACAAATGATTTTACTTTTAAACTTTTTTTTCTTCTGTTTCATGTGTTCTTTTTACTACATTTTATTTGCCTTTCCTCTTTGTATGTGATGAGATCTGTGTTATGTACATGAATTGACTTCCAATAAAGCTACTTGTCACAACACGCACGCGATTTTATTGTTCAAAAACTACATAATTTAAAATGAAATACAAGTTCTAATAATCAATTTTATGTAAGTATTTTTTTAAAAGAAAAATAGTTAAGCCTTAGCAAAACGTGGTTTGGAAATTTTATTTGACAGTTCTGTGATGTAATTATAACAGGGGTATGAGAAAGATGTACTTGACTCTTCTGGCTCAATGTATTAAGCTTTACAAGTATGCCATATAATTTTGATACGCTCTGTGTAACTTTATATTTTTATTCATTCTCATAGCTCTTATTTCTTCTTCATATGAAAGAACAATGTATTAAAAACATAATATCCTCAAGTTCATAACATTCTCTTATCACAAAAGGCTTTAAAACAGTATAAAACTTCAAGAGACTTTTCCTATTAACCTCGAAATAGAACGCATAAATCGGACAAATCTCCTAACATTATCTCTCTGTGTCTTTGTAGATAAAAAAATAAAATAAACCTTTTGTTAACTTAAGTAATATCTGTCCCGCTGTTCCAACGTATATTCAGTTCTCAAACTCTCCGACGAGATGGCCACATAGTTAATCCTTTAAATCCCTTCTCTAATTCTGTTTATACAGCTTGAAATATGGGCGTTTGTTTTGACCGTTTAATTCTCTCCAGAAACAAAATTCTTCCATCTACTCAACACTGCTCTAATTCCGTTCCTCTGACGTCCCAGCGGCTTATTTACTTCATTTAATTTCTATTCTTCCACTACAAAAATACCCCCGTTCCTGATCGATTTCGAAAAGTTAAAGTTGTAGTTGAATTAAACTGACAGCTTGCTGTTTTATTATATGGATTATGTCGTAGTTTAGGAATATAAAACATTGATGCTTGAGAGAAAAACTTATGATACATAAATAAGCATTTTCTAACGAAACAGTTAAATTAATTTTTTCAGAGATAAAAGAAAATTTCATTTTGCCGCATTTTATTTTATATATTTATCATCATTTTAAAAAAAATCGTCACATATCTGTGATGTGTATTTCAAGAATGATTTATACGTTTTATGAATAAGTAACATTCAATTCTCATTCATTTTTACTTATTCATAAAAAAATTTTTTCTAATGGCCGGCCTCTTCCTTGAAGGCTTTGGTCACAACAGGCCGGAACTCCTGGTCACTTTATTATGGGGGGCACCTAGTAGGTGGACCAACGTCGGCCCCTATGAAGGGAGGGACAAAATGACAACCACCCCCAGTCGGGGATAGAACCCCAACAGCCGGAAGTTGAACCCGAAACCGGAGTACGGTGCTTTACCCACCGTACAACTCTGTCGGTTAATCATAGAATATGGTTAGAAGGTTATTCTTATCGATAAAAAAGAAATGCATCATACACGGTAAAAACGGTTTTTATTCTATATTTTGTGATAAGTATTTATTACATGTGAAACATTTTAATGAACTTGGGAACATTCTTTTAAGACCATAACAAAACTGTTCTTCATTGTGGAAGATCAGGCAGCTAAAAACATACCAAGGTTTTATTTGAAAAGGCATTTTTTTCTCTTGTAGCTTGTACAGCGTACCTTTTTTGTAATAAATCCGTTTACTTAAAATTATAGTGTAATATATTATAGAACTTATTTTTGAAAGCACACATTTTATACTATTTTTTAAATCCGTTTAATAAATGGTAGACTTTTTTATAATTGTGTTTACACAGCTTTAAATTAAGTTATCTCTTCAAAGGGGAAAAAAATTTATCCAGTCAACTTTCTATTTCTCTACATTAATTAATATATTCATATTAATATTAATGCCACTCTACAGAAAAAAGAACATATTAGATGTCACAGAGAAAAAAGATTTGCAAGGCTAATTCAGAAAAAAAGTTTTAAAAGTAGTAGAATTCAATTTACTGTTTATTATTTTATAGGTTGCTTATTGTTATTTTGCAGAGCAGCAAACTCTGGGTTCTCCTAGATGTCTAATTATTTTAGGGGGAACCCCATCAAAGGTAAATATGTCTTAAAATAATATTTAGAGTATAGATGGACGTACTTTTTGTATGAACAATTTTTATATATTTATGTTATATGTTGTTTACAAAATCAATATAATTTACGTATTAATAGCGTTAACGAGTATCCTTGTGTAACATGTTTTTAATTTAAATACGCCCTCCAGTATAGTATTAAGATGTTATTGATGCATCGGCATTCTGCATGTATCTTCTCAAGCTTAAAGCGTTATTTTTTTTTTCATACATAGACTCAAAGTGTATTTCGTGTAACATCCGCATAATCTGAAAACACATTTATAATTTAATTGCATTCTAAATAGACAAATTTTATTATATCCATTTGCAATTACAACACACAAAAATGAATGAAAATTATGTTACATTTAGTTACCGCTATCAAATTTTATGATTGAGTGGACCCCCCTTATAACACGCTAGATACGTTCCATGCTACAAGAGCTGTACGTGTCGCTTGGATGCAAACACAAGAACAGCATTATGAATGTATACAGTACGTTAACAAGCAATACAGAAATATATGTTTCACTCTTTAACCGAGTCATGCGAGCATTTTCTGTCGTGTTATACGAAAACGGTCGCAATTTTCCCTCTGTGTTATACGAACCCGTCTTATATGGATCTGTGTTATAGAGGGGGATCTATTGTATAAGCATTTACTTTTCAACAGGACACCCTTGAAATTAACTCTTCCTCACTTACACTACGCTAAAACCGTACATTTACATGAGCTGTACGTATCGTTTGGATGCAAACACAAAAACAGCATTATCAATGTATACAGTGCGTTAACAAGCAATACAGTAATATCTGTTTCATTCTTTAACCGAGTTAACGAGCCTTTTCTGTCGAGTTATACGAAAACGGTCGCAATTTTCCCTCCATGTTATACGAACTCGTCTTATATGGATCTGCGTTATAGAGGGGGATCTACTGTATATAAGCATTTACTTTTCAACAGGACGCCCTTGAAACTAATTTTTCCTCTCTTACGCTACGCTAAAATCGTTCATTAAAAAAATATTTAATACTATTTTCAATATCTATTATTTCTTTCATATTAAATATCTGAGCTTTTCATTTAATGTAAGTTATATCAGTCTCAGAAAAAAATTTACCTAGCTGGTATTAAAAGTTTCTTTTAAATTGAAAAGAAAAGAAAAACGCTAAAAAAGAGATATCTTCGTAAATGACAATCATGAAAAAAAATTCCTTACACTTTTATTTATTAAAGTTTAACTCTTTGGAAACGGTTTTTGAACTGTGTTGTTAAGAAAGAATATAGTATAGTAAAGGAAGTACCATATATTTTATGTCTAAGAGTGAGAAAAAAAGAAAATATTCCTGAAAATGGAATTTTATGAATTGGATAAGGCAATTAGAAGTATTAAAAATATGAAGTGGATCTTTATTCGTATTTTCTAATTTAGAAAAGATCACACAAGTATAAATAGTCTATTTCAGTAAATTTCTCGCCGATACAAAGTTTATATTCTTATTGCGTGGTAATGAATTATTAAAAAATAAGTAATCTCTGTAAAATAGTATAATTTGATTTGGTATCTTTATAATTCCTTTTACAAGAGTCTCACATGAACATTAGGGAAATATGTATGTAATATACTTTTTTCATTAGAAAAAAACAATAACATTGATCTATTTATACCCACAGAAAAACTAGAGAATCATTTTTGAATTCGCGTTTCCGAAAGAGTTTAAGTAGCAAATATATTTTTTTTTCATGTTGAATGCATTGCGAACTATTTTACATATAGATCATCGATAAAAAATTTTTTAAAAAAATTATCTGATTGAGAATGTTGCAAGTGAGAACAAAATATTTTAAAACTGTAGCGAAAAAGTTTTTTTGTGTTCAAATACTTGACGATAATTATAGCAGTAAAATATATTTTCCGTCTAATATTAACATCCAAAAATATATAATCAACGAAGTTTCTTTCTTTTTTGATTATGTCTATGAGAAAGTGTGTAATACTCAGTTTTTACTTTTGTTAAGTAATGCGCTTTAAGAGTTTTCTTTAAATATGTGTAAATAGAATGTAATATGTGTAATTAGAATGTGTAAATATGAATGGCGGTTACTATTAATAAGCATTAAAAATGTTATTTACTTTATGTAAATTAATAATTTATGGCAAAGTTTAAGAATATTTTTGACTTTGGATAGTCTGCTTTTCTTTATCGTCTGCAAATAATTATTTTAAAGAAACTTATAACGAAATCTAATGCATTATTTATAAGCAGACATTACTTAATGTGTAGATATATTCGTCTAATTCAGACAACAGAGCACTAATAGATATTCTATATTTTATAACCTCTTCAGACTGAAGGTATATTAAAAACTTAATTACTAGTCCCTGGGCTTTGCATAGTTTCAGATTTAAACTAATGGCATCATAGTGTATAGAAAAATAAACCATTTTCTTGAAATTCATGTTTTTTGTTGATTTCAATTTTGTATATTTTTCAAAATTACACAAAATACTTAATAATTTCGTAAATGAAACCAGTTCAATGCTTTCATTTATTGGTACCTTTTTACAAGACTACGGGCCAAAGCCCCTAGACTCGCTACGCTCGCGTTTCGTATGAGGCATTCGGCCCCTAATAAGGCTTATTCTTAAAAAAGACAGAATTTCAACAGACAAATCCCAAAGATTAGATCAAATGGAATGTTACTGAGCTACACGTCGCTTGGTTCTTGCATGTTCATTGGTACATAAAAATTTAAACTTCACACTACAGTAGACCACTCCCCCATATCACGGCAGATATTTTGTTATTAGGAATCCGTGTTCTACAGGTCCTGAGCTATACTCCACCTGGAGTGCGAACTCCGCTTATAATCGCTGGAAAAATTATTTGCACTCCTCAGAAACACAATGATATTTAATGTTGCCATTCAAAAGTTATATTAATTAGGAGTTAAAGCGTAATAAAATCAGAACATCTGTTTGAGTTGTATTTTTAGTTATGTAAAACCTATTGGACACCTTGCGTATTTGCCACACACGGCGATTTTTCATTATTTGTCGACTTGCGTATATGTATAGTTAATAATGATCTCCAAGAAAACAGTACTTTACGTGCTTTCTTTGATAAAAACTACGGAACAGCTAGGATAGCTTGGCACCAATGGCGACTTTTCATTATTTGGCGAGTTACACATGCTCACGACCTATGATTACTGCTCATGAGAGGCTCCCGGAAAATCGTTATCCATATTTTCATATACATAATCCTTTGCAGATTGGCGTGTTTAGCACCACGAATTATTTAATCTCGCCGCGCTGGCAAATAGGCGTAGTTAACGCCACCAAATATGTCTACTGGTAGGATATACTCCAGCTGGACCGAACCGCCTTTAAAATAATCTGCACTTTAATTATTTTTAATTTTCAAGATACTGGGTTCCAGCATTCTGGAACTCGAAGCTTATTCACTCTGCTTGGAAAAATACTATTTTGCCAAATCATACCTAATGCCAAGATGTCGCTTTTAAAATCAGTTACAATTAGTTATATTGTTTTGGAAAAACGAATAGTCGCTAATTCTAAATTCCTGTTGTCTAAGTGAACTTACTATTTGAAAATTCTCAACTTTGTGTAACACACTTTGAGATTTATTTCATATACTTTTTAATTTGGCGTAAAATGGGCGTAATTCTAACTCATGTTTGTAAATTTCACGCGATTCTAGATACTTGGAAACGCTTTGTTACAAAGGAATGAATGATTTTATGACAAATCTGGCAACCATTCTGTTTATTTTTTCAGCTTTTTATTAATATCTTCTAAAATAATTCGATTTTAGAAATTTAAGTCAGCTTAGCAGGTTCCTCGGAATTTTTCGAATCTGTGGGCACCTTAGTCGAAACTCAAATCCCCACGGCTTAGGAGGAGATAAGCCAGCAAGCTTTGACAGCGCCAGCGGCCTTTACTTTTTTTTAAAATAGAGAGAAACGCATTCACATTTCTAAAAATAAAGTGAAAATCCCGGAAGTTAAACGGTTTAGATTTCATGTGATAAGAAGAAAGGTCCAGGCATTTGGTCCTATCTTGTTGTATCACATATATGCAGCTCACATCTCAATTTCGAAAATTAGACAGAGAAACTGGTGATTTCATAAAAACCAGTTCAATGCTGCCAGTTATAAATATCATTTTAAAGAAAAAAGTTAGCGTCAAAATATAATAAATAAATAAATAAACATAAACGATTTACAAATTAAGCTAATATTCGAATGAAATTATTTTAAAAATATGTTTCGTTAACGTAAAATCATGAATCAAACTATTCAGAAGAGACGGTATTAAAGGTAAATGGAAAATTACACTTTAAACTGTATTTTCGCCAAATCAAGCTTTTTGTGATTTTCTTGCCTTCAAAATGCTCCATGCGACTTAATTTTGGTCGGAATTGTACAAAATTTCAAACATTCTTCTCATATATTATAATAAATCTGTGTATCCTTTTTAAATAGGGTCAAAATTTCGATTATGAAATTTCACTTTCATTTACGAAAACTGAAAAATTTCGGGAAAGTTTGGTATATATCCATGAAAATATTTCTAAAACATTAACTACTTGCTCGAATCAAAAACCGATACACAGACTTTTTTTAAATATACTTTTATGCTATTATAAAACAAAATTACTAAAAAAAAGTTAAAATTAAAACGCATGGAGCATTTTTTCGAAACTAAAAAATTAATTAATTTTTAATTAATTACTAATATTTTTAAATTTTTTTCAGTTGTTTATAATGCTTTTAGTTTAATATATTAAAATACAAAATTTCATAATCCTATCTTATTAAATAAAAAAAAACTTTTTAATGTCCACCATCCCCTTAAAATCCAATACCAGGAAGCAAATAGAAATCTCTGTCGTTGCGTCTTTCTAACAAGTCAAAGAAACAGATTAACAGATATTTAATGAAGTAGCGCATGAGTAAATATATATTGGACAATGTTTTATGATTCAGTTTGATTAATCGCTCTTATTTTATTTTAGCTTTATATTACTGAATATTTTCTTGGTTGAATTTTACAACCCTAAACAAAAGCTGTTACTGAATCTGTAACTACGCTTCTCTACAGTGCAGTGCTTCATATCTGACAATGTTTCTGCCATATATCGTAAAATTTTATGTGTTACTTTGTCTGAATAACATCCGAACGGTAAAATCCCATTTCAAAATCTGAAAAGCAACAGAAAATCATGGTAAAAGAATCCGCTATTGTAATTGAATTTCGTAATAGAAAAAAAAATTCTGTTACATGAGAAAATGCGTTTAGTAATAATAATATTCGAAAAGGAAGTTAAAAGTAATAGATTTGGTTTTGCAGAAAAAGAACATTTAATTTCTGGAGAGAGATATGGAATAAATATTTAAAATGAAAATTTTCTCGTTATGTTTTAATAAATAATTCAAAAAACTATCAAGAAAATGAAATTCAAATCACGAAATAATTTTAAACTTTCGGGAATTAAAGACTTACATTTCACGTATGTTAAAAAAAAGTTCTTGCTAGATATTTTCAGAGTTTAAATTTCAGCTTGTATTTAGGAATGTGCAATAGAATAATCTTCTCATAAATAAAAATTAAAATCTGTGTGTTTGTCCATGTCGCATAGAGATTTACAGAGTTTGACCAATCGGCTTGAATTTTGTACAATTAAGTAAAAAGATACAAGAAAACTTTTCCTTTGCTTTAAATATCTAAAAATCCAACCGCTACGCAATTTTTAGTGATCTTTCGCTAGTTTCAGCTACTTCTAATTTTGAGAGTAAAAAACTGAATCTTCAAAGAGACACAAACTTGGGTATCGTAAGTGATATTGATGTCATTCTGGTGTCACGGTTATCAACCTTTGAAGGCAAATTAGAGATTCTAATTCGTCAGAATTGTTTTTCGAGATTGCCGAGTTTAACATTTTTCAGAAATAAAATTATTTCCTCATCATTAAGCATTGATATATGAGAAACTGTTTCCAACAGAACGAAATCTTTCGAATGACAAAAGTTTCGATTAACACACTCGCAAAGGGATTCCATACGTTTTCAGAAGAAAATGCAATTTCTATGACAGGAATACGCATTTTAAAAACACGTATATTTTAATTAAGAATGCATTTGTGGGAATTTTTCTCATCAGAAAGATTCCGATTCCTACTTTGGCCACTTCTGCGAGGGAAATAAAATGCAAAGCATATGCATTAGCTTTAGAATTAGAGCGATTTTAAAGTTTATATTTCCTTCATAGTCATGTATTTTTATTTTCCAAATCTTAACAATTGCTTCAGTTTTCTTTTGATTATAAAATTTAATGACATAAATGACAACAATGAATACTGTTGTTATTTTAACTGAATGGCAATGTTAAAGTTGAGAATGAAATTAATTCCATCGATCAGTACTTAAGGATGGTAATATCCATAGTAAAAAACCGCTATCAAAATATCCGAGACAAAGGACTGTTAGCACAGGGGACTAATGAATGTACGCAAGTGCAGCTCTATTTTAGTCAAATATTATCAAATGTAAACAGTAATATTCTCGAAACTAAGTAATTCCTATTTGCTTTCAGAAAATTACACATTTAATTTTTGACCACTCAAAATCAATAATTATTTTCATATTCTGTTATTAGCATTACGGTTTCCGTAGTAACTATGAAATTACTTTTATTTTAGTGAGCAGTAAAGTAAATGTCTTAAGTGTATATTTCATTGATAAAAATAAGAATTATTTTGCTCCCAAGAAATTACTTTTTACATTCACACACAGTAAAAGCCTCACATATGCACTTGCGTTAGCCCTTTGCGTTGATCGGAGGCCGCTTCTGTAGGATTTCAGATGCTTTGAGAGCTATAGTCATGCTGAAGTATTGATCCCTGTTAATTACTCTTTGATGTCGTTTACACATTATTCATTTAAAAGTGCATTCGTGTTAAATGTTCTAACAAACTTTGAAAATATTACATCACTATAAAGATAATTCCACAAACATAAAATGTTGTTTTCAGATGCAAAGATATAAATTATTTAAGAGACAAAAATTTGCTAAAGTAGGCAGATAAATATAATTAATTATTTTTTTCCATTCTTATTAGTTGTTTTAATAGTTCCCATTCCCGTTCAAAGAGCGGGTACGTTATCTAACAGTGACAGATGTTATATGACTAATACTGTAAACGAAAGATTTTGGCTTGCCGATGGCCTATAAAATAATCGGGCATAATTTTCCAGACATCATTTATGCTAATCAGTATACGATGCAACAGTAAAAGAAAATTTATTATATATTTTAGCAATAATTAGTCTCATTTATTATTAATGCAGTCATTAAAAGGCATATTTCCTGTTTATCCCACAAAAATTTAAACTTGGAATAATTACAATATTTATTTGTAGATACAATTCTAATTAATTTAGAAGTAATATTTTAAAAGTGTGTTTAGCATTAGTATTAAGTATTAAATACAAAATATACTAAAGAAATATGTCAAAACACGTTGCCAAATACAAATTTTGTTACTTTCTGAGTACAGAAATTTTACAAGAATATTTCTTATGCATTACTATCTTTCTGTTGACTGTTATATGATATATTATGGCAACATAATTTTAACTCGTTTGAAATAAAAGTTTAAAGTTTATGAACTATCTTGATGTCAGGTAAAATCAATTCATTCCTTTTTTGGAATAATTCTTGAAAAGTCCATATTAATAATTTTTGAGCTGAGAGTATTTTTGATGATATAGCTGATGAAGATGTGCAAAATTCAGATATTTGGAAATTTTCAATCAGTTTTTCACTGTGTCAGAAATATATTTAAACTTTCTTTGAGTCTCATCAAAAATATTTTTCAAATCTTTTTCTAATAAAATAGTTTTAAAAGAAGTGTTATCATAAAACAGCGAGAATTTTCAAACGCCAATTCTCAATGAAATTGCATAAATTCACAGATGAAATGATATATTTATATTTTAACACCCTTCATCGCTTATTTTGAGGTTTATCATTTTTATAAATTGCACTATCGCTTTTTTGAGGTATTATAACTTTGAAAAATTGCATCCTACTAGCATTAGTGTCAGTTGCCATCAGATTTAGATAAGCGGATTGCTTGAAATATTTTTTTTAATGAAACTCTCTTCAAGAGAAAATTAGTTTTCGTTCTCTCTTTTTCCATAGCTTCTGTATCCATATTACACCTGTTATCATCGCCTGAAAAAAAGAATTCTATCCTACGTGAGCATTCAAGAAATTGATACATATTTTTTTGATTTTATAATTTTTTAAACGATATTTTATATTGTAAGCCAGATTAAATGTTTCTTCTTGTAAAATATCGGAAGCAATCAGTCAATTGATTTTTTTTTTACTTCATACTTTTTTTTTACTTCATATATATATATATATATATATAAACATATATATATATGTATATATATATATATATATATATGTATATATATATATATATATATATATATATATATATATATATATATATATATATATATATATATATATATAAACATATATATAAACATATATATATATAGATAGATAGAGAGAGAGAGATAGAAAGGGGGGGGATATTGTGGAATAGTCAAGAAATATGGAATACTGAGTTTTCGGCTTTGTTAGGTACAGGCGACTAGTAACTGCAACTGAACAAATCTGATTGGTTGCCGAGTGCTTCACTTTTAAACATACCGGTTTTTATATTAATTATATCGTTAATTACTTATATTAAAGCAGCAGATTCTTGTAGTAAATTATTTATAAATTACAGCCATATATTACTTATTACAAAAGTAATTTTTATCGTTAAACCATACTGAGGACCTCTGACGTTTTGTTACGCCACGTCTCGCTCGCGAACTGGAATCTTTGTCCTGTTGTTGTTTCTAGCCGCTTTACTGATGGATGTTGTTGCCACTTGGGGATACCATGAATGCTCAAGAAAGACTTACATGTTACAATGCAGTGAAAGTTGGCCACTTATTGTTGTCATACCACTCGCTACAGAACAGGGTGTGTTTTGTGATTTTCAAGAATTTTTCGAGAATATAAGTTTCTAAGCATTTTATTCTACTAGTATACACCTGACTGGAGCACTCATGTTAAGCATAATGTTGATAATTGTAGTAGTTGTGTGGTTGTTTCATAGCTCACAGAGTTTTGCCCATCAGTTTAAAGATTCACTTTTCTAGATGGCGTGTCAGGCATTATGGGTTATACAAGGTAATATTGTAAAATATTTGTAATGACATCATATATTGTAATAGATTTGCAAATATATTAGATTTGCATGTCATCAACTAAAGAACCGGAAAACAAAGACGCTTAATGTATATTTTGTAACAGAAAGTTCTCAGAAGATCCATGAGACGAAATCTGGATTCCGTACTTCAGCTGTTCTCTGAAAGCTCGCCTTGACTGTATTGGAGCAGAAAGAAGATTATGTCTGTGGCTTTTGTAAATAGGCCCAAAATGACTTTAACATAATCTGAAAAATATAGTTTATAGTTAAAATTACTATGTTTTATGACGTACAATTGGTTTAAACCACTTATTTCATAATGACAGATTATTTCATATGAACCTCCATTGGTAATATTTTTAATAATTCTTTTTTATGACGCACAATTGGTTTAAACCACTTATTTCATAATGACACATTATTTCATATGAACCTCCATTGGTAATATTTTTAATAATTCTTTTCTATAACAACAAAATAAATTTCACTAATGTAATCTATAATTATGTACTCATGATGATTTTAGGGATTTTATTCAAAAACCTGTAAAGTAATATTTAGAAATGTAAATGTATTTCATAATATGCTACTATTTTCTCTCTCTCTCAAATGTATATACATACATATATGTACAGGATGTTCATAAATTACGTTTCCTTATTAAGAGCATTCTACTGCAAAAGCTGCTTTTCAGAATGCTACCAAATTTGGTGATAATATTCAGACCTACTTTCCAAACGGCCGCTTTAACCGTATTTCTTTCTTTCGCACACTTTTATTTTGTTTATCATAAGAAATTTCAATGGTCTCGGGTAAACCAGTACAGAAAATTAAATAATTTTATTCATTTCCTTTTAATAAAATGAAAATGTACTTTAATTTCTTAAAAATCCTTTTTACAGGATTATGACATCTTATTTAAAAGGCGTTGAATGAATTTTTTATTGGATTCTTCAGAACTTTATGACAATACGTCAATTTTAATTTATTGATGCCATTTATTTGTATGTAGGTACTTGTTGAAAAATATACTTATGTAAAATCAGGTAAAAATGTCTACCACCGGTAAAAAAATTCAATGATTTTTGAAAAACTTGGAACAGTTGCTCGAATCTGGATCAGCTGCATGCAAGCCTAGTAAATATCACAAGATTTACAAGCTGTGAGCAAGTATTATGGCAAGCTACTTGATCTTACTAAGTTGTTGGGAAAATTAAGTCTTAAATTAAAACTTTTTATCACTGATTGATGTATTATTTGACAACATACTACATATCTAAAGCAACATTTCTGCTCAACTGGAGTTCTAGTAGGAAAACTGGTCACAAGTCTCGAGTTCAGTATGATTCAAATAAAAGCATGGACTAAAAAGCTTATTAGATTTCTTTAAAAAATTCTTTTTAGTGAATCGGAGTATGTTAATATCCACATGATCTAGGTAAAAAACTACGGAAAATGGATAAACTATCAGTTTGCAAATCATTCAGGATGTTAGTTAATCTGGAGATTGCTTGTGAAAGGTGTACATATTAATGGTTTTTGAGCTTTGTGTGTTTTATGTGCAATTCATACAAGATAACTCAGTGATCAAAATAAAATTTTTTAAGTACCATAAAGTATTGTCATAAATTTGTAAGGCAATTTGTTGGCAGAAACTGGAATAATTTAAATCCCTTAAATATTATTTAAAAGTATTACAGTATTGATACAGATAGCACATATATTCTTCTGAATCATGTTTTTTTCATTATTTCTCTTAAAAAATAAAGCATTGTAAAAATAAATCAATAAATCAATAAATAAAGAAAAACTTTGAGATCATTAAACTTCAACAATGCATGCATAAATATATTAACTATTTCCAATAAGTAAAGTGGTGTTCTAAAAACTCCACGAACTAAAGTCTCTTACTTTTTTCCCCCTCTTGGCATTCATTATAAAAGTAAAGAACCAAAATACATATCATGAAATCCAAAAAGTTCGCCCAAGGGCCCAAGGTAGAAAGATATAACTGCTTTTCCTGAGAGAAACAAATTTATTAATTTTTAATACTTTTAAAAATATTGTATTTTAAAAAATTGTTAAGAGTATTTTAAACAAGATTTTTTTTTTACCACAAGCATATTGCTGCTTTAAATATATTTTGACTGCCAAAAGAAATATATTAGTTTTCATTATTAAAACTTTTTACCCCGTATGAATTCATTTCTAAGGATAAGAGCTTAAAAAACAAGAACTAGTTTTCCTATCTATTTTGTTTGTCTAAGTGTTCTAAGATTATATTTATTTTTTATCATATATCATGCAAATAACATAAAAGTATTAAACCTCAGTAACTATTATTATTTATTATAGTAAATCTATATTTCCGCGATTGTAGTTTTTATCATCATGTTATTTATAATAGATACAATTCTCTATAATAAAGATGAAATAGTATCTAATACCAAGAACGATCTACAAACAACTAATGTTTATAGGTAAAATTAATGAAGCAAAAAAATTGTAATATAAATAAAGGTAGTTATGAAAACAATCGTTTCGGATGGTGCAAAAAGTCTTCTCTTCTTCAGAAGAAAAAAAAAATAAAATCCATTATTCCCACGAGCAGAAATGTTAGAACCACTTTAGTTAACTTCTGTTAAACCCTGTTTACTGCTTTCTTGCAGTAAACAGAGAAGTTGGGAAAAATCTAGTTTTTCTATTCGAGGGGATTAAGTTCTTAATTGATTTAAATTTGTTTCTAAATTTGGTACAACTAATGAAAGGAGACTTCACAGCAAAAGAAATTTCACTTAAGTGCACGCTTAAAGCTCTTATTTTAGTTCTGAGAATAAATTTATAGAATGCAATATAAAAAGCCGCCATCTTGTAGAATCCCTAACGTCTTTAGGCAGTGCATGGGGTTTAGTTATCTATAAGAACATGCCACATATAAAGAGGTAATAATTTGTTAAGATTGTATAGTTGTTGTTTTTTAATTTTGTTGAAATTTTCAGGATACGCTCTTCATGTATGCATTCCATGCATTTCGTGTGCATTTCATACCATATTATGATTTGATTAATATTCTGCAGACTAACCAATGAAAAGAAAATCACTTTTTTGTATGAAAAATGTTTTTAAAAATTGTTAAATTCATGGTACTAAAAGATGATATTTGGAATAACAATAAGACTATTATTTTCTTATTAAACAAGCAAAATAAAATCAGAGTCCATATCTTCAATCAAAAACGAAAATATCCTTTTTCAGATTTTAAAGCTCCATTCTTTAGTAAATTATTTGTTGGAGTTGGTATTTCATACCTTGATAATTTTCATTGAGGCTGTTGCGCCGCTACAAATGCATCTGTAAAACATTTTAACTGTCAAAAATTTTTATTTGCAGTTATTAATAAGCATGCTAATATTTATATTTTTTAAAGAAATTTACGTGTGTAAGATAAAAATTAATATACTGAAAGATACATTTAAGAGTCAGTTCTTTGTTTCGTTTTTTCTTGAAAATATGCAAGATCGGATAGTTTTTTTTTTTTTTGAAATTTTCAGGATACGCTCTTCATGTAAAACACTCAAGTTGCTTTTTTTAAAATCATATAGTTTTCTGGTCCAACTTTTAAATCGTCAATTATTTTACGAAAAGCATACGAATTTCCATAAGGCAACAGTTTTTGTGACAAGAGTGAACTATGCTATTGCCACTTATTTTGCGTTGCACTACTTCCACATCGACTGTTAGAACTTAAAAACTTTTGTTTGACTCTTGACACAAAAGCTAAGAATCATTCAATTTTTTTTAAAGAAGAAAGGCTTTTTTTTCTGAAACATTGATTATCAAAATGCTCTGTTACTGAAAGTGAACTACAAAGATGCATATTTCAGGGAATTAATAAGAAATAATGAAAATGGTGGATTCTTAAAATAACTTTAGGCGTGTAGAAGTAGTATTTGAGACCTTGAAATTGCAGTAAAAGCAAGATTATAATTTTTACGGTCATCCACTGTTTGCGCCAAAAGTTTCCAGTGACAGATATAAAATTAGCTGGTAAAGAAGTCTTAAGTATAGAAGAAACAAAACCAGTTCATATATTTATGGAAACTTATTCCAGTTTTATATCATGTGGCTCTATATTTTGTTCGGAGCATTTGTTTTGTGGCTTGATAAGTGCGTATACGTTTTCAGTCTTTTTGCTTCACCAACGTAAAACAAATACTTTTCACAGAACACGGCAAAATACAAATGGTCCTGAATGGTTCGTATATAGTGAAGTTTCACTTTGATGTCTTGAAAGGAATCCCTCAGATTTAATAGTTGAATTATCTTGTGTAACTCTCATTGCTTTCTATTCTGCAGAAATACGATCTGTATTTTCATCATGTATAATTTTTATTAATTTTTACACCAATACCATGGTTCATTCTTGGCACAAAGGTATTACCTAATGTACATTGGTATTCTTTTCTTAAATAGTGGGTGATTTTCAACTTTAGCCATACAAAATTGTAGGATTTTTTGTTTTTTATTTCAAAAATCAACTCGAAGAAAAATCACGTGAAGCCAAGAAAATAATCTTAGTTCTGATTTTCGCATGAATAGTGTCCATAACTTAAGGCCGTATTCACCAAGTACTTGGCACCCGTGTTAACCCACGAAAACGAGAGTCAGATGTCAAATGGATGTATATTGAATGACTATTTAACGTCTGAGGAGTTTAATGTGGGTGTCAAGTTCTTGGTGAATTCGGCCGTTGGAAAATTAACTATGTAATGTAACTGCATGTCACTCTTGGTAATTCACAGTTAATATAAACTACCTTATTAGGTAACACATCAAGCGAAAACTTTTATCTCAAAGAAAATATATCGTTTGAATATCATATGGTATGTTAGAATTTCTTGAAGTAGCTAAGAAAATAAAGTTCCAGTAGTTCCTTTAATGAATTCTTGTAATATTCAATATGATTATGCATAAAGCATGGTTTGTAAGTGCTACTTTTTCAGAATGTTCAATATTAAACCTAAATTTTGAAAATGGTTATGTTTATGTTTAGTCAATTTCTGATAAAAGTCCTACTTCAAATTCTGGTATGTGTACTACGATAAATTTTGTAGTGGTGTAACACTTCGGTATTTAAGCTGCATTTTTATATTATCTTAGTTTATAAGAAACGTTCAGGGGGAAAGTGAGGCACAGTGGGACGGCAGTTACCTATTTTGCCTTGAATCAGAAGCTCAAAAATTAGAAAAAAGCCATAATTCAGCTAACTTGTATTGCATCTCTGTGAAAACTAGTCTCTGTCACAATTCATCTTTAAGGCAATTGCAGAAATTTTTGTTTTTATAACACTGTTGCAAATATCAGACAAGTTTTACTTTTGTGGATTTGGGTTATCATCCAATAATCAATATTTTTTCTTTGTTTAATTATAATAATTTAAAGTTTAATCATTCTTAATTGCATGCATGTAAATGATCTTTATTCTATTCATAAATTTTGTACAATTTTTGAATTTGGCTTTAAAAAGACTTCTTTGGTGGGTGGCGTTGGAGGGGTACAGGGGGCCATCTTGACCAGGGTTCAGTGAGAATCTACCCCGATTCCAATGCAGGTAAACCTATGGCTTGTAGAAGTGAGGTACAGAAAGAACAATGACTTTAAAAAGACTTGAAGACCCTTTTCGGGAATTGATTGAAGAAGAAGAAAGAAGCTTGTAGGAGGCTTGTAGAAGTGAGGTACAGAAAGAACAATGACTTTAAAAAGACTTGAAGACCCTTTTCGGGAATTGATTGATGAAGAAGAAGTGACCCTTTTCGGGTATTGATTTTTTTAAATTAAGCATATATTATTTTGAAGCTTTATCCTTTTTATGATTACCTTCCCATTGGAAGCTATTATAGTCGTTAGAAATAAACATAACTATGCGCATTTCAACTGCATACAAATCACGACAATTTCTTATAGTGTTCTAATTAAGCTTAGCTCCGTGAGGCGGTAAGAAAAGGATTTTCATCATTTTTGAAAAAATCCTCAGTAGTACCTTTATTTCATTTTCTAATAGTCATTAAATTAATTTTAAGATTCATTTACATTTATTTATTTCACCATGATAGATATAAAGAAAACGAAAATTGTCAAACTTTTCCTATTCTACTTTCACGCATCAATGAAAAAATTAGTTTAAAATTTCTTTTAAAAAACTAATATCGTAATATTTTTATCTAATTCTTACTTTCTGCATTTTTAAACAGTTTGTGTTTAATGGATTTCTTTTTTAACTTAAAAGAAGAAAATTATTGCATTAATTTTAAAAACCAAAATTATTAGTTTCCAAATAGAGACAGCTTCAAAAAATGCATCAGTGTTTTGCACTACGAAATAAGCAGTAATTTAATCAAGTTTACATTATTTGAACTGAGAATGTCTTAAAATTCCACTAAAATATTTTAATTTAGAAGATAAGAATATCTGAAGGAAAACTTCTAAAGAAGTTGATCATTGAAACCACAAGAATAATTTAATTTAATTGCACAGCTCAGCATGAAAAGAAAAATAAATCATAACATTATTATTTTTTATTTTTTAGGAAAAAACCCTTTAAATATTTAACTATCGGTTTAAATTAATTTTGAAAATTATGTAAATATCAGAATTTTTAGTACTTTATATCTTTCAAACTAAGTATGTGCACAGAAAATATGATGTTTAAAAATTTACTGATTCTCTTAGACGATCTGTAATCTTGAAATTTCTATTTTCATTATTTTTTTTAAATAATCGTTAACCCTTTTGAGTTGATGACAATAGATTGATGAATACTGTATTAAAATATATAAAACAGACACAATACAGTTTGTGTTACAAAAATCGATTAACATTTCTTACCCAAAAACTAAACGGAATTTTGTGTAGCCATTATTTTTTTGTAAATGCTTCATTTTTTAGATGTTTCTTACATTACTTGATCATTTTTTATTACAAATTTCGATTAGAATTTCTTACCCGAGAACTAAGCGAAAGTTTGTGTAGCTACTAATTTTTTTGTAAACGCTTAAATTTTTAGATGTTCTCTTCATTACTTGATCATTTTGTGTTACAAAATTCGATTATCATTCCTTACCCAAAAACTAAGCTAAATTTTGTGTAGCTATTAATTATTTGTAAACGATTCATTTTTTTAGATGTTTTATTTATTAATTTATCATTTTGCAAAATCGATTAACATTTCTTTATATATTTAGTTGTCTTGAAAACCTTCCTCCACAATATCAATTATTTCCCTCCGTTATTTTAGTTTCGAGAAATACATATAAGCGAAGACTTTCTATTTTTAACAAAAAATACTCAAAAGAAACTGCAGCTTAAAAGATAAAATAATAAAAATTTTGTAAAAAAGCACACATAAAAGGTACTTATTATGAGTAAAATAAGTAAACAGGGATTTATATTGTTCAGTCCCCAGTCTATGTATGGAGTTTTACTGCTGTTGAAGAAGATCGAAATTTTTTTGATCGAAACACTCGTACAGTTAGATAAGCACCTTTTATGTGCGTTATTTTAAAAAAGTGTTTACTACATTATTTAGTTTCTAGTTTTGTATTATAAAACTTAAAATACAGTTTTCAGTATAATAGTAGCATAAGCGGAATTCTTAAGGCAGTTAAGGCCAAAGTAGAAACTGTGAGCCAAAGGGACGTATACAGATAGTACTCCAAACAAATTCTAGTAAAGTTTCATCGACATAAATTAAATGCTAACTCCAAATTTTGTATTCAAGTTCACTTTGAAAAGTTAATGAAAATCTCGAACAAATTAATTTTTAAAGTTCATATGTGCACTTATAGTCGTTGCCTTGACTAAAATCATTGTTTGAATATTATCCTTCACAGTAAAAGAAATATTTTATACATGATTTTGCTTAATATTTATTATTTAAAATTCATTCGTATTTTTTGTCTTGAGTAATCTATTAATGTTTCTCATATTATTGTTAAAATTGTACCATTTTTTTTAAAGTTTCACGGAAACATTTCTTTTAATACTCTGCTGACGAACTAAAATAATATAAGTTTTAAACACTGGTCATTTGCGTACACATTTCTTTGTGATTCATTTATTGCGCCCTACATCTTATTGCTAATTGTAAACAAATTTTTCGAACGGTCTCAGTGTGCAAACTTAGATTAACTAATTGCCAAGCAGGTACATAAAGCTTCAATACTACTTTCATTTATCTTCAGTTTCCCAACGCTGAATTTCTAGCAAACACTTGAAATTAATGTGCTACACGAATACAAAAGTTTTTCAGATAATTCACAATGGAAAATTTTAAACCTAAGGCGCAGTTTGAATGAACTTTCGTTTAAAAAACAAAAACTCTTTTCTAGCAAGATTTAATTTTAGACTTTCTCGAAAATAAAATTACAATCAGTAGATAAAACAGAAGAGGTTTTCTTTTGTTGCATGAGTAAGTCTAGCATAACAAAGTAAATAAAATTTTCTTTTGAATCAGAAGACAAATACTTCTCGTTTCTCAATAAGATGCAGTTTAAGTGTACGTAAGGCCACTTTTAACATGTAAAAGAAATTGCTCCGTCTGTTCTGTTTCATTTTTTTAAACTTTTAAAAGTTTTCGAGAACACAAAAAGTAAAACCTGAAATTTAATTCAATCATGTTTGATTTTCTCAAATCGATCTTAATGGACCAGAAATCTTAAAAGATTTTCTTTTCCGTATCAAATGGCCTCGAAATAAAAATCTTGAAACAGTAGAATTTAAGTAGTCTAAAACGTGTTTTTAAATCCTACAGTAAACATCCTAAATGCTTGTAACAGACAACTATTTATAAAAGAAAATGAATGAGATGTATCTATTTTGAGTTGCGAAATTGAGTTCTGTAATACATGTGAATGTCTGTTTATTGAACAAATACATACTATAAAATCTTATCCTTTTAAGTTCAAGTAAACTCAGGTAAAAATTGAAAATGTGTGAAAAAACTATGTCCTAACATGAGTATTCATTGTTTTTCTTTAATTCCATTTTTTAATTGACTGCTTCGTCTCATCGAAATATTTTCTTTATGGTTCATTTAAAATGTAAATTAGTATACAGAGCTATGTTTGGGAAACGGTGAAATTTAAAGATATTTTTAAAAAGCGATTTAAAAATTTATAAATTACTAACAGTAGTATGGATGTTAGGGGGTAATCAAGGTATAGTAAATATAACATTAAATTATGAAAATTTTTGCAGCGATATTTATATTTTGCTATTTATTTAGTACACTACATACTTCAACAGATTACGACGACAGTTTTAAAATATTAGCTACCTGCGTGATTAGCATGGTTTCTACCAGTATTTTTGGATTGTTCTTTATTAGAACTCTTGTCTCTATGATATCAAATGGTGAGTCAGGGGCGTCTCACCCTGAGTGTATGGTTGAAGCAATGTAGAAAAAATTGTAAAAAAATATTAAATTATTTTTATTTTTGTCCCATTACACATATTTTATATTCAGTATTAAATTGAACAGCATGGTTTATTTTTTGTATGAGCTACCTGGTATTTTTTAGACGAATTAAAAAAATATGCGACATAACTCCCGGAATTACTCTATATTATTTCTGTTCTTATTTTAAAAGATGTCCGCCTCTCTGTGAGTGTGTGCTGGTTTGTTTGTGTCCGGCGTTACGGACAAGCAGCTACACGTAGAATTACCAAATTTGGTACACAGGAAGTTCTAAACATGAAGTTATGCACCTGGAAGCTATTTTTTAATTATTTGACCTAGAGTATTTTTTTTATTTTATGTTTTATGCGATTTCCTGCATTTTTTCTCACATAATGCTCAATGACGACGATAATTACGCTCGAAGTAAAACGGCATTTACATGATCGGAGAGAGAAGAAAATTTTTTCTTCTAAAAACAGTTTTTTTCTGAATATGCAACATAATTTGCAGATTTTTAAGAATTTTTAACTAAAAATAAATTTTGACAAAAATTTTCTTGAAATAATTTTAAAATTGTCGTCTCTTGAATTCTATTCGTCATAACTTTTTGATATTTTGAAGAATTCTAAAACACTCATTTCACCCTCTTTTCAAATAAAAGCGAAAAATAATTATATAAATTAGGGCATTTTTTACAAATTTTAATGCAACATAATGTTTAGAATTTAATACTCGTAGCATCAATGCGGACAGTTTACGCCATTATATAAATCAATCATGGCGCGAGGATTTATGTTGGGTTGCCTCAGAAAGGATTAGAAAAACTGCTGCTTTTTCAACCTATCGAAAGAGCGCAAAGTTTGATGTTTATCACGGGACAGAACCATGAAGGATTTATAAGGTATCGCTTTATTGGATACATGAATATTTCAATTGGTGCCACTTGGATATTTTCTACCACGGCGAGATGAAATGTTTGAGGTGCTAAATACGCCAATCTGACAAGAATTATACATAAAATAAATATGTATGGAGACCTTGCTTAATGTTAACCATAGTGTGAAATGATTATTTTTTATGCTAATGCGAAATTGCAAAGAATGAGTATAGAATAAGAAGGTCCCATTTGTGCCAAATAATCTAAGCTTTTTTTTAAGAGCATTAAAGAGGGAGAAGAGTAGATAGGTAGTATTGATATACGTAATAGGTAATATTAGTTGATTTGTAAGGATTATATGAATGAATCACAATATACCACGTCAATAAATATTTTATGAAATTAAGTGTTCTATTCATCATTTTTCAACTGTCGTCTTGCATCTAACTAAACGATAAGTAATTCTAATTTGCGTCACACAGTAATGCATCACACAGTAATTTCAACAGAGGAGATTACTTGAACATTTTTTTAAATGAAATTCTGTTTTGTCACATGCAGTTATGAACATATTTAATAAAATATTCACTTCTTTCCGTATGAAGAGCTGGTGGGCAGCTATTTTAAAATAAAACGTTTGTCCATTTCATATATATGTGGGTACTGCACCACGGGTCCAGTCTCCCCCCCCCCAAAAAAAAAAATAAAATTTTGTTAACAAAACAATAATAATGACGCCTTTTTGCGAAAAATTTAGCCTTTTTCACCTTATGGTACCTCCCCCATCCGAAAAAGTTTTCTGGGTACGGCCCTACATACCGACTTAAACCACTTTTCAATGGCTCTTTAAGGGAGAAAAATTCACGTGAGATAATTATATTTCGAGCAATCGTACAATGATTACGAAAGAGAACAATAATTGCACATATGCATAATACACCCGGTATTATTGATACTTTATTGCCCCTCTGACTTTGCTGAAACATAGCTCTAAGACTTTTTATAAGAGTTCGTTTTCAGTCAAAGAAAAAACTTCAAAAGTAGTTCTTCTCCACGGTGTAAAATGTAGCCTGCAAAAAATAAAATGCTGAAATTTTCATATTTTACTTTCATTTTGTTGCACATACATATTTGGCACCAATCTAGCAATCAAAAAATGTTTTCATCCGTTATTGGCTATCGTTATTTCAGTTTACTAGCCAAAGCATTTGGTAATTCTGTTCTTACTGAATAAATTTAATTACGTAATAGAAAAAGGTCCGCTCCCTCCTATACCAAGAACCTGTACTTAGCTAGTTTATTATATATCCCAATAAACCCTCCAAGAATAAAAGGCGAGGTCAATGTTTTGGAAATTCCCTGTATACATATAAATACATGCATACATACATACATATACATATATATATATGTATATATATATATGTATAAATATATATATTACATAGACAGATTGATAGATAGGTAGATATAGAAAAGTAGTTAGGTAGATCTATATATTGACAGACGATAGATAGTAAGAACTGATAGATCTATATACAGACAAACGCATAAATAGCCTATCTATCTAAATGTTATATTATCATACATATACTAATATACAGGAAGGGAGGGAGAGAGATAGGCTCAGATATACAGATTTCTATACTTACATGTAGTACAGATGTAAAGTAAATATACCTGTAGCAGAAAGTATTTAACAAAGCGAAACAATAAAGATGAATATATCTAACTGATAAGAAAGAAAATAATTGCACAAAGAGCGTACTACAGGTTCCGTATGGCAGAAAGTAAATGAAGCCTAAAGCTGACACAGTCGATCCTAATTATATAATTACCAAAAATAAATTAGCGGTTAAGAAAAAAAGCCATAATTATATGTAATTAACTATAGTTACCTAAAAAATATACAGCTATTTACGACTTCTAATTACTATTGGTGAAATTATGCTAAAATAAGGATAAAGATTAGAATAATCATTGACTCAGTTTATAAAATTTACTGTGTCAGAAATGAAAATTTTCAAGTATACTGAAAGGCTTATTTGTATGGCTTTTTCACCTTTGAAAGTTCTTCTAAATCATCATTCCTTTCCACAATAGTAGATGCTACCTATGAAAATTTCACGGTAAACAACTTGATTGTTTTACAGAAAAATTTTCGAAAATTCATTAAGATGGCAAAAAATGCGAACAGAATATTTTGTTAGTAATTTATGTAAGCGGAATTCTGCTTAAAAATCTGAAGTAAATTAAGTTGACTATTCTAACAGTTTTAAAGCTGATCTAATTTCTGCAAAAATTTTTTAATTTGTATAAAAAATCCACTAAAACGCAGAAAAAAGAATTTAACTTTTCTTCTGTTAAGAGGGTGGGGATATTATTTTGTGAACAGGAAAGAATTAAGAAGGGAGGGGGAACAGGAAAGAATAAAGAAGAACTGCTTGAGGTCGAAATATTTGTGTTAAACACTATGCGGTACAACCTAGGATTGAACAAGCAGACTTGTGGAGTGCAAACAAGAGGGAAGAAGCTCCAGAGTTGAATGAAAGATGGGGTGCCAGAAGAATGATAAATGTGAACTCCTTGAGACCCTTTCACATTTACCATCCACCGCGGAGATTTCGGCTGAAAAAATGTTTGAAGATGCCGTAAGATTGATGAAAAAATGTTGTTTAAGCCGTAATAATGATAGCTAATATTATAATTTGGCTAATATTATAATCTGGATGTGAACATAGTAAAAGACGGAAACCAAAGCAGGTCGGTGGTCCTTGTCCACAATATGTAAAAGATGTATTAGAGTTTTCCTTGTTATGTATTAGAGTTTTCCTTGATCCCCGCCTACACTGTTAAACTGAACATGAATATGTTCCATATGCTTTTGGCATATCCCTGAGAAAAACATCATTATAACTATCTACGATGTATCATAGGAAGCATGGATGCATTTAACTCCTGACTTCTTTAAAAGCAACGTCACATAGTATTTCCTCTACATTAATCGCATTTATTGTATACATCTTTAACTAGCAGTGATTAGTCAATACGCACCCACATTCTAAAACTTTGTATTCTTTTCAGCAATCTTGTTCATAGCAATACGTGTGTACAATGCTTACTGTATACTTCTTAAGTTACTTTAATCCGCAGTCACACTCAATTTCTGACGTTCTTCTTTGACCTTTTTTCAAATGTCAAATATCCATAAAAATATTATTTGGATAAGCATTTTATTTTATACATATACTATTATCTTCTATTTTTTTAACTATACGTATGCAAATTACATTTGATTACTTGTAATTCAGTTTAAAAAAAAACCTCATAACTAGAAATATTTTGATATAGTTTCACACGGGGATAATTGCAAAAATGTGCTTATGATGCACAAACTGTTGTTACATTTTACAACACATTTTATTTCTTTTATTCAAAACACAATGCTGGAATTATTCTGAAACATGATACATGTTATTTAATATAATAAAGATGGCGAAATATAAACAAATAACATATATTTGGAGTATCATTGTCATTTAAGGATTTGTGATTAAAATTTTATTTAGGTAACAGGCGTGCATCTTAGCCTTACATAAACAATGATTGTTGTTACACTGGAGCATGCTTTGCACAAACTTATTTATTCTGCAGTAGTATTATGCATTGTTGTGTTTTGTAAAGCAACATAGAATGCGTGAATAGGAAATTGTCTCCATTTGTCTTTGTGCAGATTCAGCGATTTCTCATGCGAGTGCACATTTCTAAATAAACTGTAAATAATGTCTTCATCGCTCATATTTCTTTTGTAATTTTTACAGCTGATATAAATTAAAATTTCCAATTAATTATTGAAGCAATCTAAAAAGGTTCATGCGAATTTATTTATTTCCAAATCTAAGTCAAATAATTGCAACAATTATGTAGCTAGTAACGTTTGATAATTTAAAAGACTGAATAAAATTTGATTGTACCTACATAGCTTAAAACGCTTAGAGAAATAAAAAAAAGTATTGTGATGTGTTTCGGTTTGGTTTGTTACAACGAGAGGGCGTATTTGCAATTAACATCTTTCCATTGAAATTAAAGCATAAATGTATATTTCCAGTAATAGATATATTAAGTCTAAAATTTAAAATTAAAATTTTATTTTGTGTCTCAAAACTTATAGGAACCTTCGATAAGTCCAGGAAATGGTTCATGGACATTTTTTAATAATTTCATCTCAGCTAGAAACTGCAGGGAAAATTTTCGACCTTGCGAAACGACTTCTGAGCTCGTGTAATTTTTGAGTAACTTTGCAGGGTGAAAAAAAAAAAAAGATTGAGGGGATTGGGGCGATCGGTAGATTCCTTGTACCTTACCCGTTTCAAAACTACTGAACTTACACAGATATAAAAGCAAGTGGTGTTCAGAATTTCTGGGTAGCAATTGATACACGCTGTACATTCAATGATCTTGTAACAATTTGGAACTCCATTTGTCTTATATAGAGTCATAGAACCTTTTTCAGACTCAAAATAGCAGATACTGCATGTTTCTGGCGTTTTTATAATATCTGAAACTTATATGGCACATGTACTTACTTAAACTTATACGCCACCGAACTATTTCTTTCATCCAAATTCTTATTGCTGCATGCATGTTTGGGCAAATAACATGTCTCTGCGTAATAATTTCCTTATTCTCAATCCTTCAAATGTCAGACTTCAGTTATAATCATCTTGGAAGTTTCCAGGATAAGTATTTTTAGATTTAAAAATGTTTCTAGTATTCCAGAGGAAAATGAATTGCTGTGATGGTATTAGAAGGTCTCCTCAGTCAGGGAGTTTTTGAAATCAATCATTTTAATCAATCCACGCGAGCTTAATGAATCTCCGAATTTTGATAGTAGACTTGCATATGTTAACCGATTTCTGCCAATCCCATATTGCAATGAATGCCGTTTAATTTTGCCCAACATTTAAAAGTTTATATATAAGACATTTTATGAAAATCCTGGAGGCGAGATATTGAAGAATAATTATTAGGTTGCAATAAAAACTGGAAGACTTGGAAACTTTTTTTTCGATCATTTCCTACATTTCTATCTAGGTGGTGGCCATCAGTAGCACTGGAAGTGATGGACGGCCGATGTTACCCCTATGAATCTGCGGACAATTTAACAACCGATTGCAAACCAAGAGCCAAGCCCGCACCCCTGATTGTTCATTCTGCTGCGTTAACCACCACTTAAACTGGGCCGGCTAATATCAAATCTATAATACAGATTTTACAAAATTCTTAGCAAGAAAAACACAATATACAAAAATATTTCATAAACTTATTTAATATATTTTTTCTAGGAACTTTATAAATTTTTTTTGATATTTCCTATTCTATAACAACTTTCATTTTCCAGTTTTTCTCTACAAAAATAGGAATATAAGAACTGTAGAAAATAATATTTAGTTTGGAAAGATAAACGAGAGCTTATTTCCATTTAATTACATACAAAACAATTTTACAAACTAAAACTTGCTTTACATATTATTAATACTTTATGCAGGCATTTGAACGAGATATTTAAGAAAAGATGAGACGCTCTTATATGGGCAGATATAATATGATAAAATATAGATATTCAATAGAGACATGTAAATAAAATACATTTGCAGATGTGACAGAAACGAATTTAGATATTTTTTTCTGCGAGTAAAAGTACGGAAAAAAACTAGTGAATATTTCGGAAATAAGCGTATATTTTCACGTTTGGGAATTGAAGATAAATTATGTTTATGCATTTCACACAGCTTAGCACATTTTTCAGTTTTCCGCCCATTTTTGTTATTTATGAAAGTGCTCATCTATTCATTACTGTTCTTCTTCTTCTTCTTTTTTTCTGTTGTGCTTACAAACGTTTAATTAAATTATGTTTTAAAAATTTTCTTTTCTTTATTACGCATTTATTTGTAAAAATAAAACAAAAATAGTGGGAAAAATCTCATTTCACAAAAAGAATCAAACACATGCATTTTATATGCATTAAAAAAGGAATAAATATTAGTAAAGAAAATTTAACAATACATTGTATTTGAATTTTAGTTAGCTGCGCAGATTTATAAAATTCTTAAATGTGTTTCAGAGAAATGTGTTATACAAAATAATAATAATAAGTTTTGCTGTTATTAATCACAGCAATAAATAGAATTAAAGTGGAAAATGAATAGTGGGATTATACAGATGGTAAAAAAATTAAAATGATCGTTAAATAAATTAAAATGTTGAATCAAACTCTTATTTTAACTTTTTAAAACTGGTTGCATGCCATAGGGTCTTTTACACGTGATATTAGAGCATTTTTGGTCAACATATACTAAATGTAAGCTGCACTACATAAATTCGCTGAATCTTTATGGAAATACTAGCAGCGAAACCCGGCGTTGCTCGGGTTGAAATACACCGCATGTTTAATGGTACAAAAGATATTTAAGGATCCATTTTTAACGTAGATAATTTAGATTTTTATCTTAGATATTGAGAGACTTATTCGACCATTAAACATGCGATGTATAGAAAGTATTCCTGCTGATATGGCAACAGACGATAAACATTAAATTTTAATATTTTATTGGAGTTGAAAAACTGTTGTTTAAGTTACTTTGTTAGTGTTTGTCTAAAGTTCATGCTATTTGAATTCGCAGCTTATTGAGTATAAAAACTTAAGATAATGTTTAATACTAATGAATACACTGAAATGGTGTTACTTTACGGAGAACTTCATCGGAATAAGCTAGAGGCTGCGAAGCAGTATGCTATAAAATTTCCGAATGACAATCACCCATCGCAATTGATCTTCACTCGCCCAGACATTTCTAGAACTTTCTGGAACATTCCATATCGATTTTAACAGTTGCAGACATTTTGAATCTTTCTAGATCATACAAGAAATTTTTCGAACTTTCTAGAACATTCTGGATTGTTTTTAACAGTTGCAGAAATTTTGGAACTTTCTAGATCATTACAGAAATTTTTAGAACTTCCTATATCATTCTGGATCGATTTTAACAGTTGCAGACATTTTGGAACTTTCTTGATCATTCCAGAAGTTTTTAGAACGTTCTAGATCATTGTAAATCGATTTGAAAGGTTTCACACGTTTTGGAACTTTCTAGAACTTTCTGGAAAGTTTAAGAACCTTCTAGAACCTTCTAGATTGACTGTAACAGTTGCACACATTTTGGAGTTTTCTAGGTCATTCCAGGAATTTTTAGAACTTTTCTGAAGTTCTCATGAGTTAGAAAAGGACAGATATATATTTTTTCACATTTTCGCCACCCACAACCACCCACTTTCACCTACTGCGACCAAACTCCCTTACTTTCACCGTGAGGCCAAGGGGTATTTATCACCCCAACGGGAAGTTAATTCGAGTTGGTGGTGATAGAGAAAAGCCTGTCTTTACAAACGAACTTTAGCATTATATATATATATATATATATATATATATATTACGATTATTATTATATCAATAGTTGCTAATGTAGTTGGTGTCGTATCTCCCGAAGAAATCTACAGTAACTTTGAATAAAACTCACCCATCTGGTGCAGGGGAAATTCTGCCAGGGTGTGCAAGGGAAGAATACAGGTTTGTATCAGGCAGCTGTACCACTATTAATATAATTTTGTGAGATCGTAAATAAAAATTACAAACGTTATCTCCATCCTTATAATTTAAGAGTAAAGTGTTATAAAAAATATGAATACTTATGAATGGAAAGACGGACAGGCAACCAAAAATCAGAAACACTTTTCGACTTTGTTGAAAAATGCTAGAAATAATCAGCATTTGTAGTATAAATTCTAGTCATAGGATAAACACTAAGGATACAATACTACACTTTTCACACACAATACTAAAATCGTTTTACAATACTACATTTTTACAGGAGTTACATAATAATCTACGCTTTTCAAAAGTTTTGAGCAGCGCGTACATATCCATTCACTTTATATTCATGAATCTTATACAAAGAATCGCCTATCACAAGGTAAGAATTATGCTTTTTCTTAAATGTTTGTAGTAATTATGCACTACTTTTTTAGAAAATGAGTGACTTACTTAACCGAGACAAAATTTGCAGTTTTACTATTTAATTTATGTTTTTCAAATAATCAAATATGTATAAGATTGAATTAAATGCCAGAACTTATAATTTTCTATACTGGTAAACAAAAATTGAAAAAGTAATTACTTTAATTGTTAATTATATTATAATATTTTTATTAAAAACAATTAAATGCTTAAGTAATGTTTCTGAACGGATGATACCTTTTGAGTTTGCTTAATTTACTAAAAAATACACTAAGAGCCGATTGGTAATATTAATAAAAAGATAATTATCTGGTGGTATCATTGAAAGTATTTAATTATTTATAAAGTTTCGTTTGAACTTTAAGGAAAAATAGGATGACTAATCCAAATTTCAAGAAAACTTTGTGTAGATTACAGAGTTCCAGCAGTTTGAACATAAAGTTTGATTATACCAAATATGAGCTTGATCTAAGTGAGTTACAAAATATGTAAATGCTTCAACGCAAGAACTGCAATTCTTTGAGTGATTTTATCTCTTGTTGAAGGGTTATACACCTGATACATAGCAATTTTAACTTAAAACATGGAAAAGCATAATGCATTAAAGTGCATTAAAATCTCGAAGTTATACCTACAAAATAAAACGCACTAAACGTTTATCCTTAAAAATATTCCTTGTTGTGAAACTTCTCAGAACTCTAAAAACGTCGAAAGTCACCTTGTTAGAAAGCATTCTACGTTTCAAAATAATATTCCCTTTTATTTCGATCTCAAAGGACCAGTCGTTTTTTCATCGTACTCTTTCAACTCTAGTTATCTTCTAAAAATATGTCTCCAAGACAACTCGTTTGAAATATTTTTCATGTATGTAAATAATGCGCTTTCACTGAGGCATTCTGTTTTTCTGGCTTTTATCGAAAGAACACAGATTTTATCGCATTTTAAGCATTCTGTAAGCTCAGGAGTTTTGTTTACTGAGTGAGAACAGCTGTAAGTTAAATTTAAACGATTTTTTATGAAACCTCCATTTTTAGTTCCTTTGAGCATTGAATCTTTAATGCGTAATCCATATTTTAGTTCTTCGTATTGATGTATGCATTACAGATATTATTTTGAGTAATAAATGTTTTTTCTTTCATTAAAAAAACATAGAAAGATATTACTTAACTCACTGTTTGCTGCTACTTAACATTTAAGTGTTTGCTTTTTTTTATTAACGATTTTTAGAAAAAATTTATTTCTACTAAGATTATAATGATGCGCTTTAAAAAAGTTAAAATGAATTGATGTGATTTTTTAGCATAACCGTTTGTTTATCTTGTGGTTTGGGACTTATAAGTTTTTGTCAAAATCACAGCACAATACGAATACCTCATCAAAATCGGAAGAAACACATTATGGCCACTGCCAATCCTCAAAACCAGCAATGGGCACAGCCTCTCAAAAATGTATTCAAGTGTAAGTCAAATTTCTTATTTTGTTTATGGACCATTGCTCTTCATAAAAAGTTAAAACTGTAATAAAAATAATAACTTCTATATGTCTCCAATTTTCAAATCTTCTTCATTTTCAAGCTAAGCAAATATTTTCCCCCCAATACTACAAAAGTAGTTCTATAAATATAAGATAATTTGCCTTAAGTGAAATATCTTTGCGCATATTTATAAATTTAATAAAATTAAAAATAAATAAATAAATGTAATTTAATAATAAATGAAACAACTATAAAATTAAACTTACAAAAAAATTATTTTTTAAGTGAAAAAATAAAAGCTTATTAAATTTCTACAAATTTAGAACGACTTACTTCCTCAGTATTTTTACTATGTGTATTTTCCTTTACGTTTTTCTCTGATGAAGAAGCAATGACAGCTAACAAATATCCATAACTATCACCTATCTACAAAAGCTTCTGACAGTGTAACCTGTAAAGTTCACTAATATAATTTTCGTACAGAATTTGCCTTCATCTATTGTCGGTTCCTAATTACATATCTATACTATTAAAATCTGTGCGCGTCTGTATGTGTGTGTGTGTGTGTGTGTGTGTGTGTGTGTGTGTGTGTGTGTGTGTGTGTGTGTGTAGCATCATCTCCTCCTAAACGGCTGGGAGTTGAGTTTCGAACGAGGTATCCACGAATTCGGAAAATTTCGAGAAAGAACCTCCGCTAATTTAAATTTCGAAATTCGAATTAGTTTAGGAGATATTGATAAAAAACCCGTCAAAAACGCTAATTTTTGATCTCCGCAATTCCTCAATTGCAACCCCTGTAGTCAAAAAAGGGAGAAATAAGCATCGAGGTTGCCATGTTTGGCTATTTTATTAAATTATTTAGACTCCTGCAGTAAAAATAAAAGAATAATGATTTTTTTTCTGTTTAGATTATTTAAAAAGTTATTTTTTAATTAAAATATTGCGTTCATGTGAAATAGGGGCAGGAATTCAATGTTTTTTATGTGTAAAAGAATAAGAGATTGAGAGATTTCCGAGACTAATATGTACACTTTTTAGTTTGGCCGAAAAAAAAATGGCTCATTTGGCGATTTTGAGAAAGTAGTAGGTTCTACCGATTTGCACAGTTTTGGGCTTGACGCAATTTACTGAGAGCGTAACGAAATAGTATTTTTAATAACAAGTATAAGTTTTACGGCGCTATACTTCGATTTTTCATACAGAAATAATAGAGTTATTAACTCGATTTTAAACGATCTATAGAATTTTCACCAAAAATTAAGTAAATTGATTTAAGTTAGAGGAATTCCGCCAAATTTCAGAAAACTGAAATTCTCGTATTTTGTACATGGTAGTTAACGGTGATTAAAACCCGTTATAGTTAATAATAATTTAAATAACTGCTACTTATCAATAATATGCCTGCATTACATTTTGGCGATGGAACCATATAAATGATAGATAACTATTTCCCATTTTGATTGCTGTTAAATCAATGCTTGGAATGATTCTCTAAAAACAAAAAAATCTCGCAAAATGGTGTATATTGGCATTTTGGCGATCGAAGTACTGTGTAATAAATAATTGATTCTTATTTGTTAAAGCAGCGCTACGGAAGTTTCTTTTAGTAGAAGCTGTTAGAAAGGCGTAATTAATACTGTCTAATATATTTTTTTGTTTTACGAATTGAAAATGTTTGTTGATTAATACTTTAGTACATTTCTTAGCAAAGTTGGCGAAAAATATTCAAATGTAGTGCAACTCTGTACATATTTTTAATTCCATTCCACAATTGAGATGAGCCGATGTCACTAGCGTATGCATAGATTTTTTTTTTTTTAATCCGCCAAACAGAGTATTGCGTATTGCCTTTAGTGTCAAGTTTAATTTGTGGTTTGAGATATTCGCCATCGACTGGCGGTTTTAATTTCGCCAATATGGCAGTTCTAGCAAAGTAAACATGAATAACTCATTTCATGTTCTATTTTTAACATTGCTATAGTTTCCGTAGCAACGGAATCCATTGTTGCCACTTAAGTTGTTAAATTTAACAATTAAGTGAAACCACTCATTTCTACAGCTTTTAAGACTCGAAAAAGTGAAAACACATCAAACGTGAAACAAATAGAACTAACTGTAACAGACTTGCACCTTAAAAATAATCGAAGTTTTTATGCAATTCTACATACCTTTAATTTTATTTCCTTCGAGTGTGGATGTCATTTTTTACGTCATTTTTGCTGTTTTGCTGGCAGATTATCCGGAGCAGCACAATACCCTCTAATGTATCTGCTTCTCCGGAAGCAAGAGCGTATATCCGGCACGTATTTGTGTAACCCCATTGTGTTAATCAGAATTTTCTGTTGTCACATTTTTTAGACCATTTTTTTACCGCTGAGATTCCGATCCTGAAGTATATTGATTAAGCAGGAGTAGCCAGGAATTTTTCATGGGAATGTTACGACTACTGCAACTCATATATATGTACACGTGTGTGCGATAAGAGAGTGAAGAATATACATTTTGTATGGCAAAAAACTCCGCTTGGAGGGTTGTGACCCCCTATCCCCTCCTTGGCTACGCCACTGTACGCAAGCATAAGTTGTCAAGTCATGAAAAACCGTCATAGATGGCAAACTCCGAAGTTGTTCTGAGGGTTATACAAAATTAAAAAATTTTCTTTTAGTAAATTTTACTTTTGATACAGTTCGGATATTTGGTTTTAATAGATTTAGGCCACCAAGGTGAGATGAAATATTACTAAATACGGCAACCCAGAATTTTCTTAACTATTGAATTTGACACTATGCAACTACAGTAGATTCCCTAACACGGTAGATACGTTACGTGTTATAGGAATCATATAACACTGTGTTGTACGGGTCCTGCGCTATACTCCACCTGGAGTGCGAACTGCGCGGTATAATCGCAGCAAAACTTATTCGCGCTCCGTAAAAATGCAGTGATGTTTGGTGTTGCCATTCAAAAGGAATGTTAATTACAGGAGCTAAGGCGTCATAATATCAGAACATATGTCTCATTTCACCGTGTTGTACGAGTCTCTTTTCACGTGTTACACGAAAACGATCGTAATGTTTTCGTCGTGTTCTAAGAATTCGTGTTGTAGGCCCATGTTATAAAGGGGTCAACTGTAATCTGTAAAAAATGAAAAATGAAATTAGTTATTTATTTAGTGCGAATTGACAGTGAGATAAACGTCACTTTTATGTAACAAGTGTGATACTGCATTAAGAGTTCAATAACAGTAATAAGTTTTTTCTCAAGTTACATCACGAACGTTTTCATTTACAAAAGCGACATGATTTTCACCGGAGCAGGGTACATTTTCGGCTTTTAAACGTAAATGATGCATACATTGTTTCATGTAGGTTTTTTAATTTAGGTAAAATTTAATAAAGTCGTGTGTAACATAACTGCCCTAATGCATTGTCCACGCTTTGAAAAATGCAAGATAAAATTATTGTCAACATCATGTAATGTTATTTATGTGGTATATACTACATATTAATGCTATAAATTAAACCTCACAAAGAGAATTATATGTAGAAATCGGGCATTTTTCGAAAGAGAAAAGAGTTTTGTCTGCATACCATAAAGTTCTTTCTTTTTTGATCGCCAGTCACATTGACGTAGTTTTTGTGTCATGTTGCAATCGTCTAAAATTTGCACTCATGACGTCAACTTTTAGTCACGATTCAAGTATTTTTTCACGTTTTGAGATTCCGAATTACTGGGTTTAATTCGAATTATATATGTTTAAGGAAAATATGCGTTTCCCACCGTGCGGAGAACGGGTACGCAGCTAGTAAATAAATAAAACTAGAGAAACAAATTTTAACTTTCATAATTTCATATACAAGGTAGTTATAATTAAACTTTCTCTATAAACACTGTTGTACAGCTAAATAGGTGAAGAATCACAACCAACTTTGGTATATAGTTTAGCTCAAAAAATGTGCACTGAGTATCACTTTATAGTGAAAACTGCAAATTTAACAATGTAAATGACTTATTCAAAATGCAGCAACAATTTCAACTTTTATTCAATAATTTTGGACACTTATTAACTATTTTGCGTCATTATTAGAGCAGAATTCACCATGCAAAGCGCCACTTACAGAAGACTTTATGAATTGAATTTTTTAAAAATTTCTTTCAGCTCATCTCTTATCAGTCTATATGCCAAATATGGTGTTAATCAGCTCACTGTTTTCAGCTTGAAAATGCTGTTTATAATGGAAGTTTAATATGATTTGTACGGATGCTTAATTTGCTAAAAATTCAATTTTTTGAAAAATCGTCTTAAAACGTCCTACTATTTGAGATACTCGAGAGGATTTCTTTGCGTATTTCATAAAAATAGGAACAATTTTAAAATATCAGAGAATTTAGGACGATATTTCAAAAGGTAGGACTTTCAGCAAAACCAGGATTCATACGAACCCTGATTAAACTGTGACCATCATTTGTTATTAAAAGCCAAATTTAAAAGTGAAAAATTGTCTAATAAAATCACTTTTAAACATGATATGAGGCGGATTACCCAGGCTCTTTACCTCAAGACAAAGCCGTGATAAAAGAGCAAGACATCGTAAGGTGGCATTTACAGTTTATTTAATATATCAACATATATATAAACATATATATAAACATCAAAAATATAAAGTCCTGCGGTGGCCGGGCAGACCCCGAAGAGACGAAGCTTTTCAGGGCAACAGCAAAGCGACAAATATGACGACAAGACACAAGCCAAGAGATTAGTAACAGAAGCAAAACACGCCAAAGGGCACGCCAAACAACGTGCGAAACCAAAGAGGAGCCAGTAGGCGTTAAATACATTTCTATATAATTATTTTGAATCCCCGACGTGCCAACAGGATAAAACAAAAAAAACCTATCAGCTAAATTGTAACACAAAATGAAAGCCAATGTGATTTGTAGATTTCATGCCTTATATGGTCATAAGCAAACCATCGAAACTGAAACGCTAGGCTTTACAAATGCAAAAGTGAAATAAAAAAAGGAAAAATAAATGAAAACGGAAGATTGCTTTTAAATAAGGTAGGTGCAGAAATAAAACTTTACAGGCGAAGCGAAGAAAATACAAATCGAAAGTGCAAAGAAGAAATTTTGAACACAGATTAAATTTAGAAATAATTAACAATTAAGTAATTGATAATTAAAATAAGATATGTGATGAACTGCATTACACATACATATTACACAGTAGAATTGTTTTGTTTCAGACAGTAAAGTAATATATACTGACATACACAACAATATGGTTGAATTAAAATAGACATCCTTGTCTTTCCAGTTGGCGAATAAAAAACTCAAGCGTCGAACATTTATCTTACGGAACGAACTAGATCAAAACGTGCTCGTTTATTTCCATTTTAAGACAAGAAGTGCTATTCAACTCCAGTCTTCAACTCCATTTACTTGGAGATTCGCCAATAAAATGTCATATATCAACAAAGCCAGCTGCGGACTGATCTAAATCAGAACTCACGAATCCCATTTGAAATCAAGAATTACGTCTAGACAATAGGAAAGCGTTTTCTCGTGGATAAATTTCAATTATCAAAGCTTTATTGGATTAAATTTTCACCTTTGTTTGATGTAAATGGAGTATCAGTTTTAACTTGTGAGTTTAGCTTTCGTGTAAGTGATTTTTTAACTGAACAGTCTTAGATCAGAACTTCCAGAAGTATTTTTACAGATCAGTTTCGATATATTTACAGAAAAATCTAAACTTTGAATAGTTAAACGACTTTGCCGAAATTTTATAATTTAAGGGAAGGTGGCCTAAAAAAGATCCCTTTAAGGGAAGATTCGCATAAAGTAACGTAAATGTTAAATAAAACTTTGGCCCTTTGCCACAATAGTTTACATTATATTTTGCCTCATAAACATATTTCAGTAATATTTTAAACCCAAATTCAGTTTAAAAAAAAAAAAAATAGAATTTTGAAGACGAGTCCAAAGGATCATATTACCTTCACCAAAGGGCAAAATGATCATTCATTTGAAAATAATTGTAAATCATTTTTTATCGGCAATATAAGGCATGTAAAAGTAATTATGACTATATACATAATGAAATAAAATAAGTTTTACAATCATATAGTATGCATTATTTTATAAAATTTTAAAACAAAAAGTGTCACAAACAATAAAATGGGATATTTTAAAATTGTAATTAAACAATATGGCCTACAATAAACGCAGAAATAAATTAAATAATGTAATGGGGGGGGAGTCCCGCATTTTGAGAACGTCTGAAGGGATACCTGACTAGGACCCGGTACTTGGAGTTTCTTCAGTCGATGGATCATGTTACCCGATAGTATGACTGACCACTTTAGGTCATATTACTGGATGAGGCCCAGAAACTTAACAAACTAAAAAGGTGTAATTCACATTTAAAAATATGCTTTATTCAGTAAACCAAGATATATATCTGTACATTAAAAACTGTACTTCTACATAAATAGGAAAGTTAGTGTTTACCTTATAAGAGATATGATATAACTCATTTATTTTATAGAATTCTACACTGACATTAAATACCCCGATTGCTTAAATATCACATTTGCTTCTTCTTGACTTGGCAAAACTAGTTTATGTGTTACATAGTAGACAGCGCTGCCTGTCTGGAAGAAAACATATGTGGATCGTTTTACCCATTTTACGCCACCTTCTCCTACAATTATTGCTTTTATAAAAGTGTATTAACAGCTGTAGCTTAGTCTCTGAAAATCTAATTGCTTATTAACAATATTTTTGATATACTTTTCTACGAAAATTTTAATAAAAATTACTTTAACTAGTAACTTAATTAAAAATATTGTGAAATATATTTTTCAAATTTGGATTCAACTTTTAAATGATGTTCACTGTGATACATGTATTTACTATACACAGTAACATAGAACATTTAACGAAGTAAATAATTATATATATATATATATAAATATTTTTTTAGTTTGTGTGTGAAATATTAAAACAAAATGGATCGGCTTGAATTTGAACTTTACAGCACACTGGTCTGTGAATAATTAACGCAATTTGAACAACATATGACTATTAAACAGCTGGAAAAACATCTACGGACACTATTTTCCAATCAGAAAATTTATATTAAAAGACAATAATATATTCATTTTTTTAACAAGTAGGTAGTTATAAGAGTTACAATGCTAACGGGCACATCGGCAAACTAAAATATTTAAGTCTACTGGTACAGGGTTAGCCAGAAATAAGTTGTTCACTTCAAAGGGCTCTATAATGCGATCTAATAGACAAAATGGAATAAAATTCAAATTACAGCTACGTCAAAATACACCCTTGGCAATTATTAAATAATAAAAATAGTACCGATATTCTCCAATAAATAGCACTTAACACAAATGGTAGTTATTTCCTTACATTAAAAATCTAAAACATCATTTGCTTTACAGCGCACGCCTATTAGCATTATTATTATTATCATTATATATTTTTATTTCTTTCCATTTTGTTTTTATTTATTTATTTTTATTTTATTTTATTTTTCTTTTCTTTCTTTCTTTCTTTATTTTTGATAATAAGAAGGCAGATTCTACACGAGCATTAGTTACTTCTCTGCACAACGTACCTACTTCGAAAAAAAAAAAAAGACTGGTAAAAAACGCTGAGCCAAAACCAGAAAAACTCGCTCTGATCGCCATGTAAACCAATTATACTAAGACAACATTTCTCAGTTATACGGGTGATCGGCCGTCATTTTTCAAAATCATGGCTTCTTCGTTCTCTTATGCTTTTGGTTATGAAGTTTTCGATAGGGCAATATCTACCGTATCAGGCCAGTTTCCGTACCAGATCTCAAAGACAATGGCGCCATGTTCTTATATACCAACAAACTCACTCCGGTCAGCTGCACGCTAAAAAGTGTTTTGTTGAATTTAACAAAACTTCTTTGGTTTAACGGTTTAGTAGTTTGATTTCGTAGATTCTACCAAATTCGCATTTTACAATATGATTTTTTGCCAAAAAAACATTTTTTGTGAATGTGGTAGAGCCCAAAGAACCAATCGCATTTAAAATCCCTGAAAATTCATTTAACGCATGCGTCAAGTATATGCGCAGGAGTGCACTACGGTGTAAGCTAGGAGAGAAGAGAACGCAGAACGTCAATGGATATTGGAATATTTACTTTCTCCAGAGGTCGAAAAAGTTGTAAAATTTTAGGATCCAGCAAAAATTTTTAGGAACCACATATACCAGGTGCTCCACAAATTCGTGATATTTTCAAAGATTTATTTTGCAGTGCAAAATTTTCTCAGTGCGTCTATTGCTGATTCGTCATTCTTATATAAGAGCTTGATAATCAACGCCTTATCCTGTAACGACAGCATGATGTTGGCAACGATTGAAGAGTACACGTGCATGCAAGTGGTGTATACAAACGCATAGCAGCGCCACCTGTCGGTCATTTTTTGAACCTTTTTTTGTTGTTGTTGTTCTTTAGAAAAAATCCACCCTCTTTCTGATACCATTCGTGCAAACCGCACTTTTTAATCATCATTTGTTCTTTTTTAATGATTTTTAAAGTTTGCACGAACTTTTGGCGCACCCTGTATATTGAATTATGTTAATGAAAAAGAAAAGCTAGTCGCCAAGGGATAATTTTTAGTCAACCGGGCTACCGGGTTTTTCCGAATCCGTATGTCTGCAAATGCATTTAAGTGTGGGTGGTTGTGATAAGAAATTCATAATTGTTCAATAAGATATTTGAGTAAATCGAAAGTTTCAAAGGTCACTCTAATTACTTTATACATTCATTAAAATGTACATTTATATTTTAGTGTATTTATAAAGGTCAGTTTATAGAAAATCATGTTTTGACCGTTAGCAGAATTGCAGAATAACCGTTAGCAGCAAATTTGTTAAAACAACCATTTCAACGTACCTGTCTTATAAAATATATCTGTATTTTTATTGGAATTTTTTTAATGACTGTAAGTTTGGAATGCTAAAAGAAGAAAAAAAGTAGGCTAATCTTTAAATTACTAAGCCTTCCGCACTAGGACTGTATAAACAAAACGCCATTTTGCGATTGAAGGTCAGCTGATAGAAAAAGACCGACGCCGCAATATTTGGTTTTCACGACTACAATAGTCAATTTCTATTTGTATCACTAAATCTATATCTGAGACTGCACGCGGAAATTTGATTGTGTGACTTAAATTTCTTCATAGTAAAATTGTAGGCGCATAAAAACACTAAAATAAAAATGAAAAGTTCGAGGAATAAATAAATTAATTAGCCTTACCTCTGAATTTTTCAACCAACTGTTCAGTATGTTAATAAAAGTAACATAACGAATTCAACAGAATTATTTTGTTAAATGGTCCTTGGACACACAAATTAACAAAGAAATTAATCTTGTTGATTCAAGAAAATAATTTGGTTGATTTTAACCAAATAAACCATTTGAAAAAACAGTATGGTTGAATTAACAAAATACTAGGGATCGATCGATAATATCGGAGCCGATACCTCCCATTTTTTTAGGTATCGGTATCGATTCTTTCGATTCTAAAAGTATCGGGAAAGTATCGGTTTCTGTTGCTTTCATCCATTTTCCCCGATACTTTTAAACCGATACATCGCTTTTCAGAAGAAACCACGCAGGCCCAACAAGGAACCACGCAGGCGCAACACCTTCTTTATTTTGGTAATGATATGAGAGCCGTCGTTTCATTGGCACATTTGTTTGCGCGAGTGTTTTCGGACTGTTTTTATTTTATTCTTATTTTTTTTAATTCTAACCATCGCTAAATGGATGTCGTATCACTAAGTGGTCGAAATTATGGACGAAGAATCGTTAGATGACAGTTGAACAGCACAATCGTCTATTCTTCTAAATTATTTTGAATTGGTGCTCAACACTAAATACACTATCTGCAAGGATTACAAAAAACAAATGTCGAGAGGTAGGCTATAATTTCATTTCAGTTTTATAAACGTTTATTTTCTCACTGTGTGGATTCGAAAAAGAGTTCATTCATATATATTTATATACACACAATTGAATCTCCCTATAACGAACTCGTTCGGTTCCAGTTAAAAAATTCGCTATAGAGAAAATTTCGTTGCACAGATATTAGAGATTTTTGCAGTTATTTCAGCAAATATTACAAACTTTTTAGTTAATTCGATGTTTAAAAGTATTAAATTATGACTTTCAATTAAAAATAAATTGGTATTTATTATAAATTTGTTAAACTTGCGGTTTCTTACTTTTCAATGTATAAGTGAAATGTTCAAAAGTAAAGACAATCCACGAATTTAGAGAATAAAACTTGTATGCACTTACGTTTATTTTACCTACCAGATTAATGAGAGAACGTAGGATTGTGTATCATTCTGTTTTGAGAAGTGTAATAATTATCAATATCGAATAATTATTTATACTGTTAATTTAAAAAAATTGAAGCTGTATTAGTATAATTAGTAATAATAATTATTATTTAGTTTATTTCAAATTTTGGGGTAAAAAGCATAGTATTTCTTGTGAATAGTATTTGGTTTATATATAAGGAAAACACAGGAATAATCGGTGTGTACCTGTTCTTCGTACGGAAAAGATCAAATACATGGATCATCCGGATTAATTGTGACTTAACCGTGTCCGGAGAATCAAAATATTCGGAATTTCAAAAAAGAACTTGAAAATTATTATATGAGTTCATACTAAAAAGAAATCTTGCTAAAATATTTAATAATTCACTTAGTGGTTAAATAATTGGAGCAGATAAATAAAACCATTAATTAATGTGAACTTATGCATTTTAAGGAAAGAATTTACATACGTATTTAATGAACAATGTGTATTTACGTATGTACTTGCATAATACTATACAGTTTATACATTATCTTTTAATGCAGTTTAAGTAATCTAAAAAATATTTTCATATGTGAAAGAATTAATTAAAGAAAATCTAAATAAAACTTGCAAGCTTTGAAGTTGAATAAATTTCATGTGTTTACTTTTGTAAGCACAAATCGAGGTATGAACAAAGGCACATATAGTAAGAGCAAGCAGGAAGCTGTTTGTTTCTAATATGGAAACCTTTTGTTTGGCTCATAGAACAAACAGACGACAAAATAGAGGTTGGGAAAAATTGATTTAAATATTTGCACCAGTCGGCACTGGAAATGGATTTTCTTATTAATATATTCCTTTAACTCCCCCCCCCGTGTTTGTGTTCTATCAAGCCTAAATGAAGACATCTACCTATAGGGGGGGCTTGGGCGGAGGACTTTTTAAGGGAGTATAACACATATTCACGTAACATCTGGAACAAATCGCCCAAAACTCTAGACCATTAGATCGACAGCCACGCGAGGAGAAAGAATTCCGAACCTGCATACTAAGACGCTTCCCAGTGCTCAGCTTTCATAAATTCGGCCATTCGTCGGCATATGGAATAGAAAAGGAAGACTAGAACTACTGTAAATTCGAACTTCAATGTATCCACTGCTTTTTCTTTTTAATGCGTTTTACTGTGCTCAAATTTCATCATGCTGTTATTCATTTTAACTTGAACTACTCTCTCGTTACAAAAACTGCCCAGAATACAGATGTAGGTTTAAATGACATTAAATTATGTAAAGTATCGGCCGATACCATAACATAAAAGTATCGGTATCGGCGATTTCTGAAAATGAATTTATAGGTAAAGTATCGGTATCGGTCATCGGCGAAAATGTGGTATCGGTCGATCCTACAAAATACTCGTATTTGTTTGTTTTAACCACATTGTTTCATTAAATCGACGAAATGTTTTGTTGAATTAACTAAATAATTTAACAAAATTAGTTTGTTAAATTAACAAAAATTTGTATTTAATGTGTGTCACTTAAGTTTATATGAAGAAATTAAAATACTCTAAATATTTTTTTAAAACCTATTTTTACAATCCCATAATTCATATGTTTAACACAATGATTTAACATATCAAAACTATTTAAGATTACTCATCGTTACTTTTATCTTTTTATCGTTATATTGTTAATTTTAAAATATGCAGTAAAATTTGTTTATATTTGCCTAAAGAATGCCTTATTATTTCAGAATGCTGTAATGGCTATAATGTGAATGCTTAAATGCATTCAGATTAACGCAAGCCAATTGCTACTCAAACTAACAGTAAAAAAATAATTTGTTATACAACTTGATACACGAAGCTTGGTAGAAGACTTAAAATATAATTTTATGCTTGAAAACAAACAATTTTTTTACATAATACCTGTATCATACACAAGTACAATGAGTACTTCTGAATGTTTACGAGGTTTTCCTAAAAGTATTTTTAATTTCTTTCAATACAAGTGCCACTTGTTCGTTAGCTAAGTTCTCAACTAGTTAGAAACTAAAAACTTTGGTGTTTTCCAGTCCAGTACATTTCATTTTCAGAATGAAATCTAAAATTGTCGGTCTAAAGAGGGTTTTAAGTTTTAATTCAATCACTAAAATTAAACAATTAAGTGTTTCGAAGCGTAATTTCAGAACATTTTAGTTTTTTTGCTTCCTTGTTAAGTATACATATATAAATATCTATATATTTATCTATCCATATATATATATATATATATATATATATATATATATATATATATATATATATGTATATATATATATTAATGTAAAAGTATTTATTGAAGAGCGGTAGCTTGAAGTACACAATCCTTTATAAATGACAATAAGGGCGAAATTTTCAATATTTCAGTATTTTACAGATAGATCAAACTTTTTTATATCAAAAATATACTTAAATTCTTACACTCAAATGTTATTGCAATTAAATTAAAGTACACTGCTCAAAACAATTAAAGGATATTGTAAGTTTTATAAAGATACAAGCGAAATTTTTTTTGCCGAAAATGGAGGAAGAGAATCACAAATGCAAATTTTTCTGATTTTCAAACTGTGGAAGTATGTTAATTTTGAGTTCGACGTCAAAAACGTCGCTTCAGCGGCAGCAAATGAAATTGGACTTGCAACTGAATAAAAGACAATGAAGACAAGGATGATCGCCATTCAGTGACTGCTTTGTTTCGATGAGTACGATGTCTTAGCGAAGTCATTTAACCGATTCAGAAGCTTGGAGAGTTGTCGGTAGGTTAGAAGGGGGCCAAACTCAAGTCGACGTAGCGCAAGCCATTGGAGTGTCACAATGTGTGATTTCCAGGATCTGGAACCGGTTTTTGGCGACTGGAAGTGCAGGCCGAAGTCCAGGGCAAGGTCGTAGACGGGCAAAAACGCCCAATGAAGATCGTTATTTAGTGTTAACGGCTCGGAGACACCGGATTATGAACGCTACTCTTCTCCAACAACACCTTCGCTCGGCTACTGGCACCACGGTTTCAACTCAGACTGTCCGAAACCGGCTCCATGGTCTAGGTATGCTTGCCGACCGAGGGTGTGTGTTAGACTAACATCAAGGTATCGTCGTGATTGCAGGGAGTGGGCAACAGAGCATGTGAACTGCGGAGAAATGAATGGAGCAATGTTCTTTTTTCTGACGAGTCCCGTTTTTCAGTTCATGCTGATAATAGGCGTATTTTCATCTAGAGGGACCATGGCAGTAGGAATAATCCTGCGTTTGTGCACGAAAGTGTCAGCTTTAGCGGTGGTAGAGTGTTGGTGTATGGTGGCATCTCCATTGACGGGCGCACAGACCTCTACGTCATTCGAGCTGGACCTCTGACTGGTCGCCGATATAGGGATGAGATCCTCAGACCTATTGTAGTCCCTTACGCTACAGCAATCGGAGATGACTTCATTTTAATGGACGATAACTGCAGGCCACATCGTGCTAACCTGGTGTAGGATTTCCTTAAAGAGGAAGGAATCGTACGAATGGAATGGCCAGCGTGTTCGCCAGACATGAATCCAATAGAGCACGTTTGAGACGCCCTAGGAAGACGAGTTGCTGGCCGCCAACCACCCCCACAAACTCTCCAAGGACTGGAAAGAGCTCTTCTGGAAGAGTGGGACTGAATACCCCAACTCGTGATTAATAGCCTCATTGACTCCATGCCTCAAAGGTATTCAACGTTGCTGGCCGTCCGTGGAAACCATACCCCTTACTGAAAATGATTTCCTTTGAAGAAAACACCTTTTCTTATTCTTTTTTTCACATACGCACACATTGTGTTTTTTTCCTATTCTACACAAATGCGCAATAAAATGCATTTTTTTCTGCCAAGCATGTGTAATTTATTCTCATATAACCTACTACGTCTGTCGACCATGTATCAATCAGCTAAAAAGTTTCCCAGCCACAAGATCCACCTAAAACCGCAATATCCTTTAATTGTTTTGAGCAGTGTATATTGAAAATTTTTCCATGGTGGATATTTTCCTATTTCCATTTCCAAGGCATTTGATATAAATTTTAAGTAAACGCTGTAAGCCACTACGGTGAAAGTACATCTGTTATATCCATGATTTTGACTGTTTATATCTATTAAACTGAATATTTTTTTCAGTTTTTCCAACAAACATAAATTTTGTATATCTTTCTATTGTCAACTACATACAGTATGCCTTCTTAAAATTACACGAGAGACTGAAAATATGACATAAAACAATCAACACATCTAAATTGCTTAAGTAATTCTAAAATACTAGAACTGCGAGTTCGTAAAAGACTTTTTTTTCTTTTCAGCTTGAAGAGAAAACAATTTTGAATGTGAACATCTGCGTCCTCTGAAAATTAATGCTGAAGTAAAAATGTTTATCACACAAATTGCATATTTGAATAAGTAATATATTACCTTTTCAATAAGATAGTACAACGAAAGCAAAGAAAGCATGAAGGAACCTATATTTATATTGGAACAAGGAACAACTGTGTGTATTATAAATCACCTCAAATTATTTAAAGTATCTCCTTGAAGCTTTGATATCTAAATAATGTATTGCAGAGAATTTACGAATGGTTTATATAAACAAGCATTTACCCTTAATGGAATTCAGTGGGATTTTTCTGGATTATATTTAATAATTTTTCTCCAGAATATATTAGAGGCATTTTCTTATGCTTCCCTCCCGTTAGATTTCCTTGAAAGCATCTTCAAAGTTAATACCATTAATAATTCAAAACCTCTGATGCATTCTGTTTTTTTTTTTTTTTTTTTTTTTACCGAAACGTATAATCAATTTTAAAGGATTCGATAACAAAGCATTGTTTTTCTCAATTTTCTGAAGTGAGTATGGTGTCATGTGTAACATATTACCAAGATTAATATGTGGAAAGATAATAAATGTTCGAGATGAATTAACGCCTGTGACTATTTTAAGTGAAATGAAATTGAATAAAATGTTTCAAGTCATTCTTTATGACAGGCATAAATGTGTGCTCACTCACTCAAAAAACTGTTCATATATATCATCTTCATGTCAAGGATTTTTTATGAGTTTTTAATCCAAAATATATAATATGTCCGATAAAATTGAACTAATCATGTTTTATTAAGTTATATTTTTCTATTCCGGAATAATATTTATTTTAGGGACAAGTAAAAGAAAAATTATTTTTATTAAAAGTATTGCGGTTGCCTAAAAGGTAAAAGAATGCAAATACTGAGCAAAAATTTAATACATAAATATTCCAATTTGAAATAATTCAATAAATAGTACCACATTTTTGTGGGGACAAATAAAGAGCCTTTAAATCAATGCAAAAGTGAAATAAGATGGGACAAAAAAGCACATTCATCTTGATAATCATGCTATGTCCCCAAACAAACTACAGATGAGTTCGAATTCATATTTTAAAGCCCCAGTTCGAAGTTCACTTTGCGTAATCAAGAAAAAAATGCTGTCGCTTTATATATTGAATATTATGCATTTTGCTGACAGAAATGAATGAAAAGCAATCCAAACATCCGTCATTTTTTCAGTTATGTATACTCATTCATTTATAAAAACAAATGCCCGCTCTCATGACAGATAGTTCAATAAATCTCCTCTGAGATCTCTGAAGAGTTCCACGCACCTACTAATTACTCTTCTTCTTTATTCTATGTAAATACGTTGGTTTTATCTTTTTAAATTTTATTTTTAAAAATCTATTTTTACGGAGTTTTTTCAATAAAAAAGAAATTTCTCAGGAGTCCAAGCCTGAACAGAATTATAGGATAATTGACCCCGATAAAATCTACATGGTCCAAAACAACCGTTTAAGAACCCACGTACTACAATTTCACGCATCATAGTTGAGAAATAAAATTTTACAACGTACAAAAGGTGCAAGAAATTGACTGAAAATATATAGATTTGCATAAAGCAAAAATTAGAAAATATTGATTCTCTCCAAAAAGTTCGTATTCAAATTTCAAAGCAAAACCTATATATATGTAGTTTTCATAAGAAGTTATTCATAAAATTGATAACATCAAGCCATAAGTCTTTTTTGATAGCTAAAACTTGAAATATCCCTTTAATTCTCATTTTATTCGTTCTTGAAAGTTTGGTACGGGCCTAATGTATGCACATGAAATACAATTTCTTTAAGTAACACAACAGGTAAACGAGCACTTATTCGAAAAACGTTCAACCGTTGTGAAGAACAAAACAATAAAGACCAGTTCTTTCTAAATATTTTCCTACTATTTCATTAGTAATTTCATTTAACGGAGGAATAAAATTCACTTTTACTGTAGTAGCTTGCTATAAACGCAAATATTTTGATGAAATAACTTATTTTTGTTTACCATGAATATTGTGCTACAAGGCTAAGCGTACAAAATATAAAGGGCCCTACACTCATTAAGAGAACAATAAAACGCGTTTTAGTGTTCCGCAACTAAGATGAATAACAATGAAGGAAGCTAATTTGAAGAATAATCGGAAATATTAAGCATCACAGAATGGTTATATGACTCTTAAGCAGCTCTTAACATCTGAAAGTTAAATTAAGCGTGCATTTGAAGAAAGGATTATGAGTGGACGCTTCTACCAAAGTACTGCTTCGGTGTTTTATTTAAATTACAATGCTAACTCTATTCAAAGAGTAGTTTTTAAAGGAATATTTTTAGAGATTTAGTCTGCTTTCAGACTTAAATATTATGTTTCAAAATGTAAGACTCATTAATAATTAAAAGATTTGCGGGCTTTAGTAACAGGCTTCCTAAAAAATAATCAACATAATTATAGAGTCTGTAGTGAGTACTGTCAAATTAAATCGTATCTTCTCTAAAATTTTTATCTGTCAATGCTTTTACAAGTACCCAGTGTTCTTTGTCTTTCATCAGTGTTTCAAATAATTTTATTTTCCTTTTAGCCAGCGCACCATTTTAGTCCTATTATTCTACCATCTAGGTTATAAATTGAATCAAAACATCAAGCTAGTAAAAGCATTACGCAGATTTTCATGGTCAGTTTTTTAAAAAAGTTTTGATATTTTACTTAATACTTTAATAACTTCTCAAAATCTTACTATTCCTCAATCTAAGTTTTCTATTTATTTTTAAGAAGCTCTAAGTAAAGCTTTTTTAAAACATATAATAGCATTCTTTTCTGTCAAGTGTATAACTGAAAATATCAAACTATACAAACGCAAGCTTATCTCGTTACCCCCTTCCCCCTTCGGCTTTATTTCAACCTCCGTTTCATGTAAAATCAAATTGAAGCTAGTGAATGGCTTCTTTAGTATCATTTTATACGTTAGACATTATTTTGTTACTTCAATTTAATATCATATCATTTGAAAATATGCTATTCTGCGAAAACAGTAAACTGTCTGAAAATAGGAATACTTATGATGATTTTCTCTCCAAAAATTCCGTAATCTATACATTTTATATTACACTATGCCTTTGTTACTTATTCCATATGAAATAATATCGGAAACAACTTGTATTTTTTATGTTGTTTTCAAACTCTTAAGTCTTATAAATAAAAATAAGTTTCTCTTAAATACTAACCCTTTTGAAAAAAATTTCCAATGCTTTACCTCTTTCTTTCTTTATTTTTTCTCTTTTTTTGAGTAATTTATCTTGATACTCTACATTGTCTATTGAAGTGTAAAAAATTTCTATAAACCCATAACAGTTCTATTTAAGCCTTTTGATAGATAACAACTGGTCAAAGCTTAAAGTATGCCCGAAAAAATATTTTATGCCTGTAACAAGTGTCATACTTTCTAAATTTTATAACTAGGCAAAAGTACTTTAATCCTTTCCTCTCGCGTGCTTAACTATTAAGTGCGTACTCAAGAGGAATAAGTTAATTAATGCTTGGATTTTTTTTTTTTATCATACCCACATTTTTAAAAGCTTTGAAATTTTAGTTTCATAACTAAAAGCATGAAAAAATTGGAACTTATGTGATACTAGTTAACTATATTTAGAATTATGTGATAATAAATAATTGTTATAAACAAAGCTATGTTTTCCTGCGCCGTTTTTGAAAAAAGCTTTCAACTCCCTTGGGCCTACTGAATTGCAATAAGATATTTGATAATGCGGAGAAAAAATCTTTTTGAAAGGATAATACATTAAAGTAATTATACTAACGCTGCATATAATTAGTTTAATATTTTAAAATTGTGCATATTTAGAGCCACTGATTAGATTATATAAGAGAAAACTGCAAACATATCAGTAGTTTTACTTATTTCATTATCTATGTAACATTTTAAAATGTGCTGATTAGTTATGCATTATTTTAACAGTTTTATGTTATTTCAAAATAATTCATTTACTACGAAAATAATTAACGTTAAATTTTAGAAATCTGAGTAATTTTCAAATGCTAAATGCTTTATCCCTTTATTATATATATGTATGTGTTTACTATAACGAAAAATAAAATCTCCCCAACTTAAGGAACTACCACTTTTTGTTCAGATGTTTTCGAACAGCCTTGAGAGTTGTGCCTCAACTCTTCTTTGCAAGCAACAAATAAAACACGAATTTCAATCATTAAGCAAAAGCAATTTGCTAAATGTGAAGGACAGTCAGTCTAAATTGTTTTATAAGTACGTTAAATTACCTGTTTTATTTGCCAGTATTACATGTTACTGTTTTCGGAACCTTGTCTTGCTCCACTTTTCGTAATTAAATTCCATTCCCTAATTCCGTGGATTATTGTTTGCTACTCAACTCTCTCGTAAAAATCGATGCCTAAATATACGCAGTGAGTTAGCATAATTACAATCGCCCCATATCATAATGAGTGCCGCTTCTTACAACTTAACTACATCAAAACTATTACTGAATGTGAAGTAATTAAAATTGACCTCACACATGAAAATAACGGTATTCAAATTTTTGAATCAAGTTTTGTTTCTAATGAGCTTAATTTTTAAAAAATCCTTTTAATACCAAGCCTATGTATTTAAAACAAGTTTTCATCCCATCTTTTAAACGTTTTTAGGCCCTCCTATAGGTCCGAGTGATTAAGACACGAAAATGTCAGATGCCTCAAGTGTGAAGGGTCAAGGTTCTGGCCTACTACGCGACTTTTGATCTAAAATTCTAGAATTTCGAGAGGTTTTTTTGGCCAGATATAAAGTGAATACGTATAAGAACCCCTTAAAAAGCCCTCCGTCCAACGCATCCCTTCTTTTAGAAAGATAGTCCACGTGTAGCTTTACCTCAGAAAAGTTTAAACGTTTACAACCTCTCATTAATCAAATAGTATGTTGAAATGTACTGCATTGTAAGCATTCGGTTAACCAGATTAATCGATCTTCAATTTCAGATGTTGGGTAAATTGGGGGTAATATAGGAATGAGAACCATATTTTTATTAAGGTGTTTTATGTTACTAATAATGTAACATTATCTAAGTTACTTCAAACTTTCTGTGTTACTTTGTGCCATGTTTTTACCATCTTCACACATGAAACGATTTTATGTAATCATATACATTAGAAATGCAAATTTCTTACTCTTCTTAATTTCTTCAAACTAAATTAACAGCTCTATTTTCCATAACGATGAAATAAAATTTGTAGGAGATTAAAAGAAGGCAAAAAAGGAGAATACACTTTATGAAATTTTATTTCTTTTATATCATGACTTAAAAAATGTTCAAATTTATATGATGGCCAGTCATTTTGGCCTTTAGTTTTAAATAAACATTGTATTCTGGCATCCCATTCTTGTAAAGTAAGTTTGGAAAGCTATATCTTTTTGATCAAACAAATAAGTGGTTCGCTTTTTAATGAATTTTTTAGATTATATTTTCAGACATTAGTTGGCAACATTTACGTTCATTAGTGCTCACTGTTGCTTTTCCAAAAGAATTGGTCTTTGATTGAACCCAATCTTGCGCAGTCAAAACTCTGGGCTTTTCGAAATATTAAAAGAAAAAAAAACTAGTATTGAAAAAGTAACGGCAGATAGAAATGGGAAACTTTAACGCTTCGTTTCTTATAAAAAGTTACAACAAGCAGGTTTAACACGGGCAACACTGAAAATTGAAAGAGGAAAATAAAAGGATTTCGCATCTTCTCTTGAAAAATTCGATTTATATGCTATCCAGTTTCAACGATTTTAAGAGAATACAAATTTATTTTGCGTAAAGGCATTTCCAGTTATAAATCTTAATTTTGCTTAAAATTCAAAGCACAACTTGTAATATACTTTTATTCCTCTATTTCAGTCAATAAATAAATCAATAAATAAGTGTATCGCAGTGAAAATTTTAGATCACTGATTTTTACTTTCCGAACATGTACCATGTAAGGAAAGTATTGTAATCATGAAAAAATTCGACTTTGAGATTTTGGTGTTTTTACACGTTCTGAGGTCTTCTGAATCCATTTATGCTATTTTTACGAGATGTATGTGTGTGTGTTAAGTGTGTGTGTGTGTGTGTGTGTGTGTGTGTGTGTGTGTGTGTGTGTGTGTGTGTGTGTGTGTGTGTGTGTGTGTGTGTGTGTGTGAGTGAACACGATACCTCCTGAACGGAGCATTCGATTGAGCTCAAATTGGTATATATGTCATAAACCACCGTCGCAAGACCGGTATTGATTTTGGTGTGTATAGGACTTACAGTTTTCCTACAGGGCTACGACAAAGATTTCTTTTACATTATGGCCTATGGGGAGAAATTCTTGAAAGTGCGCTAGCGTTTAAACGGTACCTTCTATTGAGCTCAAATTTTGTATATATGTTATAAATCCTCCTCTTAAGACCGGTATTGATTTTGATGTGGATAGGACTTATAGTTTTTCTACAGGCCTACGACAAAGATTTCTTTTATATTATGGCATAATGGCATATGGGGAGAAATTCTTGAAAGTGCGCAAGCGTTTAAACGGTGCATTCGATTGAGTTTCAATTTGGCATATATGTTTGAATTATTCATCGATTAAAATTAATTTAAATGCTTGGTAATGATCTTAATCGTAAGTGTTTGGAAAGTCGAGTCCAGATTTTTTTTAATTATTAGATAGCGCGCCAGATTTGGCTCTTTCTGTACGTTCTATCATCTTTTACAGATCGCAAACTAGACCTGTCGTTCTAGTTTTGCTATTCTGCTTCTACTATTAGACATACTTATTAATCTGAAATATTTATAAATATTGTTTTTCCGCTTTTAAACCATGCTCATAAGCGTCTGCAATAAAAATATTTTTAAGTACCCAATTTCCACGTATTAATTACTAAATAATTCTAACACTACGCATTACTAACACATAATTCTATTAATCGCCTTTTTTCTGAAAATAATCTAGTGCGATGATTTTCGCCGGTTTCAGCTCATCTGTAAAGGATTTATTCATATTGACCAATTACTCTTTTCAGCAAATCCTGCATAGTAATTTGAAATCCCCATTTTGATTAAGCTCCTTTTCTGCAGAAAATTTCTTTTCAGGGAAAGTGCTTTGAAAGAATAATTTCACAAAACTAGCTTTAAATTCATTTCATTCAAGAATTAATGAGGGAGAAACTTTACAAAGATTTCGTGATTGATTGCCAAAGAAGTTTTCAATTAAAGTTATTATAAAATGTATTAATTAAGGGTACATTTCAAATAAGTAATTTATTTGGCAGTTGATTAGAAGCAGAAAATATATTTTAATTCTTAAGAAAGCTTCAAAAGAAGCACTAAGAGAAAAGAGTGTTCGTTCAGCTACCAATGGAGCTTATAATTAAGCTCATAAAGTGATTGAATCTTTTAACACTATTCCATTTTTAGTACCGATATACTTGCTAAATTTTAGGTGTCATAATATCAGTTTTTGCAAAAATTATTCACTCAAAATCTTTGTAAATACGTTTTGTAAAGACTGGCTGATTTGCTTTTTTAGCATTTTCCTAATTGATTGTTTTCAGTATTACTATAACTGAAAACCATATTCGTAAATAATAAAAACATTTTTTGTAAAAAGATATAAATTTAAAACTCGTTGTTTAATCTGCCATGATGTCCTACGAGGTGTTAAAATTTTCAATGTTTTCCAAGAACATGTTGAGAAAGAAAAAATCAACTCCAAAATTTATTTTGTTCCATTTCTCATAAAGTACTGCCTAAATGGTTATATCATGAAATATTCAAGACTTTTAATGAATAATGCATGAGCTATTGGAAGCAACTAATAAAAGAATGTGCTACAGGAGTGCGTATCTGTTTTACATATATTTTCACTTATCGGAATGTTGCCTTACACAGATATAAATATTCTGTGTGTACGGTGTGTAAGCTCATGACGATATTGTTACAGTTATATAGGAATAGAAAAAACACACTGTGCACTGATGTCCTGTAGTAATGCAGGAAATGTTTTATGGGACACTAGCGCTGCATTTCCTGTGAAATATTCTATCTGAATTTTTTTTTGTTTTTTTAGACTAAAGTGAGCAATTTGAGACCTTGTATAAGAAATTTTGGAATTTCGGATATTTCTTAAAAAATGCAATTAATCAGTCTTCTTTTCTCATTTCATGACACATTTTTATCATTTGGTTTTTCTTGTTTGAAAGGTAAAATATGAGACCGGACTTACCTCCATCGGCAATAAATGAGAAGTATGTACATAATGGATCAAAATGCAACGAACATCAATAAATCTGCAGAATCTTCGCTACATCCTTTCGAATAAAAGAGTAAAACTTCTGAAGCTGACAAAAAACAAGAGAAAAAAACATTCTTATAATCGGGACTGAGAAAAGAGCTATACTCGGGGCAAACCTAACCGGATAGTGGAGGTAAAGCTATAGACCTTGTGACTCCGCCGCTCTCAAATAGTTCTTTCCGTTTGCCCAGGTTATTACAGAACTAATACATTTTTCATCTATTAAGTGCTAAAATAAAGTGTTTGCTATAAAATAATTGCATATTTGTTTTACTTGAATGCAGTAATTAGAAGGATTAAGTCAGAAATCAGATGTAACGCCTATGCAGACGCTTGATCAATTATCATTGGCCAAGCGTCACCTCTTTTGTACTGGCGGGAATTGAGTAGTGCGGACTTGCCTTATGATTGGGTTGCTTTGTGATGCTGACAGCCAGATAATTGGAAGGAGGAACGAGTGTACGAGCGATAAACGCGGTGAGTAGAGAAATGGCCCCTCTGGCCTTCCCCTCCACTATCAAGTTAGGTTTCCCCGAGTATAGTTTCTCCACTGCAGGATCAAACTCAGGATAGTTGAGGCGAAAACTTTATAAAACCTAAGAGTGTTGCATAGTAAATATCAGAATAACCTTGTGACTATAATCCAAATAAAAAACAGACGAACTCACTTAACTGTATAGCCAATTTGCCGCGAAAATTTACTCTAATAAGTGGGATATTCCATTACCCGGGATCTCATTGACTAATTATTACGGTTTGGTACATCGATCATTTATAGCAATCATCATCATCATTAACTTCAGGGAGTAGGCAGCGTGCCTGTTCCGGCTTCATTGGTCAATCCACCGCTTCCTCAGACGTCCTCGGTCTCTTCTGCCCCTCGGGATATAGTCAAGGGCAGCACTGGGGAATCTTGCCACTGGTATGCGTTGTACATGGTTTTCCCATTTAGTACGATATACTCGTACTCCATAACCTAAGTCGAATATCTTTCAATTCATTCCTGATGTCTTCATAATGGATCTTGTCGGGGATTGCGCAACCCGTTATTGATAGTACCAGGTTACCGAGCCATGCTCAGAATCTAAAGGCTCCTTAAGTGTAAAATAATGAATACGTAAATGCCTTGGCACGTATCAATAATCTTCATGGTTGCCAAAGATTTTCATCGCTGTCGGATCACCCATACATTATCAGGTAAGCTTTGGTCGGCATTCAATGTTACAATGGTATATACTTTGTTTTGAAGAGGGATGCTAAATATTCGATGGTCGGTGCCATCAGAGTTGAGCAAAAAGTAGTGTAACGTAAGGTGCCTCCTTTCCTTCTGTAGCAGATCAACGAGGGTATCAGCGAAGATCTTGGGCGATGCATTCACTAACAGCGCCTTCATTACTTCAGAAATATATCTGTCCATATTGAGGACGTTCAAATTCAGTATCAAGAATTTGAGTTGGTTGAACTGTCAGATGAATGAGTTTATAAAAAAAAATTTATCAAGTCTGTTATACACTGTTCGCAACGTAGCAGTACACACCAAAATCGTTAATAGTTTTACTCGTCATATACTGTGAACAAAGCCATTGTAAAGTATGCTTTCAAATTTCGAATTCTTTGAAATGTGGGTGACATCGAAGAAAAAACCACACCAATTCATTAGGAAATTCGGAATGTCGTACATCAATCTTACAGTCCCCAAAATGGTTTCGGTTAATTTTTGTTTTTACTGTTCAGAAAAATGCAAAGCTCCAGGGTGAATGCAATCCATGTTAAAAAGTTTTAAACTATGATAATAAGTACCCACATTTGTGGCAGCTTTGTAGATACTTACACTGTTTACCCGAAGTATTTGTCGACGTCTAGCTGTTCCATGTCGTTCTCCTTCCAAATACTAATCATCTGTTTCATCTGCTTGTGTTTTAACTGCACGTTCACACATTTGGGCTAAGTGCTGCTGTCGGTGATCATATGTTTCCACAGCTCGTTTTTGAGCTACACTTTCATGCATTTACGTCTTTATAATACATCTATGATGATAATTCTTTACGATTGAAATTGTAAATTTCTCTATAGTGCTTCAATTCAAACATAAAATACTTATTTTTTTCTAATTCAAAGAAAATACATCATGCCTAAACAAATTCTACAAACGTAAATTCAATCTTATAGATACATAAATATAGATGCCATAAAAGTATAATCTTACATAAATATGCTTTAAACATAATTTTATTTTATAAACTCACCCTTAAGAAAATAAAAAGTGTAACGCAATTTAAATTATTAGTACAAAAGGACACTTCGAAATCATGAAATCAAAAACAGAATAGATCAAAAATATTCTTTTATAATAACCCTAACAACTACTTAAACGTTCACAATAATAGAACAAACGGATGGACTGAAGAAAATGGACTTCTAACCTCGAATAAATCAAAAATACATCGCTCCTATATAGTTACACTGATCCCTGACTCTGTCACAATTCCAGTTCAACCACTCAAAATAAAACTTTTACCATCCAAACAGATTAAAAATGTATTGTCTAATAACTTAAAATTTACACACGGTTCGTTGGTGCTATCAGCCTGAAAATTATCATAATTATGTAAAAAAAAAAAAAGAAAAAATATGATAATCCACCCGTTCCTTAATTTTTAAGCGGGTTTTTTTTTTTTTTTTTTTTTTTTGTATTTTTAGCTCTATTTCATTTAAGAGAATAAAAAAAGCTAATCATTTGAGTGTCAGAATTATCTATTGCAAGTGCCATTGACGTTACATTGAAGTCACGGTTATCAGGCTTTGGAGGGAAAATTACGATTCCAATTCGCTTAAGATAGCTTTTCTAAATTACTACTCAGTTTAACTTTTTTTCAAAAATAAAACGGTTTTCTATGCATTAAGCATGGATATAGGAGAGGATGTTGATACCAAACGAAATGTTTCGAATACGAAATGTTTCTGCAGATTATACAGTTCGAATTTCGATGTATAATAAAAATTCAATATGAAGTTATTTGATTTTAAGTGGGTAAATATTAAATATTCTGAGTGTAGACATTCTATCGCCTGCTGTAATTGTCTCCACAAAGGGCTTTATCCTTTAGTTTAATGATAGTACACAACACAAAACAACACAGTCTAATCCACTTCTAAATAAGAATTGAAAATTTATTAGAAAAAATCTTAGTAACCATATTTCAGCCTCCCAATTTACTGCTTCCACATATGGACAACTCCCAGCCTGCGGCCGGATGGGGCCCGCCATGGCTTTTGGACCAGCCCTCAGACCAAGTCAAAACCCTGTATAAAACCTATATAAAACATTCAAACTTCCATATAAATCCGAATTATACGGCCCGCGATTTCGCTAACATTCTGAAGTCAGGCCCAGGAGGCCACTATCGTAAAGTTCTGCCCGCAACTTTTAAAAGGTTGTCCATACGATGATAAAATAAATGAGTTGAAATCATCAACTGCAGTGAATGAAAACGAAACTGATGGCTGATCATCTGCAAAATTAATTTGAATATCGGCTGCGAGCCCAATTTAGGAATCGATCGTATCATTTTTTCATCGGAGTTTCGAACATCGTTTCATTATAAACGGTTGACCCATTAAAAAAAAAAATCGTCAGGGTAACTACATTTAAATATTTATCGTCAACTTGGCGGAATAAGGCAGTTAAAATAGAATTCAACCTAGTGCGGTTATTTAAAAAAAAAAATGGAATTTTCATGTTACGTCACAGGATCTTTTTTCTTACTGTGAATGACTGAAAAGGGTGTCATTTTCATTTAAATTATTCAGCTAAGCTGAAACTTTTATGCACTTTTGAAATTCGCATCATATGGATCAATAAAATACATGAAAAATATTTATTGTTTTAGTATATACGCGAAAATACATTTAGCTTTACGTTAGTTACAAAAGGATAATTGTAATAAATGCAGGCAATTTTTCACATAAGATTTACGAATAGTTTTGTATTAATAAGTATGAATTAAGAATAATTAAATTATTTACGTATATTACATCAAGGTGCTTGCGGGGATGGCAACGAAGACTCTTTTCGCTTTTTCTTTCGCTGGTTGCCAGGACGATATTTTGAAATAAAACTAACTTTTTAATTCTAAACAAATTTATGTAGCTGAATGGTGTAATATATCTAGTTACTAAAATATTTATTTGTCTGTGTACTGAATATCAAGTTCCATTTATTTTATTTCTTTGCTAAATTAATTTTTACTATTATATATCGATGGCGTGTATTTTTTAATCCGCCCCAAACTTATTTGAGCGTCCCTTTTAGGAAGATTGCATCAAGTGTGTTTTTCAAACGCTCAATAGATGGCGCTACCGTCCAAAAATTTTAAATTTTAAATTTTGAGCGTTTTAAGAGATTTTTCAATCAATTGACCTAGCTCAATCGTTTCAGGGGCCCAAAAAACCCCCAGGTACGAAATTTAAAAAGAATCCTTAGAGCAGTTTTCGAGATCGTTCGGACATACACACACACAAACATTCCTCGTTTAATATAAGAGCGGATTAGATGTCTCATTTCTGTTGATTGGATTCAACGCAGATCTTGGCTCTTTAAGGTCCATACCTCTGAGCAGTAGATAGGTTTCACCATGACTTTATAAAGCTTAAGTTGAGTTTTTTCGTGTTCTCCTATTGAGGGTTTTACTATAAAGGTTCAGCGGATGTGCTATAATTTGTGCAATTTCTTTCGTATCTCGCTCTCATATTCATTAGTAAGACCTCATCCTGGGTAGGTGAAGAGTGATACTTCTTCTATGACTTCATTTTCAATGACAATTTTTGTGCGAATAGGTTCTTTACCTATGAAAGCCATTGATTTGGTTTTTTTAATCGAGATTTTCATTCCATAATCTTGACAAATTTGTGAAGCCTATGCGTCGATCTCTGTAGATCGTCTTCCCATTTCTGAATGATAGCTTGGTCATCCGCGAACAACAGTGTGTTGATGTTGGTGGCCACATTTAGCCTAACACCTGAAGCGACCGGATTTTTATATATAATTCGTATGGTCTCGTCTATGCAGAGATGAAACAAAATTGCAGATAAACTAGAGCCCAATCTGACTTATTGTCAAAATTTATAGCAATAAACTGGGTATTCCTTTAACCGATATTATGAGGTTCAACTTACATGAAACACACTTAACAACTGATGTGAGCATTGCATAATATTGTCTTTTAAAAATAATATAACGAAAAAATTATTTAAAAAAATAAAAAGACTAATGCACATGTAATATTTGTTATATTAAAAACAAAAAAGATTCGTAAGCAACCACTCAAACAATTGCAGCTGATAGCCCAGAACAGGATGTTACATGCGCTAACTAATAACATGAAAGTAAATGTTCTACTTTTATAAAATATTAAATAAAGATTATCACCTTGTCACAAGTACACATTCATTTCCGTCGTATTTGGAAATTTTTGACATATTCTATGAAAAATGTGTGCAAAATGAAGAAAATATCTTTCACCAGAAAACGATAAAAACTAATATTATGGAATTACTGAAAGTATTTTCATAATTACTAGTTGGAAGAGTTATTTGTTTCATTAAGTCCTCTCCTTATTTATGGATTTTACGAAAGGATTATATTTAGACTTCTTATGGCAAAATTTCACTTCAAATACACAACATTAATCTATAATTCAAGGAATCTCGAAATTAGAAAAATAATCAGGACTCAGCTGAATTGATGTGACATCAACGAAGAGTTTACGCTGACAGATTATAAAAAAATATGTTTTAATCGCATTTTCAAGGAAGAGTAGCACTTAATATTAAATATTTTCGGCGTTTTGAATGTCCAATCAGAGAGACTTCTTTAATTTTTCTCTGAATTTTGTACAGGAATTAAATTTATTGTTTTACTAACAAAGTAAAAATATTCCAAATGAATTGATTACAAAGCAATTCTTAACACAAGTGAAATAAATGTGTGCATCTATATTATTGCACAACATAAATGTATAGTGTGTACATAAATTAATGTACTATTTTTAAGTGTAAGTGCAATAGTGTAACTGTAGTAGTATTTTTCTTATTGAATCACTCTTACAAACTACAATATGCTATAATTATTATTTTTTGCATATCTGTAAAACTTATAATATTTTGTTCATATTGTACGATTGGAGACATGGTTATTATAAACATTCTACTAATCTACTAATTTTGCCATTGTTGAAAACGAACAGTATTAAATCACGAAAAAAATTTATCATCCAACGGGAGCTGTCTAATTAAGCTCTTCTTTACTTTTCTGCGTGTGTGTGTAATCCCTACATACTAATTCATATGGAATTAAAACGCTGCAAAGGTAAATGAGCCATTATAAATCTTAATTGTATTAAAACTGCTGCTGCAATTTTAGAATCTGTGCAGTAGTACAAGTGTTTCATGTAAACAAACATAATTCATTGTCATTTAAAATAAGATAATTTTTGTGTAAGCTGAAATTAAAGAAAAGCCTCCTTATACTTTTGATAGATGCCCAGGTTTTGCTGTTGAAAAGATTTTTAGATTTCAAAACGGTTTATTTATATACTGCCTGATTTAAAGGCTAAATAGTGCATGATTAACTGTACCATATTGCCTCGGCACATACTTAAAAACACACAATGGTGCCTGAATTATATTGTCTCTGTTCCTAAAACTTTACAATATAACTCCCTTTTACATTAATTTATACCTTTATAGCTGAGCGAGCAAAATCTAAAATGTTCTAAGGAATATTAAATATTTTACACAACAAAAACAAAAGATAATTCATAAAGATTAATAAATACATAAAATAAATAAATAAAAGTGCAGTTTCAAACCTGTTGGTACTATAATTAAGTAAACAACTGAATAAAGTTTGATTCCGATGCTATTTCTGTCTTTTTATCTTGAATGAGATATTAGATATTTGAAATTATTGAGTTAAAATGAGCTCTCAAGTAATTTGAACAATTCATTCTGCAGTACAATAGTCTGAGCTGTTCAAACGGAATGAATTATTAAATGAATGGGTACGTTTAAAATATCTCCGCTAATTTATCATAAAGCAAATAAATTGAAATTTCAAGCATGTCCATACTGTAACTCATGATGTAGCTTTAATTATCCATATAAGGAATCCTGAAATTTTCAATTGATCTTCTTTCCCAAAAAACAAATTAACTAATTCATTAATTAATTAACATTTAAGTAAAGATGGTCCATTTAAAACAATTTTAGTCTAGTAATTTTTTCCCAATCATTAAAGTTAATTCCGGATCAGATTTATGCATTAACACAAGTGAACATTTTGAATAGAAACTTATGCAAAAACAATCCAGCTACGTATCATTTAAAAAACAATTCTCTGAGAAAAAACATCTTTTTGAATGTATCGGTACATGACTGAAGTGAAATTTGCATATGAAGTTATACTGCGCGAAATGTACTTTATGCAGCATTTCAATTTACATTAAATCAGACATATTCTATAAGTTTTGAAAAGTAAAGCATTTTAATTGGAGATAATAAAAATCCTAATATATATTTAGCTAATGGTCCGACAATGGTCGTCGGATGTGTGCATCTCTCAAAATTTTGCCAAAATTCCACGAGTTTAACAATTTTTGGTGATATATCGCCAAATAGGATGTCAGAAATGTCTCCAAAACGAAAGCAAGGTAAGCGATTGTCACGTTGACACAACGTGCATATCTTTTATAAAAAATTATTAATACAAATCCTAATTAATATTGTCTAAATTTAAACTAATAGTCTATTCTAAATTTAATTAATTATAAGTTTTTTAACAGTAACTCTTTTTAAAGCTTTCAAATTTCCTTTCAGCCATTTTATTTGTAAGGCAAAAACGCACTTTTAATCATTTCGATTTCCTGCCTTCTGCTATGCTAATCAAACTTACAGCTGCAATCTGTTTTATTTATATTTTTTTCTTCCCATCCTCTTTTCGCACTTATTCATATGAAAGCCTAACTTGCAGTATTGCACTGCTCCCAGACCACAGTCTTTTGGTTTTCTTTTTGCTTTTCTGTGTGCAGCTGCATGCATCGAATGTTCTAGAAAAGTCTTTCTTGTTCCTTTTTTCTCTCTTACATATGTAATAGTTTAACGGCAAAAAAAGTTGACCTCGTGACATACCCCCCTGTGCATCTTTGAATATGAGCAGTTAGTTGTAAGTTAGCGACCAGATTAGAGCTGCGTTGGAGCTGGACAAGCACTTGCCCTTCGGGGCTTGTGCCTCTGTCCGTGCCCATAATAGATTCTAATTTTATGTGAAAATATGTTGTTGCTCCTTACTTCAATATTAATCGTGTGCAATTTAACCTAGAAGCCTATATTGTGATATTGTGATCCTGAAAATAAAAAATTGTCATTATCGTCAATAATCTGTTTTCTTCAATTACGGTGATTTAAGAAATACTAGTGCATTTTTATTCGTCTTCATCTATAGAGTTCGGAAGTGATGTTTCATTTAGTGCAAGGAATTATTCACACCTTGCATATTGATGATCGTTTTCTTTTCCTTCGATAAGGATGTTTACTGCATGCTCAAGTATTCTAGATGTGTGCGTGTTTGTAAAGATGTTAGAAGGAAAATACGTAAATCAGGGAAAAACCCTGTGTTCAACTAATTCATCAAATACTAACCACTATCATCGATCACATGCGCCACAATTTATAATTCTCTACGGTTTTCTTGTTCTGGATTTACATGCTTTCGCATGGCTATCACCAATATATTAAAATTATTTTTACAAAATAAATTCTTCCGTACAGCGATGATTTCAATATTTCGTGAAAATTGAAAATTCCCAATGTGTAAACATTAAGTTTTGATGACTCTGATAGGTATAATAAAGATTCGTAATTGGTTATTTACAAGCAACTTGCAACAAGTTGCTTTTAATGGATTCACAAGGAACAGGGTCATGGATAAGTTATAGGCCCCTCCCGAAATTTTGTTCGTAAAAAATGATTACAGTACATCGTGTGGGTAAACGTAACGCCAACATGTTGTGATGTTGGCGTTACGTTTATGTGCACATTGTGCTGTAGACTGTGCCAATTTGCTACGCAATGTTCTTCGTGATTGGCTTATCGACGTCATTACGTCATTTTATGAGTGGATTCACAAAACACAGTGCTAAATTACTTTACAGCACAACGTGCTGGTAAAGGTAACGCCAACACGATGTGATGTCGACTGTGCCAGTTGCCATCCAATCATTGCCATAGATTCTTCGTGATTGACTTATCAATGCCATTACGTCATTTTTGTATGAATTTACAACACACAGTGCTATATTATTTTACAGCAATATGAATGGTAAAATTGCATGTATTTCTTACAGTGTATTCGTGTGTGGGGGGCGATTTCGCTGTACTAGAATATCAATGAGGCTCTTTGGATAAAATTTAATTTATTTATAGTTCAAACAGCAAACATAAGTAAATACATGACAGATGTAAAAAACAATTGGAACGTACATGACCCGGGGCTAATTAACGTGTAAGTTCACAACAGTCGTGCATAAATCTGAATGCCGAATTCTCTCAGCAGAACAGAACCATACTCGCTGATTGTCAGCTTGCGTCATGACCTCGTGATCACGAAGAATCGTGGCAATTCCATTCGCTGATTACAAAGCGAAAAATAAATGTAGGCTCTGCCTTTTGCAACGAAGCTTGGGCGGGGAAAAGAAACCCCGCGTATTGTAGGAAAACCATCTTAAAGTCAAAGAAACTATTTGAGAGCAGAAATTGGAAGCGTGAAATGTTGGAAAAGAAGTCCTATTATTTTTATACAAACATCCCTTAAAATATTTACAGACACACACACACACACACCTGAATTTATTATCCAGAATAAAAATAACCTTATTTTCCTCGTTCAAAAAGAACTTTGGAAAGCAAGGTTATTAATGCATTTGAATTACCCGAACTGATTTCAGATATTTAGAGAAAGCGTTAATATAGGAAGTTTGCAAATAATTATACTCTCAAAAATAGATTCAATCATAAGCTTCTTAATCCATATTATTTTTGATAATACTTTCAAAAGCGTATGATGCAAAGGAACGTTATTCATTTTCCCAAAGAAACGGAGTTAAAAATGGAAAATCTAATACATTTTACAAGAAAAAAAATAATTGAACGTATGTAGAAAATTGATGGAATACAGGAAAAACGCATCATAAAATCTTGGTAATTTAATGAAAGCTGCTGTACGAAATAGGAAATTCAGAGAAATGGACACCGTAAGTAATTTAATTCAAAATTTACGGATTTAATATAAACTTCATTTTTGAAAATTCGCTTTCTACAACACTATCTCATATGAGAAAAAAAATGCAGACGAAATTAGAAAAAAATGTTTTTCAGTTTTACTTATGCTTTCTAAAATTGCACTTCGTGTGTCAATTTATTTTCATAAAGTACTTACGCATGTTTACACCAAGTACCATGTCTTCTCCATTATTCTTTCTTTCTTTCAAGTTAACTTAATAATGCTTTAGCAAGTTTTTAAGAAAGGGTGCTTAGCGTATGCTACTGGCGGTAATGTAAGTCATTTTCATGAATGTTCGCTGACGTCTGACATTTGCATTAGATAGACAATAAAAGCACACAATACACGAAACACTGAAAGTGGAAAATACACATTTTGAACGTTATGAGAAATAACGGGTGTTTTTCGTAAGCCGCAGGTACGTAAAGACAGTTTATATAAAACGCAGAAAGACGCTAACATTTAATTCGAGGAAGGAATTCAGTTAAATATAATCTCAACGATTGTTAATACTCGGTTAAACTTCTAAAAATCCTTAACGAATATTTTGATTTAGATTATATAAACGTTACAATTCTCTGAATTTTAAGTATTCGAATTGTCTAGTTATTGTAAAAGAAAAATATCCGTCATCTGTGACGCTAAAATTTAAAACTCATTAAAATCAAACTTAATTATCTAGCATGCATGATTTTGCTTTCTAACATGTTGCGTAACTTTCATTATCGAAAGATTTTTCGAGTTAGATTAACCAAAATTTGCGCGATTTTGTAAAAAAAAATGTTGTAAACTACTTAGATCATCAAGATTTATGTTTTCCTCCGTAATGTTTTGGTTTGAATTATATTCGAATAAAGCACTTTCGAATAAGAGTACTTCTTAACACTGAAGGTTAATTTCAGGAGAGATAACAGCCGGTTGAGATGAATCAGACAAATCTTCCGCCAATGTGCTTTTGTATAGATTTGGCAACTGATATCTGTCAGATAGTGTAAGATATTTGTATGGCGTGCCACTATTTGCTTCTCAAAAGTTATTCTTTCAGCTAATAATTATTGTTAATGTTACCAAGTCAAATGCTTTTTCATGTGGTCATAATTATTTATACAATTAAAGGTTTTGTTTTGTATATGATCAATCTAGCTTTGATGATGTAAGCATGTGAAATAGGCTTCCAAACTTGCTAAAATAACGATGTGAAATCCATCCACGCAATCCTTTCACATGCAATAGTCTGGGTCAAATGGGCATTATAGCAAGTATATAAAAAATATACAAAAAACAAATATTTTTTAAAGATACGACTTTCTGAATCAGGATTTCTATAATACACATTAAACATTATGTGTATACACTGTAAAAAGTAATATACCTGCAAATGTATGGCTCTTAGAGAGCGCAGAACAAACGCGGTCGATCTGTCCTCTATGACCCTATACAAACTGTGTATTAGAAATCGTTCTATACTGTTCATTTGAACATACTGTGTTCTGCGTATTGAATATATTGTAGAATGTTTTAATACATTGTACACTGTATAAAAATTACACAAACTTCGTTTATTATTTATCTTCTAACATCTATCAGAAAACTGATTATGAACAGAGCAAAAAGTATTTCATGATATGATAATAGAAAAAGAAATATATCGTATTTTGTTATCTTACTAATATTTTAAACGAGAAAATTTGTACGTTTTTACTCTTTGAGGCTGAAACTGCTGCACAAATTTTGACGAAATTTGGAATGGATATAGCTAATACAAGACCAAGATACTGACTAAGATAATCTCAACTCACCTATTCCAGAATTTTATTCTGAAGTTTTAATTCCCATTTAGAGGACAGATATAAATAGCATGAAAATTTAATAATTTCTGGAATTGTTAAAAGGGGAGTTTCAACCAAAAAAATGCCCTTTTGTCAAAGATTGGAGAGGTGATCTAAGTTCAAACAACCATCTATTTGTATCAGAGAGCATGAAATTCTACAAAATTCAAAATTGCTGCTTTGGCAACTTTTAGCAAATCGCTCTTCACTGATTTCATGTTTGCCTCTCATAATCCTCCTAAATGTGGGAAGGCAAGGGGTATTAAGTTCCGTTGAATGCCTTCTTCGGCACTGAACCACTGAACATAATTGGACTGGCACTGTCCTACGAGTTTGTTACCATCTCTTAAAATTACTGGAATCATTACACCAAATAACTAAAGGCCTTGATCTCCTTGCAAAAGAATTCTAAGGCTTGCCAAAAACACGTCTGTTGATACATCTGGTAAGACTTCGATCTGTTTGGCTCAAAAGATAAGCATTACTATATACGATTTCAATTGAATTTTTATATTTTCTAATGGTCTTGATGGTGCAATTCAATTTCTTGGCAAGTCATCCATTGCCTGACAGCTTGTCTTTTAGTTCGAAAACATGCTTTGTATTTGTTTTAATGTGGCTTAACCGACTTGTCGAGAAGGAATCTAGTGTCGAGAAGGAATCTAGGAATCTAAAGGTAAAACAGGAATTTGACGATTTCATTCTATATTAAAAGTATATCATAGTACAGACGTCAACCTTATTTAATTTTTCTGGTTCATTGCGTTGGAAAGTGTATCATAATCCAAGTGACGGTCATATTTGTGTTTCTCTCTCTTCAGTTTGTAGAAAAGTACAGCATAGCTATGCGTAGGTCCTATTTACCTTCCTTTCTTCATCATGTTCCAAAGTGCATCATTATCCGTGGGTCAGTATTGTTTGTCTTTCTTGCTAAGTTATTTCGATAAGTGTATCATAATCCACAGTTGCGCCTTATTTATCTTTCTTGCTCCATAAAACAAGTCTTCGGAATTGAAATTGGTATCTAAATTTCATACTCAAACTAGATATAATTTAACCATAATTCAACTTTACAAATACTGCGTGAAAAGTGACTCCACAACTCAGGTATACAAAAAAATCTCATGTGAGCGGCATATGACTTCCTTGTACTTCGATTTAATCATAAATATTTTCTTTTCACTTAGCGATTCACTTTAGCGATTTCAAGCTAATCATTTGAGGTATCGCCAATCTCGGTTCAATTTGATTATTTTTGACACTTAGTTTGGCGATATTTCACCAAACATCAATAAGCTTGAGATAGTTTGCGAGATTTTGGATGTAGCCGAAATAGAGATTCACTACAGACTTTTAATGAATTGAAGGTAGCTTTAGACCTTAATGTATTGAGAGTCTTTTGGGTGACCCTATAAATAAATTACCCAGTCGATTGTAATAAAAAAAGATTACACGATGCACAATTATAGTTTATGCGAATTCTGAATATACAACCTCAGCATTCTATAGCTAAAAGACTTAGAATTATGCCAAATGCTAATGCTTTTTTGTATAAGATCGGCGATATTTCGGAAAAAGTCGCCAAGGTCGATAACACTTGGAGAGATTTTGCGCATGGCTCAAACAATGACTGACTATAGACATAATATAACTGAAGATGGACATACACCTTAATGTTTTGAAATTATTTTGTGTGGCGCTAAAAATAAACTATTAAGTAGAATGGAACCAAAAAGGGAGGTGCAGAACTAAATGTTACAGCAATCCTAAATATAAAATTTCAACATTCTACAACTAATACTTGTGCCTTTTCTTACAGACCTGGTTTTTACTTAATTGTACGGAGATATGCGAGTTACATACAAACGTACATTCATACGTTACGATACGTGTTGCGAAAGCGACATTTCCACCTTTCCGCAAGGCTAGGACTAACTATTTGAAACGCGAGTAGAAACTTGTGTTTCGTTTCTTCGTTGTTTCTTTTTCTGGCAACACAGAAAATAAATAAGGTGTTGTTCTTTTTTTCTTGATATATATATATAATGTGAAATGTGATGTGAGTGTGTATTTTTGTTGGCTGTGAAATATATGTTTTAATTAAAACCCAGCTTTACTGTTTCTCATTTATAGCAGAGTTTTTTTTTTGAGACAAGAATCCGAAAAAACTGCGTATGCAAGGTTAGTTGTAAGTATTCTAGTTTACCTTGTCATAATTTAATAATATCGCTATACAGGGACGCGATATTATTTGGCATCCATCTGCTGGGATACGAATTGTCTCGAATTAAACTGTGGATCGAAGTTGATAACGGAAATTCTAGTGGTGAATTATGGATAATTTAAGAAAGTTAAGAACACCACTTAGAACTGCATTTACGCGTATAGCTAATTCACTTGAGAATAACTTAGAAGCAGATGTTAGGAATTTTGAAGAAATCGAGATTCTGTTTACTCAGTTAGAGGGAAAATGGGCCGAACTCGGTTTTGCAGAAAAGGAAATTCAAAATCTTCTGCTGAACGATGAAAAGTGTTCTCAAGATAATTTTGATAAGGAATATGAGGGTTTTAGCTTATACGAAGAAAAATTTGTCAAATTGAGAACAAAAGTTCAAAAAATCTTAAGCAATGTAAAAGCCGAAAATGAGTCTCAGTTTGTTGAAAATTCGCCAAAACGAAAGTTTAAGCTTCCGAAAATTGAATTTAAGTTGTTTGGGGGAAATATTAAGGAATGGTTGCCATTTTGGTCACAGTTTGAGAAAATACACAATGATGAGGACATCGCCAACGAAGATAAATATATCAGTATTTGTTACAAGCAACCTTGAAAGGTTCAAGAGCGCGAGAAATTGTCGAATCATATCCTGCTACGGGTGATAGTTATGAAAATGTAGTAGACTGTTTAAAGGCCCGCTTTGGCCGGACCGACTTGTTAATAGAAGTTTATATAAGGGAAGTTCTTTCTCTGATGATGAATAATGTGATGGGTAAAAGTCCGAAAACACCGTTATTTAAATTGTATGATAAGATTGAAACATATTTGAGGTCGCTAAATATGTTAGGTGTTTCTAGTGAAAATTATTCTTCAATTTTGTATCCGTTAATTGAATCCTGCTTGCCCGTTGACGTATTGAGAATATGGGAAAGAAATTTGAATTCGATGTCGTTGACGCCTGGCAAGAAGGAAGAAGCTGTTAATAAGTTGGATATTCTTATGAATTTTTTACGTCACGAAATTGAAAGCGAAGAGAAAGTGAGGTTAGCTCGCAGCGGATTCAATGTAGAAATAGAAGACGTAAACAAATGTAGTCCTGGTAGGAGGGAAAGAGCTAGCCCAACAGCATCTGAGTTGTTTAATTCTTCAGAAACGAAGGAAGAGGCGTGTGTATTTTGTGGTAAATCACACTCAAGTAACCTCTGTAAATATGCTGATAATTTGTCTCACGAAGAGAAGAAGCAAATACTAATGAAAAAAGGTGCATGTTTCAAATGTCTCTCGATACGTAAACATAAATTTCGCTTTTGTAAAACTAAAGTACCCCTTTGTGAGATTTGCCGCAAATTTCATTTTAAAATAATGTGTATTGAAGGAAGCACTCGGGCGGATTCGAGAAAATCTCAGCATACTGAAGGGGTGGAAACTGAAAAAAAGGACTCTGTTCTGTCTAATAGAACAGCTACTCGTAAAGTTCTTTTGCAGACACTTGTCGTTCGTATTAGAAGTAAGAGTCAAATGAAATATATTAGGATACTGATTGACTCAGGCAGCAGTAAGTCTTATTTATCAAATTTCGCAATAGCGACAATGGGATATGAATGCATTGCTGAGGAAAATTTGACACATAGTTTATTTGGAGGTATAGAGACTACGGAAACACACAAAAAATATTGGGTTTATCTAAGCGACTTTTTTGATAATTATCGATGCAAGTTTGAAGTATTAAACCAGGAAAAGATTTGTTCTGAAATTGCAAAACTACCAAAAGGGGAATTTCTACAGGAAATTAAGAAACGCAAGATTTTTCTCTCGGATTTAAATGATGAGGTAGATTTATTATATGAATTTTCTCCGGACGAAATCCATGGGCTCGTAGGAGCTGATATTGCTGGAAAACTGTATACCGGAAACATAGAACAATTAAAAAGCGGATTGGTTTTAATGGAAACACGTCTTGGTTGGACCCTAATGGGGAAAACAGACGCACTTGAGTCTTCAGATAGCACTAAAAGTGTTATGTCGCTGCACGTTAATGATGCGAAAATTTCAGATTTATGGAGGCTTGATACTCTAGGAATCTTAGACCCAGGAGAGAAAGGTAGTCGACAAGAACTTGAGAAGGCAGCGGAAGAACATTTTAACAAAAGTGTGAAAATTGATGGTGATGGAAGATATGTTGTGAGCCTTCCGTGGATAGAAGGCCATCCTCCTTTACCCAGTGGCAGGAATGTCGCAGAACGAAGGCTGAAAAGTTGCATAGATTCATTGAAGAAGAGCGCAAATTTAGAGGCATACGAAGAAATGTTTAGAGAGTGGATTCAAGAAGGAGTCATAGAAGAAATTCCTAAGAATTCCTCTGACGAAAGTGAACATTACTTGCCTCACAGAGCCGTAGTTAAAGAAAATTCCACCACAAGAGTGCGACCTGTTTTTGATGGATCGGCCAGGGAGAAGAATTCACCTTCGATCAACGATTGTTTAGAAAAAGGACCTAACACCGTCGAGCTCATTCCTGCCTTGATGAATAGATTTCGTTTTCAGAAAATAGGTGTTATTGCAGACATCCGTAGAGCCTTTCTACAGATTGGAATAAGTGAATCGGATAGACCCTATCTGAAATTTTTATGGTGGGAGAAAGGAGATTCAGCCAAGCCTAGAGTTTTCCAACATCGAAGGGTAGTTTTCGGGCTGACTTGTTCTCCATATCTGTTGGGGGCAACCCTTCGATTTCATCTAAAGAATGTTCCTCCCAGTTTTGCAAAAACTGCAACTAAGTTGTTAGAGTCATTTTACGTGGATAATTGTGTTACCAGTGTGAATGATCCAGAAGAGCTTGAGAATTTTATTGAAGAGTCAAAGTTAATTCTCAGCGCTGCTAAATTTGAACTTCGAGGGTGGAAGCACAATTATAATAGTCAATATTCTGAAGACCTTTTGCCTGAGAAGGAAAAGAATATTCCTGTTCTGGGACTAAAATGGAAATTAAACAGTGATTCTTTAACTGTTGATTTGCGAGATATTGTTGAAGATGATACACCAGTAACTAAAAGGAAAATTTTGTCGGCTGTCCATAAGATCTTTGATCCTCTCTGCTTTACTTGCCCAGTTACGTTGGGACCAAAAATTCTCTTGCAAGAGTGTTGGCAGTTGAAAGTATCTTGGGATGCGGAACTTCCAACTTCCATTGCTAAAAGATTTGAACGGTGGCAAAAAGAAATATCCATGTTGAAGGAAATAGAAATTTCGCGTTGTCTTACTCCCAAAGGTGAAATACTTAAAAGTATAACTTTGCACGTGTTCTGCGATGCAAGTGTCAAAGCGTACGCTTGTTGTGTGTTTTTAAGAAGTGAAACTGAGAATTCAACTACCTGTCAACTAGTTCAAGCAAGATGCCGAGTTGCCCCAATGAAGAGTATTTCCATCCCAAGACTTGAATTAATGGCCTGTGCAATCGGAGCGCGATTGGCGCGAAGTGTGAGTGAGGATCTAAGAATTGAAAAAGTTCCAAGATTCTTCTGGTCGGACGCCTCAAATGCTTTGCACTGGATAAAAAGAAGTGAGAACTGGACTCCGTTTGTTTATAACCGCGTGCAAGAGATTCGCTCTTTGTCAAATACTGAAGACTGGCACCACGTACCAGGGTCATTGAATGCAGCTGACCTACCTTCACGAGGTTGCAGTGTAGAAAATTTGGCTAAATCAAGATGGTGGGAAGGTACAGAATGGTTAAACGGACCACCAGATAAATGGCCTCAGTCTAATATAGTTCCCGATTTCGACATCATAAATTCTGAGAAAAGGAAGACTGTTATTGCCGCAGCTAACACGGACAAGCCAGGAGAGAAATATTACAACCGATTTTCTTCTTACGATAAATTACTTCGAGTTACAGCCTGGATTCATCGATTTATCACCAACTGCAAAGTTGAAAAATGCCAGAGAATTTCTGGAGTTTTAACAGTAGAAGAAATAAATAAAACGGAAACTTCCTTGTTGAAAATCGTACAGAGGGAAGCATTTTCGGGACCAGAAGACAAACAATTAAAATCACTTCAGTGTTATATAGATTCATCAGGCATTTTGAAGGTGAAGACTCGGATTTTAATGAGAAATGACACCAAAGATTTTCGATATCCAGCAATATTGCCTTCACGTCATCCAGTTGTTGAAATGATTATTCGAACTAGACACTTGAAATTAAGCCATGCAGGAGTTCAGATCCTGATGAGCAACTTGAGAGAGGAGTTTTGGATTCTTAAATGTCGGAAGACAGTAAGAAATGTTATTAGAAATTGTGTGCGATGTAGAAGATTTAATTTACAGACCGCGTGACCCGAAGACCGCGTGAAGGAAGCCGCAGTGTTTGAAGTCGTCGGAATAGATTACGCAGGACCATTAATTCTGAGAGATGGACTAAAAGCTTGGATTGTTATATTTACGTGCGCTGTTTATCGAGCTGTACATTTAGAATTAGCTACATATTTATCGACAGACAATTTTTTGCAGACTCTTAGAAGATTCATAGCCCGCCGGGGCCGACCCTCCATAATATACAGTGACATTGGCGTGCCTTCACCAGAAGCCGGTTCCACGTCCAATCGACCGATCGTGCACCAGACTGTCAGAGAATGTCCTGTAAGAAGTGAAGAGTGTCCTGCTTCAGCAGTTCCTGTCGTCGAGAAAGCTGACAGAGACATTTTGCCAGAGACTGTTCCAGGAAAACGGTCTAGATATGGACGGTTAATTAAGACAAGAGTTAGGGTTTGAGTTTCTCCAAAGTTCGAAACTCAAAGGTGGGAGTGTGTTGCGAAAGCGACATTTCCACCTTTCCGCAAGGCTAGGACTAACTATTTGAAACGCGAGTAGAAACTTGTGTTTCGTTTCTTCGTTGTTTCTTTTTCTGGCAACACAGAAAATAAATAAGGTGTTGTTCTTTTTTTCTTGATATATATATATAATGTGAAATGTGATGTGAGTGTGTATTTTTGTTGGCTGTGAAATATATGTTTTAATTAAAACCCAGCTTTACTGTTTCTCATTTATAGCAGAGTTTTTTTTGAGACAAGAATCCGAAAAAACTGCGTATGCAAGGTTAGTTGTAAGTTTTCTAGTTTACCTTGTCATAATTTAATAATATCGCTATACAGGGACGCGTACGTACAGACGTCAAAAAAAACTTGCCAAAATGTACTTGCCGTTTGTCAAAATGGATTGTATATGAATATATATACGAACATGCATGCTTGCGTACTTTGAGGAGCCTCACAAAAACTCTTCAAAGTAAATTTCGAGGTAGTCAAAATAGATGTTTCTGCATACTGTAATTTTTCGCCATCACTATACTTCCTTTTACTTCGTACAATTAAGTAAAAACCAGGTCTGTAAGAAAAAGCACTCTAGTGCTCAAAGCAATGTTTTTGCTAAAAGCCGATACCTTTTTTCCCCCTATATCTAAACTAAATCTTAAATCTACATTTTATGCAAAGATATGAGTCTTACATGTTTTCCTCGTAGGACAAATCTTCTCGAGTCATTCAAATCATAATAAACATTAAAAAAATCCGCCTCATAGAGGATATTTGATCAAAAAATGGTTGGTCTCTCTCCTATTTTGCTGCCGGTGTTTACATTCTATAAGATGCGTTATGTTTTATAGATTATGCAAACTGGAAAGTAAAACGCTCGTTTAGTTACATATTTATATGATTTATCCCCCCCTCCAAAAAAAAGGTGTTAAAAAATACGGTTTACTGTTTCCACTTTTAAGATACATTCTATCAGACAAAATGTGTTGAAAAGCAGTGCAAATTGCATAAATCTACATTTACATGGCATAGAATATTGTTTAAATCGTAATTTGTATTCTGGAATTTAGAAACATCCAAATTAAATATCAAATATTTGCATTTTTATTCTTGAAGCATACGCTTTTTTTGAGAAGTAACTCAGTCTAACATGACACTAGAATTAGGAAATAAAAGTACAGCTCTATAAATATTTCTTCATTAATTTAAAATTAGTCCTCGTCAGTAATAATACAATGTGTCAAATAGAAAACATTCTTAAATACGCCTTTTAATGTTTTCCTCAGAATATTTTACATTATTACTGTTCCAATGTCTTGCGTATTTTTTTAAAAAAATATATAGCAATAATTAAATATAAACAATAGTTTTCGTGCCTGTCGCAGAGATAAATTTCTACAAATCACGATTAATTATTAAATGCTTGAAAATACAATTTAAAAGATCACGAGCACACAAAAGAACGTCAGAATTAATTAAGACATTTTATTTTTATTGGTATTTCATCTTATGTATTTCTAATTGCATTTACGTTAATTAAAGAATCTGCATTCACATACTGGTAAAAAAAAATTTAACGTCTGTTAAAAGTATGATAACTCTCTTCCTGGATTCCAGCAACTATAAAGTTGTGAAAGAAATATTTCCGTACTTTAAGCATCTTTAATTAATGCAATGTTTGATTTAAATGAATTTCGGTTGCAATTTGCTGACATACGGCACTAAAAATAGAATACGTGTTGCACGATATGCATTTGTTTTCATAAAGTTTTAAAAAATGTGCTTATTTATTAATTATCAAGTCTGTACAAGTTAATATTCGGAAAAATTATATGCATGGAATGCAGCTTGCGGTAATGTTAATAAAAAACAAAACATTTTTTAAAGTCTGGAAGTCTCCCACATTTTATTGACATTTCGAATAAATCATTTTTTTTCAATCTTACTTTACTTATTTAGAATACAAAAATTAGATTGATAAACTTAGATGTTCATTAATATTATCAAAATAAATTTGCATGTAAAAACATGATTCTCTTTCAGAAGAGAAAACTCGAACTCAAAAGTTATCAAGAAATATATTTTCCTTCATATTCAGTGCACTAAACCTAATACTAAAAGTTGAAACTGGTGTAAAATAATAAAACTGAACACAGATAGTTGAAATCGTTTTTTTCAAAAGTTAAACAACAATGTTTACTTTAAAAATTTGAACTCGGGAAGATGGATTTTTTTTTCTTCAAGAAATAAGGTCCGATTTTTCAAAACTAGAGAAACATAAGTTCATGTTTCTGGACTTTTAAATCGAAAAGTATAAAAGAAATTGTATAAAAAATACTTTTACGCTGTACTTTGTGGAGCTTGTTCAAATAATTACACAGAACAACAACAGCAAGTGTTTAAAAATTAATAATGAGAGAACAGCTAGCACTTGAATACATTAATTAACGCTTGCAACGATTGTGGATATATTAACAATAATTTCAGTAATCATCATGAAGGAAAAAAACCTTGCTATCATGATTTAAATTACCCCCTAACGTGAAACAATGTTACTTTAAATGGCAAACCACTACTGCTTCAATTATGATAAAATCACTAGGTCGTGAATTCAATTGTGTTTTGAGATTTATTGTTTGGATTTGTGTTTAGTATTCATTTTTATGTTTTGAATACAGAATTTAAATTTATATTATCTATAAGTAATCTGTAAGTATTTATAACGGTTTTCCTAAATCTTAAAAACGACAGTTGTGATTTAGATCACATACTAAATATTAATTATCATTTAATTTGTATTTCTTTAATGTAATCTATCCAAAATCAAGAATTCTGAAATACATTCCTGTTTTCATTTTTCTGTCACTTCGGCTTTTAATTTGTATATTCTCTTTTTCCCGTATGCATTATTCTTAGTTGTTTATTTGTCTCATCAGACCTTTGAAGCCGTTCTGGGCTAAAAATAGATTATATTACGTCCGTTTGCAATAGCAACGGATTATTGCTTACCCCGTCTTTGGCATAGTGTTGGCGTTATTATTTTTTTGTTTCCCTGCGACATGTTTAAAATTATTTGTTCGTGATTCCGTCATTTTAATTTCATTGAATTAAGTTTTAAGTGTTGCTCTGGAATTGGCGTTATTTATCTCAGCCAAGCTTTTGTTCTCGCCAATGTATAATTTTGCGCTGCCGTATTTTAAAGTCATTCCATCTTATTTTCACTGTCCTTATAGGACGTATTTTTATTTCCCCGAGCCAACACCAACCGTTCTAATAAGATAATGCTTCATTAGTTTCTTTTAAATAAAATAGTTTTAATTATTCTAATATCTTCTAGTGCAAATCAGTGTATCGAACCTGGATTTCATTCGTCACAAAGCAATTTAATAATTATGCAATAGCAACCAAATATCTCCGTTAGAACAATAAGTTTGTAATAATATATTTGATAGCAACAAACATTTAAATGAATAAAATATGCCGCTATGTTCATTTCTTTTAATTTTACAATAATTAGCATACTTTAATGTTAATGTATAAACTGTGTATCGTAATTTTCGTCAGAAAAATAATATTCGTATCTACGCCTCAGATAATTAGAATGTAAATCAAGGAATCATAAGCAAATTAGTTGTTAAACATGCATTGATATTGTTACGAATTTTCGGGGCAAACCGCTGTTCTGAGGTTTAAAATAATTTAAAATTCGTATTCTACTTCGTATATTCTACTTCTATTCGTATTCTATCTAAAATTCGTATTTGAAATAGTTAAATTTTGCTTTTGTTGCATCAAATTCGGTTATCTAGAACATGAGATATGGAGTTTTAATTTTTTCCATTGGGTTTCTATTGCATTTTCTAGAAATCTCGAGAAATATTCATGCCAGAGATTCGCTGGCCTCACATTTTGGAACTTATTTTTGGCGCCAAATTTGGCGATATTTCGCCCAAAAGTCTCTAAGCCTGGCGAAATTTCGGACATTTGGCGTGGTTTTCCGAATGGGGCCTTTAAAGTATGTTTTCCTCCAATAGTATTACATAATAGCCTATTATTACTCTTGTATTACGCAATCAAAATATAGCTTGTTCTATTACATTCCACGAATGGTTATCTCTGGAACCTTCCACGGTGTTTCCCGTAGACTATAAAAGCCGTGGGTTCCCCAGTTTGAGTCAGTTTGTCACCGAGCATTCGTTGAGTGTGTTCGCTGTATTACGCTGTGAATTGAATTGTGCTATAGAGCGGTATTTTTGCTCGCCTTATTGAAGCCTTGTTTTAAAGTCCTATGTGTAAACTTTTCATTGCTGAGTCTTGAGGGATTTTTTACGATATCCCTCTTATATTTCCACTGAATTTTTGCCTGTGGAAGTGTTTTACTTTGTGTGAGAAATACAGCATTTGTAAAAGCTTCTCTATTAAGCTGATTGTTATAGCACGTTATACTGGCTGATTGTGCTTATGAATTCTGCACAGGCGATTGTTCGAAGAAGTTCTAGAAGTAAAAATGTTACTGTTTCATCCTGACAAGGGGATTCTTTACTAGAACTTTCTACACCAACTGGACTGTAGAACGACGAACCCAGGAAACAAGCAGAGTATTCTGCATCAATATTAAGGATAAATATCATTTACTGGATTAAAACCTTTAATATGGTTTGAATTTTCCTACAATACCAGATGGAGCAAACTGTCCCCGCTTAGGGGCAAACGCATATACGCATGCTCGGCTGCGGATCATTTTAAAAGATCTGTTGCCACACATACAAAGAAAATAAAGTGTGTCTGTCTTGCAGCTGTTGTTCAGATTTTCCATATATGCATAAATACACTTTACATTTCAAGTAAAAGTATGTGGATTTTCTGTAGCATAACTCCATTTTGCATCTTTCAGTTGCAAATTTTTGTCCACTAGAGTGAACATGATGCAACAAAGGGAGTGAACATGATGTATCATAGTCTACAATTTGTGCTGACGCCAACTGTGATACACAAACTTCCGACACCAGTGGTATTCAGAATTAATTTTTTATTTTAAAGACTATGGAGAAACAGGTGTAAGAACTCCATTCGTCACATTTTCCTTTACTTAACCAAATTTTGAAAATCTTTGTTTTGATGGTCTTTGATAGGCATGAAATTCAATCCTGTTTATTCGATCCACAGCCAACCGAGGTAGTTTACCGGCACTACCGACTGATGACGGTTGTACTTTATGTTAACTCAAGGTCACTGTTGCTTGAACATAAGAAGATACTAATCTTTTTTTTCTTTAAAGTATTTATTGGACAGTCACAAACAATACATCATATGTAGAACAATTAAACACTAAAAATACTATCGCCAACTCAGGGCAAATAACTATCTCATTAAAACTAGCTTTAATTAAAATACATCTGTGATAAAATCGACTAAGAACCAAGTTTCACTAATTAAAAGTACCGCCAACAACACTGGGCGGAAAGAACCCGAGACTAGAAAATTCTAACATCAAAAGGTTAACTCGCTTCAGTAAGTAACAGTTCAATTCCCTTAAGATCTAGGTTTATAAATCTAAAATGCTACATAACAAACAATTGCTTGGTTCTGACACCTGTACCACAGATACATAATAACTAATTGCAGTACAACAGGATTGCACAAGAACAGTCACAATCAATGAAACAGATTTATTTTTTCTCACAATAGTCTGGCGATGAAAGTTACGACAGTACTTATTTCTATCAAATATTCTAATTTTATACACCAAATACTGGAAATAAATTCTATTGCGAATTTCATAACGATTGTTTTAATATCAATCCGCTTAAACTGAATCGAAATTTGGTTTAACTACGTTTGATTTAATTTGGTAAATTACAGTCGAAATCTATAATTTATTATTCAATGCAAGTTGAAAATAACACAAAATTAGTAAAATTGATTACTTACCAATTCAACATGCCTCAATCAGTATGGAAGTTACAGTGATTTTTTTTTAGAATTCCATCGTTTAAAAAAATGTATCTCCAAAACCTTGATAGTTGTAGACTGGTGTAAAATAATTTGAAAATTAAGATCTCACGCATCAAACTGTACAGTACACGGTTTCAATAAAATTTTGCAAACATCATATTTTTCAAACTGTTGTGTATTGATAATGAAAGAGAAAGTGAAGAGACACTCCTCGTTTCATATTTCGCCTTCAGACTTCGCTAATTAATCAGAAATTCTCCGTAAGCAACTTTGATAGTAACCTCTGCTGTGGAATTAACTGTGCTTGAAATTTTAAAGTACAAAATAAAGTTAAGAATTTTTTCATACGTGTGTTTATAAATATGGTTTTCTTCTTTTGAAGCTCGCATTCGATCAGGTAAGATAAAAAGAGCATTATATTTTCTTAACAGATCGATCGGAGTTCTATTCCAGTTTCAGTCCTGAGAGGGTGCATGCTATTGTCACGTTCTTCAATAAACAAGTAAACAGCCACTGTGAGAAGACAATCCATCACGAATTCTGGCTGCTGGTCAAAGTTATAGAGAACATTACGTGTATTGTTTGTGATTTTGAACAACCCAATCTTATATATTTATGTTTTGTGTGTTAAAACATTTTCCAAGGTAAAATCCCAGGTTAGCTTTATTCATTTATGAGACATGGGTAGGGATCCATGTTTTATCATCGGAACGCAAATAAAGGTTTCTTGGATGAAGCAAGAGGTGACTTCAGAGTAAATAGGCGGAGCGGAGGAGAAAAATTTAGAATCTGACGATTCGCAAGTTCCCAAAATTGCAGTCATGAGAAAACACCACAGGAATCCGTGTACCAGTACCTAAATATGCAACGTTTTGCAACAAAGTAAATGCAAATGGACAGATTCATTATGTTAAAGGAAAACATATCGTATTAAAGAAATTATAATTATTTTAGAACAAAGGCATGAGAATAACGGGTCGATGCCTGCATAAGAGTGCGAAAGATTTAAAAAGATTGTGCAGATGCAATACAAATTACTCATAAAGAAAAAAAATATTAAAGATAAATTAAAAAAAAAATATGTAATCAGCAGAATAGAAGGTTTTCTGGATTCCTCCTGGTCTATGTGTAAATGCCTTTTGTGAAATACTTTTCCTAAGGCAATTATTCTGACTTTAAAAGAGGAGAACAATATTTCTGAATGATCGTCCAGTTTTGAGCTGCCCTTCAGATGCTTTAAATTCTTTTTTTTTAATTAAAATATATAGAACTTAATTTAAAAGTCACCCCCTCCTTCAGTTATGAATTGTTGATTTGGAATCAACACAAAAGTTTCGCAACACTATTTGGTAGTTAAAGATATTTATATTCATATAACATGAACAGCATTTTATATTAAAACTTAACTTTTTACCAAAATTAAAACTTTTAAAGTATTGATTACGCAAAATTAGATGCTGTTAACTACTGTCTTGGTGGCTGCTTCCAGATCCCAGATGCTGAAGATTCGTCCAATTGGTCAACATAATCTGTCCAGAAAGTAGCTTACGTGCCTAATTGTACACTGGTGTTCATTCAGCATGCGTTCTGCTATTCCAGAGACACGATTAGTTACCAGGGTGGCCATCAGTTGTCATATGCCGACAAAGGAATAAAACTAAGGGAGAAATTGAGGAGTTTCAAGCTGTAATTTAAGACAAGTACATATATTTTGTTTTTCTATGGTATATTTCAGACACTAAATTCACTACTATAAAATCCATCAATGAGTGCTCACTATCCATGGAATGTTAAAGGGCATCCATTAATATTAAGTGTTGGAGCTGACATGTTGAAATTAGCAGTTAAGTTTTCGTTCAAAATTTAAGAGACGAATTTAAAAAGACAAAAATTCATTTATTATAACAAAAATTAAAGATAATGTGCTCATACAGCTCTCAGAATACTAACTTATATAGTCGGAGTCGAGATGTAAAATAATCTCAGGGCACAAACGAATCAGCGGACCATTGTGTGCTCCTTTTTAGCAGAATGATGACGTCGGCTTGCGTCATCCGGTTGATTGGTTGGTTTGTCTGTTGAAGAACGGCTTTCCAACTTTAAGGATACCTATCATGTATAAATGATTTTAAAACAGTTCTAATTTTTCCGACCAGAAGAATCTTTCTCTGCTATGGGGCAAACACATATGCGCATGTCTGCACTAAGTGTAATTTTCATTGATATATCATACATAAGAATTATCTCTTGACATAAGATTGATTTTCACATGCACGGATCGTAAAATTCAATCATTCAAAGTTACGCATGCACATATGCGTTAGCCCCCTAGCAGAGAAAGAGTCATCTAATGTCAAATTTTCTCGAGATCGTGTTTTTATTTATTGTATTAATTTTTTACTCATAAGATATCTATCCTTTTATTTTGAATCATGTAGTGTCATTAAATACTCTTACCTCTGCTTTCCCGTAAATCTATGCGATATAAAACTGATTCCCAACTCATAATTTTCAAATTGCATTTAAATCTACGCAGTTTTGATGTCACTATTTAAAATTGCATTAGAATCTCGTGTCATTAAAAAATGACATATAATTTCCGAATACCGGAACACCATATCGGATTCTGATGTGTTGTATGGTGGAGAGCGTTTGCGCTCTCAACTGGGCGATGGAAGGCGCCAGGTTCAAACACTGGTCTCGTCCGTCGACCTAGCCATTCGGAGTTTTCCGTAGTTTTCTCCTAAACTTCGCGTAAATGCGGGTTTGAACCCCTTAGAAAGTCTTTTACGAAAGACAATTCCCTCGCGTACATAATAGGCTGTATTACCACATTTTATTTCATTTTTCCTATGTGCTGAAAATCTCCCCCCCCCCTCACTTTTGTCAAAATCTTTGTTCGATAAACATTACCAGTTTTCAAGATTAAAATCATTTTGCATTAGCTAAATTATTAATTGGTACACAGCTTGTAGCGAACGCCATCATTTAACAATAAATAACTTGCACAACAGTCATTTCCAATTAAATTGCATAACTCGTACTCCCACCGTCATTATAAAGTTAAACAGAAATAGAAAATTCTTTATCGAAAATATTTCCATGCACAATTCCATCTCATTTTTCATGTTTACACAACAAACTTAAATGAAAGGTTCTGAATCTAGAGTGCTGGCTGTATTTTTAGATTGTTTTTAAACTAAATGAAACGCAAATGTTTATTTCTATTTTTAACGAGTTTTCTGCTGCATTTTCATTGAATTGCAATGTTAACAAACGGTGCGTAGAATCGTTAAATATTGTTTCATTTTGATTAATTGTTAACTTGAAAATTCATCCCGTAAATTGAAAAAGATAGCGTATTAACCATTGAAGACTTTCCAGTGAAGCTATATAAAAGAAAAAAAAGACTATCTACTTAGAAATGTACTCCTCTTTTAAATTTTGCATATGATAATTTCGAGAAAATGAGAAATCATAAAGTTTATTCAATTGATTGTTTCGCAAAATTTACTATTCTTATAATTAATAGAAGCCCGTTACTTAGGCGATTACAACAGGCGATACATTTGACGGAAATATGTCTACACTATTATATTTCATCTTCGTCCACCTACAATAAATAACTTTTCAATTTTTATTATATACCCAAATCGAATTTCATGCTCTTCAGAAAACGCGCAAACATTTCTCATCCGAACGATTTCGTTTTGTATAGACAGGTCTTATTATATCAACCCTTCAAGAAGACGACCATTTTAATGAAAAATTAAATAAATAAACTATATCTGAAAAAACTATTTTAAATGAACTAAACGCTCAATTTTCCTTTCAAAGCCTGATGATCATTATTTCAAAAATGATGTCATTGTAACTTGCAGAGCCTAATTTTGTCACACAAATGATTCACTATTTTTTTTCTCGAAAATAAAATGTAGCTGAAAAGAGAGAAAAATCGTTTAACAATTAGGGATTGGATTTTAAGATATTTAGAGTAGCGCAGATTGTTTTCTATCTTTTTATACATAACTAGCTGAAGTACCCGTTCTTCGCACGGGAATGAATGGACTTTTTGATATTACGATTTGTGGTGATTACTATTTATTGTAATAAAGAGATATAGCAAAATGGATATTGCGTTATATTGTGTCCAATAATCATGCATACCGAATTGCAAAGCAATCGTTTGTATGGTGCAGAAGGCCATGCGGTGTAGCGCAATCTAGTGGCGAGTTTTGGCAAAACGGATACGGCGAAAATATTCTTCGCATTTAGATATCGATGTATACGAATTTTTATGACTATCGGCTGGACAGCCCTGAAGTTCATGTGTTCACGCGACATCTAGTGGCAAATTATATAGGAAAATGGATAGCGCCAAACTCTTCCCCGTGTTCAAATATCTATGTATACCTATTTTCATAGCGATCAGTTGCACAGTCAAGAAGTGATACACTGCAGGGCCATCTAGTAGTTAATTAAAGTAATGATTTGCTACAGCACCGTCAAGTGGTGAGTTTTTGCAAAATGAATAATGCCAAAATATTCTCATTGTACAAATAGCTATGTTACTGATTTTCATAGCGACCGTTTGAATGGTCAAGAATGTGGCCTGCTGCAGCGTCATCTAGTGGCGAGTTAAAATAATAATGCATAGCAGTGTAATCTAGTGGTGAGTAACATCAAAAGGAACGCAGTTAGAATATATTCTTCGTGCTCAAATGTGTAAGTATAAAAAATGTTATGCCGATTGGTCGAACGGTATAGAAGTCGATGCGTTGCAGCGCCATTTAGCGGCAAGTTACAGCAAAATGGATAGTGAAAAATATTCTCCGTATTCTAATATTCGCGTGTACCAAATTTCATCGAAATCGGTTGGACGATATTCGCATAGCAAACGGCGAAACGGAATAGAATTCGACGTTGTGCTGCGGCACCAAGTGGGAAGTTAAGTAAAACGGATAGCATAAAAACCTTCTCCATCATAAAAGACTTGGGTGAACCAAATTTCATGGTGCAACGGTGCTGGAGTTTTTCAACCTCATAAACACATACCAACATTCATTTTTATCTATAACCAGTGTTATTATATATACCAGTCTCAAATAAAATCCAGTTTCAAATCCAAGCCTCGCCAAAGTGCCAACATACGCCATTTTGCAAGAGTTTTTTAAGGGAATCATTCGAAGCATTGACTTGGCAGCAATCAATATGGGAAATAGTTCGACTGCCAAAGAGTAAAGCACGCATTTATTTGAAAAGTGAAATCCCTTAATACAGCCGAATTTTTTAAAATTATCAACTATAATGTGTTTTATTCATCGCTACTCCGATGTACTAAATGAGAAGATTTCAATTTTCTGAAATTTGGTGGAATTCCCCCAACTTAAATCACTGTACTCAATTGGCGAGAATTCTGAAGTTAGATCGCTTGAAATCCCTTAATAACTGCATTATTTCTTCACGGATCATTAAAATTTAACGCTGTATTCTAATAAAACCTTTGCACTTGTTTTCAAAAATCTATTTCCTGAAGCACTCAATAAATTGCGCCAAACCGAAAACTGTGCAAACCGCTAGAACTCACTTACTCAAAATCGATATTTCAGCCATTTTATTTTTTCGCCAAACTAAAAAATTTTACACATTAGCCTCGGAAATCTTCAATTCTTATTGTTTTGCGTATGAAACATTTCATTCCTGCTCTGATTTCCCATGCACACGATATTATAATTAAAAAAAAATAACCTTACGAATATAAACTAACAAAAAAAAATCATTATTATTCTTCTATTTTTACTTTAAGAATTTGCAACATTTTATTCGGCAAAATCGCCACACATGGCAACCACGATCCTTATTTCACACTTTTTTCACTACAGGGGTTACAATTACGGGAAGCTTTTTTGCATGGAGAGCATAAAAAAATCTCTTAAATTCCGGGAACGGGTGGACTTTCAAAGTTTTAAAGTGGACTACGATTTATTCTATATTATTTTACATATCTGTGCTAAATTTCAGGCCGATAGACCCATTTTTGTGGATTTGTATACGAATCAAATCCACAAATAAACAAACAAACAGAATTTCATTTTTATTTATAAGATTATGAAAATTTTCAAGCGGATCGTATAACGGTGTAGATGTTATTAGGCTTATTTGTTTTTTAATCTTTTTGAACTTTCTAATCTTCTTAGAGTAATGGCGATGAAAGTGGCCAAAATGTCATTGCGTTTTTTCGTATGTCCAATTCTTCGCCAAGCCAAAAGTACTGAAGTTAATGATACGAAATTTGGCTCATGGTCTTTTCTTTAGCGTAGCTGCTAGATTAGATAACATTTTCCGAAGTTCTCAATTTGTGTGGAGTAGGGGCCAAAAATGATATTTTTTTATCGATTTATTGAGAAGGCTATATTATCGATTTTGTTTGTTTTAAAGGGGGTACCTTACAATTGATTCCATATTAGTTTGGACAAGTTTTGATGAGATAAATGACAAAATAATGGGAATCTTTCATTCTTATAAGCACATAAACAGTACCCGGAAAAATCCCATAGATGGTCAAATAATTTGGTTTTTATTCAATTAAAAAATCATGCTTGCTGCTTTTATTCTCCCTAATATTTTCTCTTCGTATGAATGCTACTAATAACAGCGTGTGCCCTTCCAGGTTATTAATTTACACGCAAATAGAGTTTATACCGGGCGACCAAGAAGTCCGTAAAATTTTTAAAAATTCTTTAAAAAAGAACAATGATAAAAAATTGCAGTTTGCATAAATAGGTTTAGAACATGATCGTTTTTATTTTAATGACAAGAAAATCTGTCGTTCCAAATGTTGCCGATAGGCGGCGCTGACATGCACAATGAGTAGCAAGTTTCCAATAAAAAAAATACTGAAATCTGGCTAATCTTATCCATGCAAACCGGAATTTTGTATCTTTAATTGTTTTTTTTTTTTTTTTTTTTTTTTTTTTTACTTTATGCACCCAGGGTACATCAAAAGCTCGTGAAAACTTTGAAAATTCATTTAAAAAGAACAAATCAGGATACATAATTCCATTTTGCATGGAAAGATTAGAGAGGTTTCAGATTTTTTTTATTGGAAACTTGCTTCCCATTGTGCATGTCAGCGCCACCTACCGGCAACACTTGGAACTACAAACTTTCTTGTCATTAATTAAAATTCGATCACTTTCTAAGCCTGTTTACGCAAACCACAATTTTCTATCCTTTTTGTTCTTTTTTAATGCATTTTTCAAATTTTTTAGGGACTTTCTGGTCACCCCGTACTAGATTACATAATACTGTAAGGTTACAGTCGATCTCGCTTAATACAATTGTCAGTTTTCCACCGTCAAAATCATTCTTATAACCAGGATATTCCATAATCTGGGTCCACATTGAAAATATACTACGGTTTGGCAAATTGAAAATTTATTACATTAAGTGGGATGTTCTTTTAACCGATACTCAGTTAAGTGGATTTGACCATATTTTAATTGGATCATAACTATACCGTTACACACAAAATAATTGCTATATTTAGCTTCAAATGCTTCTTTTTATTCTAACCCTTTTCATTAATGCAAAAGCCATTCAAATATATTTTTTCTTCCTGCGGTGTACATTTCCTTAAATAGTTTGTTATCTTTATACACATTTCGTTGCAAATTTTTAATTAACTTAAATGTTATAGTTCCTTTTAACCGCTCGTTTCATTTTAAATGTCTTAATGAGAAAAGCCCCTGCTTGAGGAAAGTGGACTAACTAATGTGAAATAAATATTTTATGTTCGCCGAATTAACTCAGCAAAATAGGAATTTCCACTTTTAGAATTCATCGCACTGTCTGGGTTCACAAAAGTTTTTCCTTCTTTTGCATTATCTAAAAAGTTTGGGTAATTAGACATTTTGCATCAGAAGTTTAAATTATTCAAAGAAACATTTTGTTATGAATATGTATCTGTTACTGGAAAGTTTTAAGATGAAAAATGCGTAAGGAGTGGGAAATAGAACATTTGTTACTTTTTGCATGTCTATCTTCTGCTTTGAAATTTTATTCTGAAGTTATGATCTTTATCTAGGATAACCTTAAATGCACTTAATATTGTTAATTTTTTGTGGTTGTAAAAAATGAGCGGCTGTGCATATATATATACAGGGTGGTTATTAATTAATGTGAGGTGTTAAGCCCACTAGCGAGTAAAGTATTGGACGAAATCTAACCAAATTTCGTGATCATGCACAGCAGACCATGGGATTTTGATTAAAAAAAAAAAAAAATCCAAAATTTGCCACTGGGGCAATTTTGGCGCTGCAAAAGTGTGTTAGCTTAACTATTGAATGGTTAATTGACAAACAATACAGCAAACATCAATTTTACTTAAAAATTTGGTTCAAAATGCGCACTATTGGTAAATTCCAAGAGCTGTATACGATGCACGACATTTTCTACTGCCGTTCGCAGCATATCAGAGTTGATTTGCCTCACGTGTAACGTTATTCGAACCTTTAACGCTGCGATATCTGAGACATGCTGAGAGTGTCTGAGACATGCTGATATCTGAGACATGCTGATATCTGAGACTGCGATATCTGAGACCTTGATAAGCAACACCTTTAAGAAATCCCCACAACCAAAATTCGCAAGGATTGAGATCGGGGGACCTCTCGGACACTTTTGCAGAGCCAAAATTGCCCCAGTGGCAAATTTTGGAACTTATTTTTTCTTTAATCCAAATCCCATGGTCTACTATGCATGCTCATCAAATTTGGTTAGGTTTCGTCCAATACTTTACTTGCTAGAGGGCTCTGAACACCTCACGTGTTAATAACCACCCTGCAGAGGCGTAGCCAAGGGGGGGGTCATAACCCCCCATGAGGTTTTTTGCCATATAAAATGTATATTCTTCACTCTCTCATCACACACATGTATGCATATATGTGAGTTGCAGTAGTCGTAACCCCCCCATGTAAAATTTGTGGCTACGCCCCTGCTGCTCTGTATATATATGTATATATATATATATATATATATATATATATATATATATATATACATATACTTATTTATTTAGTGCGTGAGTTTCAGTTATATTACTTTTATATTCATAAATATACAGTTTTAGGTTCATACTGATTCAATGCGTTTTTAAAAAGTTGCATTTACTTTTTATTTTCAAAAACCTTAATTTTCAAAAAAACTTAATAATGCATTGAAAATTTAAGACTTTGGCTTTAAATATTTAAGTATTCCACAAAATACTTTTTCCTGATTGTTCACAAAGCCTCACTATGTTTGGATAAAAAATTATTCTCTTTAGACTGTGAGGGATAATGAGTTAGCATCTCAAATAAGAAAAAAAAAGTGATTATTAAGGCTTATTAAAAGATTTTATTCAGACTATAACATCGTGATAAAAAAAATCATCTCGACAGGGATTAAACTGAATGAATCATAATAATAATTAAAAAAACTTTTAATGAAAAAGACAGCTGCAAGCATCAACAACTTAATTTTTTTCTGGTATTGTTTAATTTTTGAATTTCGAAAGTTACTAATTATAAAAATCTCGAGGGATTTCACTCAACTTTACGAACACATTTAAATTTGATTAGAGACAATCAGATATAATGTTCATACTCTAGTGCACTTCACATTATTAGAGATTATAGGGCGCAATGTATGCGAATGTTTTTTTAGTTCTGTAAAATAATATTTCATCCTAAAATAAACAAAATGAATACAGGTTGTATGGCAGTCACGTATAATATGCATGCCCAATTCGAACTAATTCGAATGCATGATTTAGACACTTTAAATGACACAGCATTTTAAATGATTTGCGTCCATAAGGTGTAATGTATAAGAATTATCTTTTGCAACCCTGTGAACAAAACATTTGATTTACACACACTAAAATCTATGCATGTTATACGACGGTGATCTATAATGTACATAATCAATTTGCGATCAATCGAATGCACTGTTTAGACGCTAGCACACTTTCAAGAATTAACATCAGTAGACCATAATGCATAGCAATTCTTTTTAGTAGCTCTGTAAATTCACTATGAGTCCTATACACCCGAAAACCAATGCTAGTAGGAGGGAGGTAGTTTAAAATATAAATACTAAATTGGAGGTTAATCTATTTCAGTGTTTAGGAGATGTCGTGCTTACTCACCCCACCCCCCACACACACACACGCATATGCATGCATACATCACTGCAAATATAACATAAATGAATTCAGAAGACCTCAAAACGTGTAAGTACATCAGAATTTCAAAGTCGATTTTTTAAATGATTACAATACATGATTACATTACAAATCCTTACATGATAGATGTTCGAAATGTAATGAGTATGAATTGAAATGTTTATTCTTCTACTCATGTGACAGTAAAAAACCACAAATTTGCCTAAAGAATAAGATTTTCTTATGCGTTGTATATTGTTTTTTTGGAACTCATGGAAACCTTTTCTGAATTTACTACATGTTTTTGATACATTTTTTTTTTCAAGAAACTCAATAACAAAAATATTCTAAAAATTATTTCATTTTCGTGTACAAGTGACATAGGTGTTAATGTGTAAGTTCATACTGCAACATTTAAACATATTTTTTTGGTCATGCAAAAAAGTATGGACAATTTTGAATTTCACTTCTCAAATAACAACAGCTTGTAATTGCAACACCCTGTGTGAAGGGACAGACGAGTTAACACCCAAGCCCGGGCATGAACCCGAACCCATGGCGTGATAGAATGGCTCCTTAGCCACTACGCCAACTGGGAGGCTAAGGTTTAGCATTTGAATCGACTTTAAATGTTCTGCATATGCCTGTAATTTGGAAAACTTTTTAATTATTAGACCACTATTGAACACTATTTTCTTCTTGTCATGAAAAATGACATGAAAAAAATAGTGTTGATTCCGAAAATTTGTAACCAAGAAAAAGATATCCGTACTCTCAATCCATGATTATTAATATAAAGAGTTCTCTGTTTTGTTTGGGATTAATTGGTCATTTTATTTTAGGCAAAATTCTCATAATTAAATTACCAATACACGTATAAGTAAGACAGCGTTTCTCAACCTATGGGGCGCGACACCCAAGGGGGCGCAGGGCGTTTGCAGAGGGGGGGGCGAGAAAAACCAAAGAGCAAGTAGTGATGCATGTTTTTAAAAAAATCATCTTATTCATTCTCATTTTTACTCAAAAATATATCCATTTTCGCTTAAAATGTTCACTCAAACTTTGGTGATAACAATATTTTGTAGAAAATTCGACTAAATATTCATTGTTAAAGATTAAAAAACTGAATGTATGCTGAAAAATGTGAGGGGGGCGCCACCGTAAGTTAGCCTTTGATGGGGGGGGGCGACGTTAAAAAGGTTGAGAACCTCTGAAGTAAGAGGTTTTAGTATATATTTTAAAGAGATATTTGGGGAAAATTTATGGTTTCAAGTTTTTGCCTAAAATTTTCAAAAATTCTTTAAGTGCGTAAATACATAGATGCATTTATTTCTATAGAAAATATCCTTTTATCAAATAATCAGATATCAATGAAGAGAAAAGGAACAACAGAAAATAAAATAAAAAAACTACGTTAGAAACACTGCGAAGACAGTCATGAAATGAATAATTCCTGTATACTTTAACACATTCTTTAAGGGAAGTGGTAATCAATCATTTCTCATATCCATTGTAAGAGACAGGTTATCAACTCTAGCTACTATCGTTTTGAAATATTTTACTTATTTTTTCAGGTTTACATGGAACAAAAGGGTAAAATTTAATACATAATTAATAAGAGCTTGAAGTTTACACGGAACGGAGTTCCGAGGTTTCTTTTATAACTTCTGAACGTATGAATATAATACACTTTTTTTTCTATGCAGAATTATACTTTACAAATCAAAATGTGCCACTTTTAATTTTAAAATTTATATTCATATATTTTTCCAATGGGTGGGCACTTGCTCATCAAACATTTTGCCACTACTAAAGCTCGAATTACTGCCCATTTTATTATGGGAGCACCCATTGGGCGGCCAGCGTTGCCCCCATAAAAAGAAACTGACATGTTAATATCCATGCTCAAGCCGGTATTCGAAACTCGGAGCCAACTCGTGATAGAATCGTTCTTAAGCCACTAGGCTACCTGGGCAGCAAAATTTATATTGAAAAAGTAAACTTTTCAATAGAGAGACGTCAAAAATATTGAAGTAACATACATATTTTTAATGTTTAAAATGTATTGCAATTATTCGGTAAAAAGTATTGCAATATGCGTAATCAGCAGAATTGTTTTGGTTCCTATATTAATTTAATACTTCACAAATAAGCCAGCTGAACTACCCGTTCTTCGCATGGAATGGATATTGTCAAACCAACAAAATAAATAAATAAATAAATAAATATTAAACATATTTTGGTTCAGATTTACATGCTTGTCTCAACAAAATTTTAGTCTCTTATTTTTTATTTATCTTGATTTCATGGATTAATGGGGACTAGGTATGTCTGCTTGTTACAGCATTTTGTACCAAATAGGGAATGCAAACCCGATCCCGCCGAAACGGGATCCTGCGGGATCCCGCACAAATATTTGTGGGACTAGTCCCGATGAATTAAATCTTTAATCACGTGGGTATATATATATAACAGTATATTGACAGGTAGGGGTCCATAGTTCCCCCCCCCCCCAGTTCCCATATTGTTATGATTTACGTACTGGTATAACACGGAAGTGCTTCAACACTAAGTATTGTATCTTTCTGGGGCAGGATCCTTGACTTGTCCCCCCATAAACAACCATATGACCGACCATGCTAGCAATATCTTTAAAAGGTGACTTCAGTTAACCACAAAAAACAATGTATGGCTTTCAGGGTTACATACAAATAAAAAAAAAATCTTTTGTTAAGCGCTTTTGTATTCTCTATCTAAATTAGAAAGATTAGTAAGACGAGTGCCTCTTTACGTTGTCTTTTTAACGTTCTTCTTTTTCAGCAACTAAGAAATAGCAGTATATTATTATGAATATCATGACTAGAATTTTCATTTTTATGTAAGGTATTGTATTAATTATCAAATAAGATAAAGTATTATTATTAAAGTTAAATTTGATAGTGCTTAGAATCTTACTTTCTACTACTTTTCTCTATCGAAATTTATTTTTAGTTGAGTGAAATATCAATCCCGCAGTCCGGCGAAACAACAACAACAACAAAAAAAAAAACTGCGGGATTGCAATTCCTACCAACCCCAAATCTAGATTAGGTCGATAGCGCCAGGACCTGCTATGAGTGATAATGTGTACCACAAACTCCCGAAGAGTTCATTTCTACCTCATCCAGTAGTCAAAAGATGGCTACCGATGGCACTACCGTTGGCACCGATCGTCAGCAGCGCTTCTTAATTTTGAATCAAGTATCAAGCAGAAGACCCAAATCTTAGTTTTGCCACACCCCAAAGATATTGTTTTTCATCTTTTAAATGATTTATATATCCTATCTGGTTCATGATCGAACAATCTTGATTATGCAGTAGCTTTTGCCTTTTTATCAAACCCTGTTAGCGTTTAACTTACTAATGCAATTTTAAACGCATGATGTAAAAAAGGCGTCAAGAGTAATAAATTCTATTTTCTATTTTTTAACATGAAAATTTATCTGATCCCTAAAGAGTACACTTCATTTGCTTCGAATATACATATATTTTAACACATATATTTCAGTTAAGTTCAATTTTTTCTTCTTTAAACAATACATAATTTCATTAAAATCCTCTGTATACTTTATTGGCTTCCTCTGAAATTCGTCAACAGTGGTCCTTTTTCAGCGTCAGATCCACAGAAGAATTCTGCAGGAAGCACAAAACTGTTTTCCCTCCTTTTTCTTATAAATCTATTTGAAATTACAAAATAAGTCAATCTTCTATAGTGTAAAATTAGTTCGTTATGGTGGCCGAGAAGTTCTTGAATATGCAACCCCCTTCTAAATCTGCCAATTGTCCTTAAAATAATTACAGGTTTTCAGAAATGACGCATATTGCCTCCCAAACACAAGACCAGAGCACAAACTCAGCTCAGTTTTTGCGGCATTTTAAAGCAACCGCTTCAATCCTGACAGCTGTTAGTTTTGACAACAAATGGAAAACAAGGTTAACTGCGTGTATGAGGTAATTTTTGCTTAAATTACATTTAAAAGCAACGATACATTTTTTTTTAATTTCAAGATTAAAAAATCAATAAATAAAATAAGGAAAACCTGAGAAACTTTCATATTTTAAGTAAGCACTATAAAGCGGTATATTAAAGACGTATCATAATCATGCGTCGGACGTATATTACTCTTCCTTGTTCCGAAACATTGGAAAGAGTATCATGCTTCATGAGTGTGCCGCATGTTTCTTCCTTGTTTCCACTTTTGGACTAAACATCTATATTAAAATCGCCTACAAAAACTGTTTTGGAATATTTGCAAAATTAATGAAAAATCTATATAGTAATATTTATGTAGCAAAATTTGAGAATTATATTCTGACAACTGCGCCGGAGATATGAAGATAAAAATTTGCTGACTTAAACCCCTTTTCAAAGGTTCTCCGAACGAAGAAAATCACTTCGGATGATACATTTAAGGATCGTACGAAAATTACGAAAGAAAATAACTTTTTCCATTCTAGCAATACGTGTTTATATTCATATTCTTGTTCATCCTCCGATGATCTTTGTTTAAATATATCTCTTAGCCGCTTTATGATGGAAGGCTGGAATTTTGAACATCACCTCTTTAGCGTATAGGACAAATTTTAGTAATTGTGAATTTTTTTTACGGTGGTCGTATGAAAAATTTTTTAATTTGTATTATTTTGAAAATTAACGGGAGGAATTTTTTTCTTAACGTAGTCTTATTTTCCTACCTCTTTTGGAACATTTTTTTCAATTTACATTGCCCACTTATTTTTAATAGATAAAGAATTAAAGCATGTTACCAACAATTTGGGACACTCTATAGACACCATTATTCCAATTAAATAAACAATAGGGCTAGGCAAACATGCAAGATATCGCCAAGCTGGGTCAGGTTTGAAGTGCCAAACTTGGGGATAAATCACAAAGAAATGGCACACCTTGACAACTTTTCACAATTTATCTGGCAATCCTTGGAAAGTGATTCGCTCTTTCACCAGGTACAAAAATCTTTGAAATTAACAGCACTCAATATCTAAAAACTACTCTGGCTGATACTCTGAAAAGCGTCTGATTTTTGTCAACTACCCCTACAGAAGTCGATTTTTAAAAATTCTGAAAAAAGATTTTTATAAATTTGTGTTTGTTACACTTTAATAAAGGATTTTTATTGTTGTCACCAATTCTGAAAAAACCTGAAAACATTTTTTAGGCATTTTTGTTCGTTACATTTTATGGAAAGAATTTTACGGCTGTCTCTTTTCCCCATTGTGTATGAATGAAAATGTTGGGTATGAAGGGAAACGTGAAAAGAGCGTTTCTTCCCACCACTTCCGTCTGGGTACGAATTTTTAAAAATCGCCTTTTGATTGTCGTCTTGGGGACAAAAGCTATAAGCTCCTAAAATTTCATGTCTGTATCTCTCATAAATTTGGCTCGGCGTTGATAGTCAGTCAGTCATTTAGTCTGGACATATTCCTTTATATAGACAGATTTACGGGGAAACGTTGATGTCTGTTTATATATATACTTGTCAACACATACCAAAAATGTCGGTAAAAGATGGAATATTTGATTGTTCTAATTCATTCGGACCTGCACCGATTCGTAGACATACCGCCAATGTATGTCGACAAGCACAGATACGCTTTGTCGGAGTCCGAAAAGAGAAGGTAAAAATGTAGCAAACGCATTTTTTTCTTCTGTTGGGAGATGTTATTTCCCCATGAATCCTAAAAACATGGTTATAGAAGAAAAGTCCACTACATTATAAATGCCAAGTTCTTTATTGGTTCAACGTAAAACAAAAATATTAATGCTTAGCATCTATAAGTACAACTGTCCCCATTATTAAGAAGGTAAGCAATATCAAGTATCCTTTCTTCTTCGCATGCTATAATCTAAAGCTACGTGTCCAAAAAACCGTAGAGATATGAACACAGGGAGATGGTATTAGCAAATGTTCAGCACTGGACTAAATGAAGTAACTGCGTTGTCTAACTATGGCTGAACGTTTAGTTGTTCCTATTTAAAAAACAGTGAATGACGCACGATTTTACGGATTAAAAGGTAAATGTGCAGAATTATATGTTACAACAGTTCTAAATACAAAATCTGAGCATTCTACTGTTAAGTTTTACAAGTTATGCCAAATACGTAATTATTCTGGGCACCAACTTTGGCGACATTACTTCTTTAAAATATGAACTGTCACAATAGAATAACACAGCCATATTGCAATGTGATCTAAGCAATATGGCGTCTCAATTGCAGTTTCAACTTCACTATCAGATACTAATCTCGTCTCCTTGTATTCATATCTCCACGCAATAAAACAATACCGGACTGCCCTTTAAATCTACCACGGCATTTAAACGCTTCACGGTTATTCCCGCAGTGGAAACTCTTTCTATAGTACGACGAACTTCTCTAAGTAGTGTTTTATAATTTTTAATATTGCTTATTATAGTTACAGGTAAGTATAAGATATTGAATAACGAATATTCTCAATTATCTGCTGTTTTATGTCTAGAATCATATAAAATGTTAAAAGAAATAAAACGTGGATCTTTGCAGGAATATGCGGTTTGTGAAGCTTCCAGTTTGAAGAAGAAAGTTAACTGGTGATTCTTTAAAGTCTTACTTTAAAATATTTTCATGATAAGAGTTCACACATGAACTAATCAAGTGATAAAATCAAATATGTAAACGAATTAGTTGATCCGGAGACTGTGCCGAACTCTAAAGACTTCCCTGCCCCACCCGTAGACATATTTTTTGTTTTTATAAGTACAAAATATCTATCACGGAAATCACATTGAAAGTAATAGGTTTCTAGAAAATAAAAGTTGTAAATTTTTATAAGTAGCACTGTTTCCTGCATTGTTTAGGGCATACTTCATTGTCTTCAAATTCATTCTCTAGAAACTAGTTGCACTTTCATTAAGCAAAACAAACATAAAAAGCAATTCGATATTGCTAAATTTTTAACAAGAGGGCATTCTTCCTAATTAAAGAAACGATTTTTTCATTTTAATGATACGCCTTTTAAAGTTCTTTCTAAACTTTCGTTCTCATACTCTCCAGTCATAAATGGGTTTTTTTATTTTCTTTCTCTTTTCAAATTCTCATAAAATAAAACATACATTGCTCTTTAAGAAAGGAGAAAAAACAGACTTTTTGACGTCAAAAATAAAACGTACTTCGTTCCAGTTTTGGATAACTCTGTTTACTCTCGTCTCAGAACATTTTGTTGCAACATTTTATGTTTGTTCTTCAAAGATCATCTTTTGAGCTGCGTGAAACGCTGTCACTCTTGTCTCTCACATATCAAGTTAGAGCTCTTTCGTTTACAGTGAGTGGTTCATGAAATAGCAAATTTTATATATTTAATCAGGAAACACGTAAAGCGTTACAATGCCGTTAGTTTAAAAAAGTAAACTGTCGAACTAAACATATTATGTATGAAATATTTAAAACCAAATATAAAGTTTATCACTTTTTTTTAACTTATTGATAACGTTCCCATGTAAAAAAAAAGAAAAGACGCCGTCGCAAGTTTCAAAATTATTCCGTTTGAAAGCCAACTGTGTGAAATAACCAGATGAACTCACTCAACTACCAGGTGGGTCTCTTTTATGGCTGTCATAAATATAACGCCGTAAATTAAAAAGTGCGTGAAATTCATAAACTCTGCCATAAACGTTACGTTCCCGCAGTGGTCTGGGCGCTTAACTCCGTTCCCATAAGAACACGGCTCCATTCCCATAAGAGCATGCTGCTTGGCCAGTTTTTGGGAGGATCAACTCCCGCTCTGCTCGACTGCTATGGGAAAATGTACGATAATGGGAGCTGGTGAACGTAAAATCCGCCGTGGCTCCAATGTCTTCCAGGTTTAATGCTACTTCTGTGGGGTGCCGATTTCAGGGTGTTATTTCCTCCTCTGGAATAGGTTTAAAATTAGAGGATCCAGGGCAAAAGTCGGGCTTCCTCCCACTGGAGCCCAGTAAAAATGGAAGGCACCCCCCTCTACTTTATAATAGCTTCCCTCTCTGCTTTAATGTAGTCATACTTTAAAATATTTTCATGATAAGAGGTGACACAATCAAATGAAGTGACAAAATCAAATAAGTTAAAGAATTAGTTGATCTGGAAACTGTGCCGTACTCTAAAGACTTCCCTGCCCCACCCGTAGACCCATTCTTTTTGGAAGCACAAAATATGTGTCACGGAAATCATATTGAAAGTAATAGGTTCCTAGAAAATAAAAGTTGTAAAATTTAATATGTAGCACTGTTTCATGCATTGTTCATACTTCACTGTCTAATAATATCGAATTCCTTTCCTAGAAACGAGTTGCACTTTCAATAAGCAAAACATACGAAAAAAACAGTTCGATATTGCTAAATATTTAACAAGAGAACATTCTTCCTAATTAAAGAAACGATTTTTCAACTTTAATGATACGTCTTTATTTTGCAAAGTTCTTTTTAAATTTTGGTTCCCATACTCTTCATCGCCGCCCTATTTAGAGGGGATCTGGCACGGCATGCGGTTGCCAGGAGGCATAAGCAACAACAACAACAAAAACTTTACGTCATACGCGTAATTTATGCTGTTCCAAATAGTTCCTTGGGATGACATAGTGTGGTATTTTTAGCGAGATTGAACCATACAATACATGACTTAAATGTTTAATTTGAGTATAGTATAAGTAGTTGTTATTAGTATAAGTAGTATCAGTAGATTTGTTACGATTATATGGATTAGAGCACAATGTACCACGTTAATAAAAATTTCTTGAAATTAAGAGTTTCTCATATTCATCACTTTCCAATGGCCGCCTTACAAGTAACTAAACGATAAGTAAGCCTAAGCTATAATATATATGCCGCGGTGGTTTCAACAGAAGAGACTACCTTAACTTTTTCATTTATTTATTTTTATTTGTTTATTTTACATACAAGTCAAAACTTTTCTCTTTAAAATATTCTGCACATACAGGGTAAATTTGAAAAAGAAAAAAAGATGCAACACTTTTATGTGAGATTGGGTACATAATAAGGATTCGAATCTCATAGCAATGTGAGGTTCGAAACATCATCTCCATGAAGCTGTTAATAATCTCTTTGGAATAACTGTAAACATTCCGACCATAATTCGTCAAAAAATAATGGATTCTTTGCCGACAGTATTTGACTAAAAATGATTATTAACATGATCATTTATTGAGGTTGGTTTGATATATTGATTACAGAACTGATTATTGAAATGATTATTAACAGGTAAATGAAAACCACAGTTATGACAGTGAATTCTGAATCTTTATTATGTGTCTTACCTCCTCCAAAAGTTTTTCTCACATTTTTCGTATTCAACATATACGTGTATAAGTAATGCATAAATAATGTAATTCATGTGCGTGTGTGTTTGTGTGTCTATTATTAATAAGTTCCATTTCCAAATTGCGGGCACCCGAAAACAGTCATCGGATAACTGTGACGTTCTGTTGATCCATTTAATAAAGTCGTGGGACGTTTTGTAGATCATTTAAGAAAGTCATAGTTACATTGAAATGAAAAGGATTCCAAAGAACGCGTATTGATTTGAAAACGTAGTTGTCATAATGCAAAGTGTTCTTGACTTCAAGCTGTTCAAATGCATATCTGAAAATTTTCTCGGATATTTTGACTAGTGTAATTATTTAATAGCACGCCCTCTAGCGGCTATATTTAGAAATTATTTTTGTTAAAACTAATTTCTATATATGTGTACATCTTTATTAAGCTTTCCAAAGTTTTATAATTTCTGATAAATTTTTCGGCTGCAGACTGCTTGAAAATACCGTCTTTCAATCATGGACACCTTTACATATGTATAAGACTTAATTGGAACTGATGGACTGTTATAAAAGTATCCATTTAATGCAAATAAGCATGCCAAAAACAAGTTGTCATAAACACGGTACTTCCATTTTAGAAAACTCTTCCGATTTGCTCCATTATAAATAAGATGTATGTTTACTACGAGAAAAATAATCAGACTATAGACACTTTATACGCAATTAATAGTAATACTAAAACACACATTTTGCCGGATAATAATCTCTTAAAAGAGAGAACGAGAAATATCGTAACTTCATAACTCTACTTAATTCGTTTTATTAATTAAGTTTTTCATTTTAGTTCATCAGAAAATATATCACTGGACAACGAAATTTATCAATTATTCCTGTTTAAAAATCTTTAATTATTCTGACCAAATTTTATCTGTTGAGGTCCCCTTTTAAAAATGGTAGTTTAGATTTGTCTGTGTTTTATCTGTTTAACTACCCGGGACGTGACAAACATTTTATTAATGCACTAGAAATTACTCTGCAGCTTATGCTCAGTGTTTAGTTTGCTTAATTAAATAACTTTTGAAATATGATTCATTTGTGGCGTGACACCACATGCTTCCGTCAAAATAATTATTCTCTCTCTCTCTCTCTCTCTCTCTCAGTGTAGAAAATTACGCTCCTTTAAATTCTAGACGATGTCTCACGTAAAATTTTCCCCGCACAGTACAGAAGATGTGACGCTGGATACTTATGATAAGAAAAATGTTTCTGGGTAATTATTTGGGAATCATGCTCGAAAGCAGGAGACCAATAACTTAAAGAAATAAATAATTGTAGTAACTGTTGGGACAGCAACTCTATTCAATATTTCAATTTGGAAGGAAATTGTAATATTAAATTGCCAATTTTTGGCATCCATAATATTCTTACGAATGCATCCTTGAGTAATAAAAAACATTCCAAACAGTACCAATGCATTCATAAGGAAACTGTTTCCGTATAAATTATGATGTAATCAAGGTGACATTTTTTTATAGTTACGACTATGCTATTCACGGAGTAAGAGAAATGAGATTGTAATAAATTTCAGAAACTTGAAATTAGAAAAAATATTATCCAGAGCAATTTACGTCGTTTTACAAAGCGAATTAAACTTCCGAGAGGTATTTTTTATTTTATGTTTTGCAATTGAATAAATCCAAATAGCATTTGAGTAATCTGAATTTTCGAGTTCATACGCTTAAACGTCTGGTTAGTAGAATGTTCCAGAACCAGTAGAATTTTTGTGACAAATCTCAAACATGATGTTTCTAGAAATTTGACAAGCAATCTCTAATTCACAACTCACAGAAAGTCACAAGGAGATTACAACAATCAGTCAATTAATGAACTAAACTCTCAAGGAATAAAATCTTTCCACTGACTGAAAATTCGGTGAAATTTTCTGGAATAATATATTTAACTGATGCTCAGCATACAACAATAAAGACAGCTTTTAAAAACATGCTTCATCGCTTAATAATAACACACAATGCAGATTGTAGATTGTACAAGTATCGCATGTTCTGCAAGAGAAAACTTACAACTGATTCAGGTTTATCTGCTCTTTTGTTTACATAGTCTTTGAGTTTTCTAGTAATTTCTACGTTATTCCATATCGAGAATATTTCCTATCAATTCCCTAGACCGATTGGTAATCTAATGCTATACAGGAAAGCAAACATTACAGGTCCCAATTATAAAATCGAACGAAATTTCACCAAGCATGGTGCTTTTTCACAAAATATTGCCGAATTCGGCTCCGAAAATAACTGATCGCAGTTAAGCAATATTGTCGATATTTGACAAGAAACTGCTAAACCTAATGTTATTCTAACGGAAAATTCAAGGTCATATCTCACGTTCTAGTTAAACGAATTACGTGCAACAACAATTTAATTTTTTGCCAGGATAACAAGAATTTTAGACTAGGTTAAACTCCAGAAGAGCAGATCGCTCCAAAATATTTTAACAAAAAATGACATATTTACACTACGAAAGATTTTATAGATTCACAATTTAAAATGTGGTACACTGTAAAAATTTCCTAAAAAAAATATTTTAAAAATTGTATTTTGTTTTGTAATTTCTACATATCATGTACAATTAGCACAAAATATAACGCTTTTACTTTATTGGCATGCTAGTTAATAAATACTTAATATTGATAATGAGATAAATAAACAGTAGTGAAGGAATTCAACAATGAAAGTACACTGCCCTCCAAAAATTAAGGTACACCCTGTTTTTCCTAGCTTTAAAACGGAGGTAATAACAACAAAATTAATGGTTTATATGAATGATACTAAGATTAGTTATGAAGTTTCTAAATGTAAATTTTCATTTAAACAACAATATTTAGGAGAAGGGGGGGGGTTCAATAATTAGTAAAAACATCCATTTACGTAATTATCGACACTCGTGCGAATTTTTTATAATTAACTGCGAGCGTCAGGAAAAAAAATGTTTTTGACGCATGATTAAGATTTTTTCTTATTTGGAATACAATTGTGCTTCTTTATTATAAAAATAACGAAGGGATCAAGTAGATGTCAATTACAGGATCACGTATGAATCAAAAATTGGAATGCTGCAAAACAGTTATTGATAGCTTAACTTATTAAATATTGTCATCCCAAATTTTTATATTTCTTCAATATTTACCAACTTATCTTATAAATTTGATTTTTAATGCTACCCCATTTTGTTAAAAGTAAAATTGTTTAAATGTTATTTACGGTGTCAGTAATTTTTTTCCCTTTCAGTAAATGAATTCGTATATCAAACACTGGTCCTTATCCATTTTAACATTTAGTTCATTCATGCCAGTAATATGGGAAGAAATTCACTGTTCAATTTCTGCTCATAAAACGGAAAATACATCATTTAACACGATTTGACAGAAGTAGTGAATGGAATCGGTAGTGCAGGCTTTATTCATGAAGTAAAACTTCGTAAAGATTGATTTATAAATATGACGGTTAATACGAAAATAGCACAAAACTTTCGTAAAAGAGGGGATAATTGGTACTGCGAAAATCTGTATTGATGACTATGATACATCAGCTTCAGCCTGCAAAATTTCACCTCAATCTAAGAATGGGAAATGAACAAAAAAATCTATCACAAAATTTTATCCTAACTTAGGCGTACACACAGTGTAAGTTACCTAAACGACAGTAATAATGGTTCAAGTAAGATAAACCAGGTATGGACTAAAATTGATCAATAGGATTAATCTAATCACCAGTAATAAATCACAAAGCAAACTGTGTGCGTGTTGTGTTATTCTGTAAGTCTAAAATGTTTATATCAGTAATATATGAATTAACATCTCTAGAGAAATTGCAACAGCATTACACTCTGAATAATAAAATTTGGCTAGAAAATCTTTCTTAAAAGACTGAAAAGCTTGTTTTCTCTCTGTTCTTTTAAATTTGCAACCTCTTCCAAGAGTAAGTAGACCTAATTAAATTTGCTGGCGTAAGGGGAAATGCATTTCCACTTATAAGCATTCTACTTTCTCGAAGAAAGTAAAACATTTTTTCCACAGTGCCCTGTGTTACGAAAGTTTCCATAATTGGTTAAAACGTATTTTTATATGACCTGAATAAAATGGTAGATTAAGTGTTTTCCAACTGCAGTCGGAGAAAACGTGATAATAATTGCAATGCAGGTTTCTTTTAGTAAATGTAGTACAACAGCCGTAAATGGATGAGATGGAACATTAAACATATTATTTTTTACCTCTGTTTTTCGTATGTACATTAGGAAATAAGATGTTAAACATTTTCATTTTTAAAATATTTGATGTACATAATGTGACATCCATAGTTATTCGGTGGATATTTGTTTTAAATAAACGTCCTTCCTACTTGTTTCTAAAATATACCTCAACAATAACCATTGTAAAATACTGCACCTCGTTTCCTACAGGGTGTTCATCAAATAACACAATCATTTTAAAATAAAAATCTCAAACATAAAGATCAATTGAAGAAGGCAGCCTAAGGTATGTTTACCATGTAAGCTAAAAAAAAAAAACTTTTATATAGTATAGAAGTTGCAAAATAGTAGATAGAATGGTTGCTAAGTGATGACGTTGGACGTCGCAAACACTAATACATCAGTTCGTGTCATCATGAATAAGTAAACTTCTTCTCTGGAAACAATCGCATTAAAATCTTTCCAAAAAGTCCATCATTCGATATACAGAGGGAGTGCAAGCAAACGAATGAAGGGATTTGTGATCACAGCCTGTAGTGTCTGAATGGTAATGGAGTCGCACGTCCTACAAATCGACAATTCCAGTCCGCCCAACGAGTTGGAATCTTTCCGTCGTCAGACTATAAAGATTTTCGATCGACGTCGTTGCACTACGTCACAACATAGCAATGCCGAAATACTCACGTCAGGTCGGAAGAAAGTGAAGGCCAATCCATTACAGAGCATTTCGACAGGCTTGGCTTTTCTGCGATGGGTCTTCTCTCTTCATGAGAAGAGAGTTTTTCGTAATGTATTTCAATTGGGGAAAAAACGTATTTTCAACATTAAAAAAAGTAGTAAATTCAAACTTGGATGATTGTAAGGGGTTGAATTGGTTAAGCAAACCTTCAACTTTGATTTTCTAAGCTCATTTTTATGTTCTGTAATAATTAAGGATAATTAAATCTGATGTTTCTAGTGCCCTTTTTTTGGGTTGAATACAATAGGACAGGGATGGTCAAACTACGGCCCGCGGGCCAAATCCGTCCCGCCGGACGGTTTTATCCGTCCCGCGGACAGAATTTTAATTCACCGGTCCGCCGAAAATTAAAAGAAAATGCATACATATATATATATATTATATATCCATATTACGAATTATGAAGATGGCTTGAAAAAACGGCATTTTGAGTTCACGCAGATTTCAAGATTTCAATGACATTCAAACAGAACTGGATATTTTTACCATGCCTTTCAATGTAAATTGTGAAGCACTGAGGTCAGATTTGCAGCTTGAATTAATTGAGTTGCAATCTAACAATCATCTCAAGCAGTTTTTTCTAAATATGCCAGAGTTTTACAAATCATTATCGAAAGTAAGTTTCCCAAATTTAATAACCCATGCCCAGAAAATCATATATTTGCTTCATCTTATATATGTGAACAAGTGTTTTCAACTATGAACCTTAGAAAGAATTCTTTTAGAAGTAGACTGACAGATGAGCATTTAGCCTTGTTCCTTAGAATCAGTACATCTCAGTTCGAACCTCAATATGAGGAACTTTTAAAAATGAAATCGCAATTTCATTCATCTCTTTAACATATTTAAATTGTAATACTTGTATGTTGTTTTAAAAATTTTAGAAACATTTATCTTGGCCCGCGACCGAAAAAGTTTGCCCATCCCTGCAATAGGATGACAATAAGAGAATCTACGCAGAAAGGATGTGCAGTCATCTGGCACTCCTATGACGTCATTAAAACGGCACAACAAAATGCTCTATGGTGGCTTGCGATTGCAACCATCATATGTTAGTGGCTTTTTTAGCTTACCATATTGGAGCTTTTGTATAAAATGTGTACACCTTACATAGTAAAAAAACCGTTTACTGTATTTTTCTATTAACGTGTTTATTTTTAATATTTGTAAGTTTGAAATCAGGATCTTATTTGCTGGACACCCTGTATGTCATCTTAAAGTAAACAAATCATGGCTAATTATAGTAATTCATCTATTTTTTAAATAATTCCTAACGCTTAAATCCGTATGTTTTCTTCTCTACATTTTAAAAATAATATTCTGTTAATATTTTCACTGCTGACCAAAGCTTTTGTAATTAATTTTGAATTTTTTTTGTAATTACAAACAATGCTTCCTTTACTTTGTATACGTAAAAAAAAATAGTGTGTTATCGCGTTTATTATATTGAACTGAAGAGTGTAATACGAAGATTTCCGTTTAGACTAAGCTTTGAAGCACATCATGGTATAACATTTTAAAAATACATTGGAATTGTTTCAAACAAAAAAAAAAAGAAGAATCCTTTGATCTAACCTTAGAATTACTTTATTTAAGTTTAAAAATGTATTATATTTATATTTAAATTGCTGTTTTTAGTAAACAATTAACTAGCAAATAAATGAATAAATTTAAATAAAAACCTAGAGAGCAATTCAGTTTTCTAACAAACTTTTGTCGCATTTACTTTAAGACCTTAGACGATGAAAAATACATATTAAAAACCACTTTTCTAAACAAATTTCCTGTGGTAAAGTATGTTTTCTTAAATATAAATAAGTAAAATTATTTCGCCATGAAACACTAGAGCGTGTTTAGCAAATGCAGCATTCTCTAAAATTTCTTGAGGAATACAAACCAAATAAATAAATAAATAAAAATAAAACAAGTTCCTCAGAACAATTGCTCATATTACTGCATTACCAGTATTTTAAAATCTGGTGGTTATATGAATGTGCCCACATTTACAATAAATGAAAAATATTATATTCGCTTGATTGTAATTTAAAAATAAGTATTTAAAAAAAATAAAGTTTATTTATTTATTTGCACACTTGTCTTCGAAATCGCTGTGTCATAAAGCAACAAATCTGTTTTACACGATTTGAAAATAATCCTATTCACTCTGGGATGATAAATTGGTGTATCAAATTTTTTAATGACTTAATAAAAAATTAACCAAGTATATTGAAAAGAAAAAGTTTGGAATGGCCCCAATCGACTTTCCGAACACTTAATTTTTACCAAGCGTTTAAATAAATTTGATCATTTCAATTGGATGTAGTGTTCAAACGCTAGTGCACTGCAAATAATTTTAGTTTAAAAGCCGCAACGTATGAGAATATCTTTGAAGCCCTGTTAAAAGATTCTGAGGCCTAGTATACACACCAAAATCTATACAGTATGTAACACAGGGACTTATAAGATTCTTATCTTACTTAAGTTCAATGCAATTCACGATATAGACGCTAGCGCACTTTCAAGTTTTTGTGCCATAATGTATTAGAACTTTTCTGTAGCCCTGTAAAATATTTACAAAGGCTATGACTCACATATAAACAATATTTACATCTATTTCATATGGCAATAAACTTCAATACAGTTTTAAATTCACTGTTTGTGAAATCTCAAAACTCATATCGCATAAACAACTCAGTCATGAACTCAAGCCATTTTCTGGCAAAAATGCACTCTCAACAAGTACACTGCACCATTGCAAAGTGAATAAAATAATTTAAGATTATCTCTCGTGGTCGTAACATCGTTTACATGATAGGTAGGGAAGTTAAAAAGAGCAAAACTGGGTAGCAGTCAGCGTAGGAAATGCTTTACTCTTTAACCGTTAGGATCTCAGAACGTTCCTTGATTTCCAATGTTTACATATTTGAAAGGTAGGTTGGAGTACACAAATCCCAGGAAGCAGCTACAAAGAGTTTCATCTTTTATAGTCTACCTCCGTGAATGAAATTTATCAAAATTCTTAAAAAGTCTCATTGTAAGCAACACAATTTATTTTTTTCTACTGAATAGAGAAATTCACAAAATGTCCACTCACTGTTGCCAGACATAAAATTTAAAGAAATTGAAGACAGAAAATAATTCTAGCGCTTATACATATAATGGGTCTGGTAACAAGCATTGTAAATGTCTCATAAAATTTAAATAAATGCATTCCTTAAAAATGTTTATTAATACATATATGTTCACTCTGTTACGTTCAATGCAGAGAGGACTTTTCCTAATAAAAAGATGAAAGATTCGAAGAAGAGAAGAAGAGTAAAATTATCATTTCACAAATCTAATTTATTGTGCTGCTAGTTACTATATTTTAACAATGTATGTAAGCCTCAGTATCTCAAAATCAAAGTTAAAACATAATTTAAGTTAGGCTCTTGGTGCCAGAACAGACATGTGGTAACACAGTAGACAAAAATCGTTTAGGATTCACTAATTTCGTTTATTCCATTGAGGATTCACTTTTATCTTACTATCATCAAGTTCCATAAGGTTTTAAAAAGGCCCTTAACTTTAATCTTAATGGCAAACAGTTTAGCATGAAGAAGGTAACATATTGGACATTGAATAAAGGTACGCACTTTCATATTTTAATAAATTTATATTCTTCCAAAAAAGAGCCATTCATATGCATTTAGAACCCATGAAAGAAATGAATCAAAGGTAATTATTTCATAATACAGAGTCATATATTGGAAAATTCAGCTTTAAAAATTGGTAACACAGTGGAATAAAAATTACTCTGTGATATAAAATATAATAAACAGCAGAAAAAAGTTTATGAATAAATTTAAATATTTATAGTGTATAAAAGAGACAGAAGTGTAACATTTTCCTTTTTTAGTAAAATTATTCCTATTCTAGTATTTTGATACATGGTAATATCATTAAAAATTTTCCTTATTTCTACCTGTCCATGCACGTAAGAGACAGAAAATATATTTCCATCTCTTAGTTTAAAATCGCAAGTCCATTCGAAACCATTTTAATGTCACAAATTAAAACTGCATTAGAAATTCAAAGAAACCAGAAACTCCTGATATTAAAATGACATATTCCTGATACCGCAGCAGGATGTCATATGTGCTAGGAATCCCCCCCCCTTTTAATCAAAATGTCTGTTTAATAAACATAACCGATTTTAGAACTATTTTGTAGTTCTAAGTTATTAATTAGTACAGTGTTTGTAAAGAACGACATCATTTAACAATAAATAACATGGACAGCAGTTATCTCCAATTAAATTGAAAATTTCGTACTCTCACCGTCATTATAAAGCTAAACAGAAATAGAAAATTCTTTAGCAAAAATATTTGCATGGATAATTCCATCTCATTTTTCATGTTTATACAACAAACGTAAATGAAAGTTTCTTGGAGCGCTGGCTGTATTTTTAGATTGTTTTCAAACTAAATGAAATGCAAATGTTTATTTCTATTTTTAACGAGTTTGCTGTATCTTCATTGATTGTAATGGTAGCAAACGTTGCGTAGAATCGTTAACTATTGTTTCATTTTGATTGATTGTTTGCTTGAAAATCCATCCTGCAAAATTGAAAAACATAGCATATTAACCAAAGAGGACTTTCGATTGATACTATTTAAGAACAAAGATGTTCAAAATTTACGCCTCTTTTAATTTTTGCGTACAGTAACCGAGAAAATGAGAAATCGGACAGTTTATTCAATCGATTGCTTTCGAAATTTTCCTTTTTACTGTAAGTATTAAATCCTTTATTTCCATTTCCTTGTTTTTCCTCTTAAGTGTTTTGAAATGTTCAAATGTTAAAAAAAAATAGAACTCTACTTCATAAAGGGGAGGGGGGTAGGCATGAGCAGGATGAACTCTGTTTTTAGCAGCAGACATGAGTCTCTATAGTTACAGCAACCTACCTGCCTTATTGGAATTGCCCCTGCCTTATTAGCCTTCTGAGACCGGCTAGCTGTAAATTAAAATATACTCTCCGTCCGGCAAGGAAATGAGCAGCAACAAGAATTTTCTCCCCCACTCTTTGGAATGTGCCATTGTGAAGGGTCCTTTTGTTGGCTGTGTGGATTTTCAGGAGTAACGTGGAAAGCGCAGGGTTGCAATAAAATAAGCCGCGATTGGCTACATTATGCACCTGAAACTTCACATTTAGCTATTTTTCGCACACTTTGTTATTCAAAAATAGTCTTGATTTCAGCAGTTTAATTTTTATTTTTAAACTGGAAATTACATAAAAATTATACGTTCAAAAAAGCGCAGTTACCATTTTTCAAATATTTTTTAATATTTATGTAAGGAAAAAAAAAAAATCTTTGTTGCACTATTTGTTTCTACCCAAATTTTCCTACTTTCATCTTTCTGAAAAAACAAATAAATACATAAATAAAAATAAAAGCACCAAAACTGAAAACTTGAGTACCCTTTAAACTTCCTAAAAGGAATTTCTAAAGATTTTTTGAGACAAGGAAAAATCTCAGAAAAAAGAAATATCAATGAGTATTTCGTGTCCAAAATAATAGTAATAAATTACATTATAAGACATCCAGATCCATATTATGAATATTCTAATATTTAATTGAGTATTACATGGAGAAAATTGTCATAAGAGTGTTTGACGATTAGCTAATTTTCTAGAGAAATTAAATTTTAAAGCATTTATTTTTAAAGAGTTAATCTGCTTTATGTTGATAACAAAAAAAGTTTACTTTGCGATTGCGTGTTATATATAATGTCAAAACTTGCGCAGGGCCTTATTAACGCATGGGCCAACTGGGCCCCGAGTGTTTTATCACCGAAAATTTCTTAGCTTATTATACTTCCTTGTACAAAGTAAAGAAAGTATTGTGATCACGAAAAATTTTGGCATTCAATTTTTGTAGGAAATGTCTAGCTTGACCAACTGTGTGTCCGCTTTATGTATAAATAAATATAAGTTTATGGGTCAGTATAAGTTAATGGGGTCATGTCGGGTTTTATGCGTTGATAATTAATAAATATACAAGGAAGTAATGCGTTGTCCACATCAAATTTTTTTTGAAGTTTTAAGTAATAAAAATATTTTCTATTTTTGATTACTTTTTCAGTGATTTTTCAATGCTCAAAACAACATGATGGTGTATTATAGTTATGATGGTATGGTGTATAGAAAGTAGTGGCTAGGAGATGAAGCTCCCCCCCCCCCCCCTGAAAGATGACATTTCCCCAAAAAAATTAGATTAAATTAATTTTTTTAATTTTTTAAAAGTGACAACCCCCCCCTTTCAACCGCATAAAGCCGCATTCTGGATCGACTACTTCGGGGGGGGGGGGGGAAGTAGGGCCTAGGTGAACTCCAGGCTCAGGGCTCCAGTATGTCTTCATAGGACCTTGTACCTGATATTTAAATGAAATAAAACCTCCGTAAGTTGAACACATACGGCTAGATCAAAAAGGGTCCAACTTATAGATAAATATTTTAATATTATGGACACGTTCCGTTCCTTTGAAAAATGTCCAACTTTCGGAGGTATCCGTGTTATGGGGTAACCAACTTGGGAGGTTTCACTGTTATATTTATGTACTTGATACTTACGGCAATTTTAGTCTATAATTCACGCGAAAACTACTAAAAAAAATTATTCGATTAGAGTTGTGTTGTGTTACGGCAACGCTACGCAAGGGCGTCTGCCTTGGACGGAGGACTTTTTAAAGAGTTCTAGGGCTCATTTACGTTGCATCTGGAGAAAACTGCCCCGAAATACAGATTGTTTAATCGGCGGCAGCACATTAGACTTGAACCCGGGTCCTTTATACTTCGGCTATCTCTCAGTGTTTAGTGGTTTTAACCACCAAGCCACTAGTGGGCTGTTAGCTTAGCAATTGAACGTGCAAATCTCTGGTTGCACGTTCAATGCCTTAGCAGCCCGTCGGCTTTTGACTACTGTGTATGGACATAAATTGTTTGTGTTAATTTTGTAAGTGGATTCTTTTCTTTTTTTTTAGGCTCTCGAAAGAGCCATTAGCTCTGAAAAGAGCTTTTTTTTTGTTTGTTTCTGTGTGTGTGCATACGTATTTGAAAAAGACTGTACAAATTAGAAAATTGCTTTCTGGCTTCTGCATTTCATTTTTGAATATTGTTTTGGGAATTGTGGTATTCTTCAAAACAATTTCTATCTATACACAAGGCGACATTACAAAGTTTGCATATCACCCATGAACGCCTCTCTATTCCATTTTTTGAGCAATTAGAGCATCTCCTTCTAGTCTTTTCTTTCAAAGGCCAATGTCCGAAACTTGAGGTATGCTGCGGCTTCTTTTCTGGAATTGGCCTGGATACAGGGACTTCTCTTCTCTCTACCAAATTTCTGATTAATTCCATTCGGAAATTCCGTTGGCTTCCATCATACTTAGATAAAATATAAGCATTTAATATGGATATATCAAATAAATGGAAAAAGAGTTTTTTTTGTCCACTTCACTGTGCGTCTTTGAAAGGAGTAGCTGTTCGCCATTCTGTCACTCTTATCTACGTATCCCATATTTTCATTGTAGTCTGATATGACAGCTGGTTTACAGTTTTCGGGAGAAGTATTTTGTTCTGTGGCACGGTGCATATTTGACAGCATGTATACGTCGCGTTTGTCTTTCCAGCGTAGTGCTACTTGAAATTATTTCTCCACGTTTCAGTTTAATTTGCGAGATTTCTTTTGGGAAATTCTTCCTATTACAACGAATAGTGCCACACGAATTGATGCATTTTTCTTCGAGAAGTTCCCTCAAAAGTTGAGGGGACGAAAAAAAATTGTCCATGTATAACTTGTGTCCCTTTCCCTTCACACATTCCGCCATTGTCGTAACAACATTGTACGACGCAGAAATCAATGGAGTTTTTGTGCATTTATCATTACCAAGATAAACTTTCATATCATATGTGTACCCTGGTTTGTCGGCTAATTTATATAGCTTGATTCCCCATTGTTTCCTTTTTTTGGGTATGTATTGCCTAAATGCAAAACGTCCCTTGAATTTTACAATCACTTCAGCGATTGACATACTCTCTTCTGGATTATAAATAGACTTAAACTTTTCATTTATTGTTTCAAAGAATTCTCGTATCTTCCATAGTCTGTCATAATTTTCAGAATCTCTCCTGGGTTTTAAATGGTTATTGGAAAAGTGCAAAAATTTTAAAATAGACAGAAATCTATGTCTTGCCATAATAGTTCTAAAAATAGGCGTTTCCATATATTTATCTGTTGTCCAGTAATCTCGAAGATTATCTTTTTCGACATGGCCCATTAATAAAATGATTGCAAAAAACTTTTCAATTTCTATTGGCGTTGTTTGGACCCAATCTGGGGTATGTTTTCTTTTGCCTGAGCTGTCTGGTTTCAGCTCCAGTACTTGCTCAGCATATCTATTCGTTTCTTCACAGATAAAATTTACAATGTCTTCTGTAAATATCAATTTAAAATAATCATATGCACTGTTTAATGCGTCTATGACACATGCAATTCCTGAATTCCCAGTAAAAGGCAAAATGTCAACAACATCGTTCTCACCAGGTAATTTCCACTTGAAAATTGCCTTACCATCATTATAATTTTTATCTTCTGCTTTCATATCAGCATCATTTTTATCTTCATTTTCCGTATCCTTACTATTTTTTTCTTCATCTTTTGCATCGTGAAAAGAATCATTTTCCTCTATCTCAAGTTCATCATTTTCACAGTCTGAATCACTATCAGCGTAATTTTCGTCAAAATCATTCATAAGTTTCTCAATCTCGCTTTGCGTAAGACCTTTGAATCTGGGAGCCATTTTTCAGCACTGCAAATTTATGAAGCCGTAAATAGCAAATAAAGAAGCAAGAGCACTCTCAACGTATGTCGAAGAATGAATAATAAAGCTACTCCCACTTGCAAACCAAATTTGCGCCAACAGAAAAACCTGTTATTCCTTTATTTATCGCCAATACTTCTTTACAGAGTTCCCCCACTTTTTGAACAATAGGTGACTTAGGAAGATAAACATGCAGAGCAGAACACCTGTTTTGCAGGTACAGTAAAGGGGGGAATGAACTGTCGGGACAGTAGCTGACCGGAGAGCCGGCTTTTGGTCGATAAATTTCTCTGGTCCAGCAGGTGTGCCGCCGGTCTCTAAGGGTTAGAATTGAGCACTTTCCTTCAAAGAATTTCAACAGGATGTTAAATGCCTGATTATCTCATTGAATCCCTGAGAAATGTTTAAAAAGTTTAATTTAATAAATTTACATTTATTTTCTTATTTCATAATTGTAGTTCCATTTTATGCAAAAATGCATAAATTTAATAATATCTCGTAATAATTATAACTGAGACAGCCAGTTCGTAAATTTTTTTTCCGACGTTCTTGTTAATTTTCTCCAAAAAAAAAAAAAAAAAAAAATTATGGGCAAATTAAAAAATTTTTGGCAATGGAAAAAGAAAGTAAGATAAAATGCAATTTTTGTTTATAACACTTAAAAAATGAGGAGGTTATAAATTTGTTGGATTTCTTTTAATTTATCTTCAGTGATAATTTTTTACCAGGTGGACAAATTTTAATTATTATTTTTTATTGGAAATTTTGAACTTTAGTTCGCATATTAATTTGGAAAAGTTCTTGACTAAAGGGTGGTCAGCAGTATTCCAAATGTCACCAAGATTGGTCATTTTTTGGGATTCATCGGAATGTTTGGCGCTAAAAAGTAAGTCTTCAAAACTAAGGCCAGCTGGAAGATTTTTCTATAATTGACGAGAAATTTCCCAATCCTACTGCCATTCAACGGGAATATTAATTAGTATGTTTTTAACAGTTTTTCTTATGTATGTTCAGCAATAATTCTTTACCATGAGAACCTATTTCGATTACTTTTTTACTAGAAAGTTATTACCTTAGAGGTGGTCTCATTTAGTTAAGTTCTGATGATATAATCATTGGCAAAATAATGGAACTCTTCAATTGTTGTGATCACATAAATGATACTCTGACAAATCTCATAGGGTATCAGGATATTATTATTTCATTACAATGATGTAATTTGATGTCGGTTTTCTCTCTTCTGAAAAGCCTTTTATGCTTCCTACTAATTTTCCTTCCTCTGATTCTTAACTCAACATTAGAGTGCGCCCAAGCAGGCGATTACTTCACACTCGAACGCGCTCGAATGTATACAAGAGTACTTAATATGACTGAAAAGTTCTATGTTATCTTTGCAGTAATTCAGCATTTCAATAAACTAAAAATCTATCAATCTGATAAAATTTATTTATTATAAAAATAGATCTGCATCAATATTCAAAACCTCTATAAATCTATATGAACCTATAAACTAAAATCTTAACCCTACAAGGCTCATTTTTTTCTGTGTCTGATATATCTGATAATGTTAGTGATTGTTATTTGGGTAAAAATAGTTTAAAAAATAATAACCTAATATTTTACTAGAAAATCACTTTTTCATTTCAGTTTTGTATGCGGTACACTGAGCCTTATCTGTACTTTTTTGGTATTTATTTTGAAATTTAGTATTCAAGTCATTTTTTGATACGACGAACTCCCAAAACATAGTAATTTTTTCCGGGTCAAAACTCATTGCTAACTATTTTTTGTTAATTTTCTAAAATAAACAAAACCGCATTCGAAAGATTACTGTTTAAATTTCAGTCAGTTTTGGCAATAATGTGAACAGCATCTACACGCAAAAGCCAGAATTAGTATATTGTTGCTATCTGTGTATAAATACTCTTAAAAACCGACAGATGTCTATACTAGTATTTTGTAGACGTAGATGTATAATTAAAATGGTTGTTCCACACATGGTAACAGTTGATTTGCGAGGTTAAATCAATATCTGTTCTGTTTATATTTTCTTTTTAAATCTCATACAGCTTGGTGAGTGAGCTTGGGAATCGAGTGTCATTGTAGTTCAAGATAGCTCTGCTTAACAAAATCTTCTATAGTGTGCGAAACATTGCCCAATCCCTTTGGTTTTCAATGGGAATATTAATTAGTGTGTTTTTAACAGACTTTTTATACGTGTTTAGTAATGGTTTTACTCCACGAGGAGCGATTTCTATCATTTTTTGTATTGAAAGGTGGTACCATATTAATTTGGTCAAGTTCTGTATGATACGATCAGTGACAAAATAAGGAACTTTTCAATTAGAATAAACACATGTACCAGATACTCGGACAAATCTCATAGGGTATCGCGATACATGAGTTACCGTCATGTCGTTATGGTGCAGTGATTTTATGACTGTTTCATTTTTTTAAAACATCATGCTATCTAATTTTATACTCCCTAATAATCAATGATAGCAGAATAACAAAGTTTATTTGCTTGTAGTGATTGCTTCACTCTCGACTGCCCGGGAATGCATATTAGAGTACTCAATACTATAATACATATATTTAAATTAAATCATGAATAAGACGTTACATAAAAATTGCTATCTTAAACTTCAAATACTTCCTTCTTATTATAACCCTTATTTAATGCAAGCCATTCAATTACTCTTTTTTCTGGGGTGTGAGATTCGCGTAAATAGTTTTTTATCTTCTTCCACATTTCACTGTAAATTTTTAATTAACTTAAATGTTCTTATCCGCTCGTTTCATTTTAAATGTCTTAATGAGAAAATCCTCTGCATGAGAAATGTTTGATATTTTTTTCCACAAAAATAGAAAGAAAAGCACACTAATGTAAAATAAATATTTTATCTACACAGAATTAACTCGACAGAATAGGAAATTGTGTTTTTAGAATCCACCACCTTGTGTGCGTTCATACAGGATTTTTTTTTTCTTTTTCATATGTCTTAAAATTCCAGGCAATAACATAAATACATTTTGCATCAAAAGTTTAAATTATTCATAAAAATGTTTTGTTATGAATATGTATACGTTACCGAAAGGTTTTAAGACGGAAAATTCGTAAGAAATGCGAAATTGTACTTCTGGTACTTTTGACATCTTTTTCGTTGCTTTGAAATTTTATGTTAAAGTTATAAACTTTTTGTAGGATGAAAATAAAGGTACGCCTTGTTTTTAATTTTCTGAAATTGTAAGAAATGGGTGTCAGCATAATTTGTTTTTTGTGTTTTAGTTATTTTATTTGTTTGTATTTGTAGACTTACATTTTGGGATTCACACTGATTAAAAAACAAGTTGCATTTAATCTCAGTTTTCAAAAGAAAAAAAAAAACTTAAATATCTCAAATAATTTTAGGAAGTTCAAAATATATTCTGGTATTGCATTTCTAAAAAAAAAAATCCATACACTGCGCATTTTCTGTTTTGATATATACGTAAAGCAATTCTTAAGTTACTATTCAGAATATAACGTTTATTTAATTATATTTTGTGAAATACGCAGTTTTGAATATAGTTTTGAAACAATTACAAGAATTAGGTATTCGAATTGTGTTGAAAACTTATTTGTAAAGAGTGTCTTTTGTTGTACAGGGTGTCTGAAAAGGTTGTTCGGAGAGAATCCTGTTTCTCACCGGCATATTTGTCAATGAAATCTCTCAGATTCTGAATGAAATTTAAAATTAAGATGGTTACAAACAGGGGCGGCCCTAGGGTAAGTGAAGCCCCCTTCTAACGTAAAAAAGACTGTTTCTTTTATGCTCTACTTATTTTTTGAGTTCAAAATGGCACCCCTTCAAAGCCGGCGCCCTGATGTCATGCTTACCTTGCTTACCGTGTCGGCCTGCTCCTGGTTACAAAATTAAGATGGTTTGGTGATAAAAAGCTCCAAAAACTTACAAATTATTTTCGTCCTACATTAATTCTCAAGAAGTCCTGGATATATTGCCCGTTATCAAAAAACGGAAAGAACAAAATATTAAGAAAATCTGAAGCACTTTCAGATTTTAAATGATCACTAAAATGCTACATATTAAAAGCGTATAATAATCAATGCGTCTTCCCTATTTTGTTTGCTTATTCCATTAAGTTGGAAAGTGTATCATTATTCATGAGTGTGATTAAACAAAATAAAATTGATATTTCTAGCATCCTTCTTCTGAATGTAATACAATCGATATAGAATGAGGAAAAGCTGCGCAGAAAAATGCAGAATTTTATCTAATTAGAGATTCAAAATCTTATTCAGGTGTATTCTTTATACAAGTCAGCGCAGTAGACGATAAAATGACGTTTAGTCATCATTTTAGCATCATTTAACGATAAGAGAACAACAGACACGTGACTGATGTGGGTTTCACGTGACTGACTTACAAATATATATTAAATGCAACAGATCTACTTGAAGTTTGCGCCATCTGTCGATGGCTCTGTAAAATAAAAAGTCAATTGAATTTTTTTATAAAAGATATTTTTTGTATGTTATAGGTACAGTGCTTTTTTTCGTGCCATAAAAAGTAGTCTATATGTTAATCCAGAACTTTAACAGTCTTTATTCCAAATTTCATCCAAATCCGTCAAACTGTTTCAGCGTGAAAGAGTAATAAACATACATACAAACATTGACATGTATTTGTATATATTAGCAGGATTAAATCTGGGTTTCGGTGGTAAAATAAGGAACAACAGCCCAGTAAATGAACACACATTGGCATTGTATTGTTCATTTACTGGAATCTGCGAGCGTGTCCAACAGCCATTTCTCCGTCGATGTACTCTGTGTAGTAATGTCTGCGGTCGGCACTTTTAAGAATTATAAAATGTTTATTTTCTCTGAACATCGCGAGCATTGTTGTACCTATTCTGTGCAATGAATAATTCTCCGTAGTGTGTCTCAGTTTGTCTATTTCCAGACACATTTCCTCGATTCGCACCCTTTAAACGTCATTTGCGACCCCGTGTTCCCATAGCATATTTTGTTCGTTTTAATGAGTACTATCATCCCTTTAAGTTTGTTGCAGTATTTCAGACACACCCTGTATAATCCATATAATAGATATGTGGTACCTGTGTAGAATCAAGAAAACAAAGAAATCTTTCATAGTTTAAACAAGACTAGTACGATTATAAATATTAAAATAATTTACTTAATAAAAATATATTTGCTTTCTCTTAATGAAATACAAAGTATTTTATGGAAACTGCCTTTTTAAAAATGATGTTTGCCGAAATATTACTTTTATAGGCCCTGTTGTGTATTTGACAACAACGAAGGAAGTTTAATCATGGTACATGCATTTGTAATGAGTAATCTGATATTTTATGATATTTTGGCTCATATGCAAATTGCAGATTATAGCGTTAATTCCTTAGATGTGGCGAAAAATCGCTGTTTGTATCGCTGTAAATATAAAGTTAAAATGGATATATTATAAAATAAATGAATGCTATTGCATTAAAGTATTTTTACTGAAGTAACAAATCTCTAGAGCGTCGTGTAACAATTGAAACATATTCTTTCAATAGAGTTTTATTGTTCTGTGCTTTGTTTAAAATTTTATTCAAGGATATTTGCTCATGCACTAAATTGCTATGTGGACCACTGAAGATATTTACAAATTGAAAAGCTAGAATTCTCCTGAAACGCGTTTGTTTTTATGTTGGTTTTGATGAGAATATTAGTGAAATCTAAAAAAATAAACATACTTCATAATCATTTAGTAGCATCTTAAAAACAACTAATGCTTTTTTTTTTTTTTTTTGCTTTACAAAAATGAATGTATGATATTCATATATTTCAACGCCCAAGCATTAGATGACTATTTTAATATGATTCCGTATAAATTGCCCTTATAGTTTAGTAATGCTTATCAAAAGTAAATATATATTCTAAATCATCTTAATTTAGCATGAAAACATATTTTATGTATCGAATGTAAAATAAAAATTAATTTAAATGATAAGATAATTTTTGAAGGAAGAATTTCGGACAAATCCGCTCTGTGTCCTCAATTCTGAAAAAAAAAATTGACGGCATTTTAAAAATTCAATTATCTTCTCAAAATAACTGCTATTTATTGAACTAGAGCATTATTAACATTCATAAAATAAAGGAAATATGACTGATTTCTTTTTAAATTGGGAAGAAATCATTGTTTAATTATTTTTCCCCAGTTATTGTTTCACATTTTGGGGACAAACTGAAAAAAGGTCTGAAATTGGGGGCTGACCCCGAAAATTGGGTATGTTTGGTCACCTTAATCATAATGCAGATCAAAATATTTCTGTTTTTCACTTACAGTATGAATTCCTTGTAACACCTTCGTACAATCTTCTAAGGAGAAATTTTTTTGCTAACCTTTTTGCAGCTTTTCAAACTTATCTTCATTGTAATTAGACAATTCTTTATCACAATACAATAAACTGTACAGTAAAGTATAAGTTATAGTAATTATAATAATACCATTTATACTCAAATAAATAAAAATGTTTCACAGGAGATAATCATTAAAAAAAATCATGATTTTCAGAAACGGTCTTTTCTGAAGATGTTTTCATAGTAGTGTATAAAAGTTTTTATATTTATTTTTTGTTTCATAATTACATTTGGTTTTGAACTTGATATAAGTAAATAGAATGTATAAGGATAACTTGACATAATTTAGCTGTTTTGTAAAATAATAATAATAATAATAATAATAATGCTATAAAGTGAGTGACCATCATTTGCCCCGGAAAGAGAGTGGCTTGTAATTCCCCCACATGACCCTATATTTAGGAAAGAGTGCGTAATATTATTAGCATTTAATTCTTCTTTACGTCAAGGAGCAGCAGAATCTAATCAATTAGTTATATAATTTAATGATGAGCTTTAATCTTGTTCTGCCTTGTATTACCTTTAGAAAGAGAGTGGAAAAATTAATCTAACAAGTTGAAAACAGTTTATTTATTTTATTTTATTTTATTTTTTCAGTTCATCAAGTACATTTTGAGCTCATGTTTTTATTTTTTATCCTTCTTTCAAAACAATTAAATGAATATGAATTTTTCACCTTTATCCGTAGTTTTATATTATTGTTATAGTTTTATAAAATTATTATTATTGTTATTATTATTTCTTTTTTTTTTCAATTCCTACTATTTGTTCACACTCTCCCTATTATTTATATATCTTGTTCAAATTTTCAGTCGTTAATAAAATACTCTTTTTTCATCCACTCAAGTTCAAATACGATTTTTAAAACTTGTAGTGGATGATACTTGATGTTAATAAAGCTTTTTCATATATTAATTCATTAATTAAATTTAATTAGTTAATTTAATAAAAAGAATTAAAATAAATTTTTTCTTTGTTGACCTAAGTAGGAATTGACTTTTTATTATATATATAGTACTTGTTAATTAAAAATGTCATCTTCAGAAAAAAAGGAGATTTTTGATTATGCAAACTAATATAGACTTATAAAACTTCTTTCTTTATTTTTTTTCTGAATATATATGTTACAGTTTTAAAACCCGAAATCAGTCAAATCCCGAATTAACTAGGGAAAACGCATTCTAACTGAGAGCGTTAGGCAAAACCCGAACTAACTAGGCAAAACGCGTTCTGACTCACAGCGCTCTGGGAAACCCGTTTTTCCAAGCGAATACCGGAGTGTTAATGCTGTATGTACCAAAAATTGGTAAAATAGATTTCTTGAAAAATTACAGTTGTAAGGTAAGAAACAAAATAACTTTAATTTTATAACAATTGATGAGTACGGGCGAGGGTCAGTTGCATCCGCGGCAATAGCTATGAATCAAAGCGATGAGCGAGCTGAACCGGAATTCTCATATTGCTCTCCCTTCAAAAATATGATACCGCTGGCCCTTTGCGAGACCCAAAAAAAAAACATCACTTGACCCGGCCACCGCTGTAGGGGAGCCCCTAAAAAATATGCTACCGCTCGTATTTTGTGAGATTTAAAAAAAAAAAATGTCCTATAACATATCGTTGAAATAATGTAATAACTTTTGATCGATGTAAAAATTATTCTCTAAGAAATCAGTCGAAACCAGAATAAATCGGGTTTTTTCTCAAGTTAATTTGGGTTTTGCCTTGAGCTGTCAGTTAGAACGCGTTTTCCTTTGTTAATTCGGGTTTTCCCTAGAGCTGTCAATTAAAACGTGCTTTTCCTAGTTAATTCGGGTTTTGCCTAGCAAAGTCGGTTTAAACGCGTTTTCCCTTGCTAATTCGGGTTCTGCCTAAGCACTGTCAGTTAAAACGCGTTTTCCCTAGTTAATTCAGGTTCTGCCTAAGCACTGTCAGTTAAAACGCGTTTTCCCTAGTTAATTCGAGTTTTGATCGACATCAGGTTTTCACTGATAACATATACATATGATTCTAGAGTTTTTAGAGGAAAGAAACACGATTTTTTTCTGTGTTTCTTTTCATTCTCAAGTTTACAAAAAATTAAAAATAATTCTATTCCATTTATTGCAAACATATACAGATTTACTGCATGTTTGTTCGTGATTACATTTCTTTTCTTTTCTGGAAACATCAAATTTTGTTGAACTTTATCCCTGAAAGATTTTTTTTTCGTATTTCACAGTATCTTTAATAATATTTTATGAATTACTTATTTCTATAATTACTGAGTGAATTATATGTTAGAACAGTTCATTATTCCAAAAAAAGTAAGCTTATTTTACATATCATTTCATATGAATACTTATTATAACGAATGTGATAATATTTTAAAAGGGAAAAACAACATAGCAAAAATTTACGATTAATAAATTGTATGTATTTATTACTTGTCACAGTTTTTCTTACCGAGAGGTACATTTAAAAAAAAATGCAGTTAAAAAAAATTCCTGACTAAATATATTTCGATCGAAATCAAATTTGACGGTGAAAAGGATTTACTTACTAAAATGCTTCGTTGGAAATGTATTAAAATTTTGCTCCAACTTTCTTTCTCCATTTTAATTCATATTCTTCAATTTCAGAAAGTTCAAACATGCTTATGATAAAGGCCTTTTTATACTATGGCCAATTTCACGCACCTACGAACGTGCCTTTACATTTTTCATTAAATTCGTGAAAGAAATTCCATTTATCATTCGCGATTCGATGTCTAGAAAATTCCATTTGAACGGAGGTTTTGTTTGTTAAAATAACTTTATCAAGCTTAATGAGGTAAAATAAACGAAAGGGAGTATTTAAATATTACTTCTGGCAATATTTGTAACTTTTCATCATATTTTAGGACGAATTTCCAATCCCTTCTAAACAAAAGTCTATTTTTTATGAAATGCTTTAAAAAGACGGAAAAACTGAATCTTAGGCATTTTTTATGTTCCACAAAAACGCCTGACTTTGAATTTTCAATGGTATCTTAAAACTTAACAAAATGTACTGCTACTCTGATAACAATATTGTAAGACATATTTCAGTAAGATTCCTTAAAACAGCGGTTCTCAACCTTTTAAACTCGCGTCCCCCAACAAAGGCTAACTTACGGTGGCGCTGCCCCTTCCCATTTTTCAGCATGCATTCAGTTTTTTAATCTTTAATAATGAACGTTTAGTCGAATTTTCTACAAAATAATGTTATCAGTATTTTGTAGAAAATGCTGATAACTAATACTGATAAAATGAAAATACTGATAAAATCAGTTGAAAGTTTGAATGAACATTTTAAGCGAAAATGGATATATTTTTGAGTAAAAATGAGAATAAATAAGATGATTTTTTAAAACATGCATCACTACTTGCTCTTTGGTTTTTTTTTCGCGCCTCCCCACCCACCAAACGTTCTGCGAACCACAAGTTGAGAAACGCTGCCTTAAAGTAAAAGCAAATCTGGATCAAAAAAATTGACGGCAGCTTAATCTAGATCTGACAACGAACTTAAACCTTTATTTATCCCTGTAAAAATTGAAGAAAATTCCACATAAAAAACACAAACAGAAATTAAATGAACAGTAATTCAGCTTCTATCACCAGTTTCTTGAGAAATTGCAAATAGTACAACTGAAGTATCCCAGCCTCTCTTCGTATAAACTCACTGAATGACTTGATTTCGCCAATCAATCTTCTCCTTATTCAATCAAAGTATTTGTATTTCAGGACGAAAGAACAGAAAAATTAAATGGTCAAAAGTTGCTCCCAAAATATCACTAGGATTGACAACTTGAAAATTTCGTTCAAAGAAAAAAGTCCCACACCGGAAAAAGTTGGCTGGAAATTTTATTTTTTTAGATTATTATTTGCAGCTAAAACAATTTTATTTCATTTCAGTAATATATGCTTTTAATATAGATTTATGTATTTCAACTGATTCAAAAAGAGAAAAAAAGTGCAGTTTTGCGTAAAATTTCACGTAAATGAGTATCCTTTTCGAGATATTAAAAATAAATTAATTAATTAATAAGCAGTTTTTTAATAATGTATAAAAATTTAGGATTTATGCTTTAAATCTTTAAATATTTCACAATATAATTTTTCTTAACAGTTGATATAGCTTCACTATTTTTGTATTTAAAAAATACTCTTTTCAGGTGATTATAGATAATAAGTTAGCATCGCAAATGGAAAAAAAAATCTTAATTAAAGCTTATTAAAAGGTTCTATATATAAATTCAAGATAAAAAAAATCAAAAGGATTAAAATGCATGAAAGATTATAAAAAAATCCTCTGATGAAAAATATAGCTGCATGCATGGTCAATTTAAATTAATTTTTTTAGAGTTTATTACGTTAAGATTTACTAATGAAAAATGCGGATATGAATAGAAGTGTTCATTTGTCTACTCATATAACATTAATTAATCATTTTTTTCCCTAAGGATGCATTTTTCTTACGTATTGACTATTATCTTTTGAAACTGCTGGAATTTTTTTTTCTACATTTATTTATTCACTAGAAGTTAAAGCCCATTGGTGAGGCAATTACAACGGGTTCTTGGAAAAACATTTAACGAAAATTTTCTACATTCAATGTATTTGATCTTCGTCCACGTAACTTCATATTCAATTTTTATTGCATACCCAAATCTAATTTCATGCTCTTCTGAAACTTTTCACATTCGAACGATTTCGTTTTGTGTAAACAGGCCCTCTTATACCAGCTTCATGCAGACGATAGCCTTTTCATGAAAAAAAATTTAACTATGCTATCTGGAAAAACTATTTTAAACGAATTGGAATCGTGACTTTTCCTTCAAAGCCTGATGACCGTGACTTCAATATGACTTCATGTCAATTGCGACAGATAAATTTGTCACTCAAATGATTTTTTACTCTCGTAAATAAAATGGAGCTGAAAACAGCGAAAAATTGCTTAAGAGTTAGAGAACGGGTGGATTTTTAGTTTTTTAAAGTAGCACAGATTGTTCTCTGTATTTTTATACATATAATTATGAAAAATATCAAGCGGATTGTCCAAACAGTGCAGATGTTATTGCGCTTTTTGTACTTTTTAATTTTTTTGGAGTAATGACGGCAAAAATTTTATCTTGGAGTGGTTACACGGAATTGTTAGAGATTCAGTGAATGAGGGAGTTAGTGCGTCAGGGACACTAAATAGCAAGATTAGTACCATTTATTGCAAGAAAAACTATAATAAATAATTTTTTTCCGAAAATTCCCTCATTTTCATGTCTAACTGAAATAGGAGTAAGTGCGTAAAGGTGTTGTAGCATGTAGTGCATGCTGCAACATTTCACCTTTTTTTTTTGTCTAGAAAAAAATAAATGAATTTTATTGGCACTAGAGTGCTGTTAATTTGAGGTAAGCAAAATATGTGGGCAATTTTGAGTTTCACAATAACAAAAGTTCCAAAATTAAGTATATATGTATTTTTTAAATAGCGGACGGGCACTTGCTGATTAGACATTCGCCGCTTAAACGGTCAGTAGCATTGGCCATTCTATTATGGCGTGGGAGGGGCACCTAGTGGTATTGAACGTTACCACATACGAAAAGACGGACGATTTAACATCCAAGAGCTATCTGGGATTCGAACACGGATCCAAGGCGTGAGTAAATACTTCTGAAGCCACTACACCACCTGAAAGACTACATTTAAATGTTTGACCGCCTTTAAATTTCCGTCATACATAAAATGTTGAAGCTTTTTCTTATGGTTAGACGTGAAAAATGACATGAAACAATAGCTTACATTGGAAAAAAACTCAAATAACCGGCGTTAAACGATAAAGTAAATAAAAAATTTTGTAAAAAACACACATAAGATGTTATAGGTAAGAAGATACGTACGTTTCGGCCAAAAATTGTTTTGGGCCTTCCTCAGTCCAAGCGCTTCGTCACAAGGAACACAGGGAACTGAAAAGAGATAAACAAGCAAGCATGTTGCCACAAGGGGCAAAGAAAAGTTGAACAAAACCGCGGAGAGGGGGGAGAAAATAACGGAAAGAAGCACAAAAATACAAAAGGAAAAAGAAAAAAAATTTAATAATAGCTTATATTCTCTATATATGTAAAAGACTTTATCGAACTTGTCTATCCATATTCAATAACTTACAACAGTTAGTTGTTTCGTTTTTGATTAATTGTGTATTTTCATTTAGACAAAATGAATGCACATATTGCTAAATTAATTATATATTTATAAATAGGAGTTTTCTTAGAAACATTTTTTAAAAAATGTTTGTGTGGTTTAAAAATTTTACGTAAAAGTACAAAAGTTCTTAAAGTACGGAAATATGCTATATTAAAAAACTATAATTGCAACTCTTTCTAAAGAAAAAGTCTTTTTATCAAGTAATCGACTTTTTAAAATAATAATGAAAAAATCTATGTTGGATATACTGCGAAGACAGTCATGAAATGAATAATTCCTGTATATTTTAAGACATTCTTCAAGGGAAGTGGTAATCAATCATTCCTCATATCCATTTTAAGAGACAGGTTGTCAACTCTGGCCACTATAATTTTGAATATCCTACATATTTTTTTAAGGTTTACATGGAACGAAAGGGTAAAATTTAATACATAATTAATAAGAGATTTGGTTTCACACGAAACACATCAGTTTTTTAATGATTTCTGAATGTATGAATATGATATAGTTCTCTAAGTTTTATGCTCGTCAAAAATAAGATTATTCATTTTTCCACTCAGAATCAGGCTTTATAGAAAAATATGTGTTGCCACTCCTAATTAAAAAAATAAAGTTTTCGCTAGAAATGCGTCAAGAGTACTTAAGTAACATACATTTTTTATTACTGAAAAAATGCGATTTCTCGGCTGTCTTATCTGTAATGGAGCCATCTGTAGCCATAGGCGTATTCTCTAAAAGTGTTTCGGATGGTTTCCTATTTTAACTTCCCACACAGCTTGCTATTTATTATTTGTTAATACTATCAGCTATATTTTAAGCAAACCTTTTATTAATATTACAAAAAAAAAAAAAAAACAATACAAATGAATCTTTCTACAGCTATTTTACTCATAGTAATAAAAAGTTTTAAAATGAAAAATGAAAAAAAAAAAAAAAAAACTTTTTTTTTATAATCTAGATTTAACCAAATACCGTTGTGGTATTATAAAATGTGGTTATACTTTTTTTGACATGCAGAATTATTTTTTAAAGAAAAATAATGTTTGTTGGCAGTCTTAATGGTTATCTTGAAAAAGGTAGTTTTTCACTACAGACTTAAAGAATATAGAATTAAATAGGCATTCGCTAGAAAGACTTAAATCCTTTTTATTAAAAAAATCTCAATTGCTTTTTTTAATAATAAATGTCACTTACAGCCATAGTTGTAACTCATAAAATAGTTTGGATTCCTTTGATATTTTAGCTCCATATATATATTTTATATATAGAACCGTGAAACTTTTATTTCTGTTCGCATAATATACAGGGTGTTTCGAAACTCAACGCTAGAACTTAAGATTGTAGATTGACAAAGACGGTTCAAAATCAAATAACAATGCGAGGCCAGAAACGCTGTTTTAACTTACTTGTTAATAATGAGTTTAATAATCAGTCTTGTAATCAATGTATAATCCCTACTATTACAATGTATAATGAATCTTGTTCATAATCAGTTTTAGTCAGGTGCTTTCTGTAAAAGATCTATTGGTTTTTTTTTTTTTTTTTTTAGGAACCGTGGTCGTAAATGTCATTTTTATTCCAAAATGATTGCTAACGGATACATAAAGATGGCATTTTCGATCCCACGGGCTATGTGATTCTGAACTGTCTTGGTTGTCCCTCTAGCACCCCTTAACTTTTCCCCATGAAATTCCAGACACCCTGTATATATACCAGGGATTCGAAAAACGCTCAATCTTTTATTTCTTATATATTCATCATAGGCATATACAATAAGTTACAAAGTTACGTATAAAAAGGTACAGAACTTTAGGATACCGGTTAAAATATTCCAGAAATCAAATCTAAATAAATGCAAAATTTAAATTTTTATTAGGTCCCCGTACAAACAAATTCCCAGTTGGTAAAATGTATCCCAGACATTAATTAGATGAAATACAAAACTTCCAACATTTCAGCATAAATAATCTCAGAGACATGCTTAAACAAGGCTGGAAGGCGTTACACAATACCGAAATTTAGAGTAACTTTGATCCACATTTTCTGTATTTTCATTTGCCTCTCCTATGTTTTAATATTATTTTTTGAGTAAATGGCATAAAATGGAAGCATAAACCCTAAATTTTAGCTTACTTTATGTAATTTATTAAATAATGATAATAAAAGCAAAGAATAATAGGTATTTTACCCGATGCAAACTTACCCAGCTATTCGGGACAACATTGAACCAGTATCAGAAATTTAATATAAAATACTTTGTTTATACAACATAAAAGAAATGAAAGATGCAAATTTGAGAGCCAGCGTATATAGTTTTATTAGGCTTCTAAGAAAATGGTCATCTGCTGACACTTAAAGTCTTAACGAAATGATTCGTGGCGTCATATTTCGTAGTACAATAGTAAAACCAAATAAAATCACAAGTAAATTAATTAAATGTGTCGTTTCTAGAGATTCCCGACCTCTTCCAGTTGACCCAATCATTATTTTAAAATTAAAAACATGTAGTTTGAAAATCGCATTGACAAGAAAGTTTTTGGAAAAAACGCTCGCTGTACAATTTTATAAATAGCGCTATTGTTTGTGTTTATGTTTCATTGCACAATAATATCAAATTCATTTCTTTCAAACAAACGCACAATAATAATAATAATAATAATAATAATAATAATAATTCATAAAACAACAATTCGATATACTGCCAGATTTTTAACATGAAAATAGTCTTCCTTTAGCGATTGAGGAAAATAGCCTTCCTTTAGCGATTAGCGATTTTTGAACTATGATGATAGGCATTTTTTTAAAGCTAAATAAAATGTTTAAACTTTGCTTTTTCATACTCTCCAGTTACAAATGTTTTATTTTTTCTGGCTCTTTTCAATTTCTCATAAAATAAAACATTTCTCTCCAGCAGAAGAAATAAAAAATACAGTCCCTCTGACGGCAAAAATAAAACGTACTTCGTTCCAGTTTTGGATAACTCGGTTTATTCTCGTCTCAGAACATTTTGTTGCAACATTTTATGTTTGTTCTTCAAAGATCATCTTTTGAGCTGCGTGAAACGCTGTCACTCTTGTCTCTCACATATCAAGTTAGAGCTCTTTCGTTTACAGTGAGTGGTTCATGAAATAGCAAATTTTGTATATTTAATCTGGAAACACGTAAAATGTTACAGTGCAGTTAGTTTTTAAAAATGAAATGTCGAAATAAAAATATATTATACTAATGGAATAAATGCGAACTTTTGTGAGTTTGTGTTTTTTACCTGTTCACGCAGAAATAGCTGGACGGTTGAAATGGAATTTGGAATAGAGAGAGCTTCTACCCTAAATTAACAAAGTAGGACGTAAAAACGAATATCACGCTAGCTAAACCGTGTGTAAAAAAACACCGGTACATGGACGCCCCTGGGGCTGGGGGGGGGGCGTTGCCCCGTTCCCCTAACTTCCAGGAAAATATATATATTAACGTAATGATTTACGCACGGGTATAACATAGAAGTGGCTGAACGTTGAAATATTGTACCTTTCTGGGGGAGAACCCATGGCTTTCCCCACTCTATAAACAATCATATGATCGTGCAAAGTGTTTCAGATATCTTCCTTTTTTTTCTTTCCGTTTTTTGATAACGATCAATATATCCTGAAGATCTTCATAATTAATATTGGACGAAAATACTTTGTACCTTTTCGTAGGCTTCTCTAAGGTACTTACATATTATCCCAGCGGTCAATCCCGCCAAACTATTTTTTCATCAAATATTCTGGAAAACTGTTGCCAATCGTATTCCAAACCATCAACATTTTCATGCAACCGGCAATTATAATGGCGAAAAATCGTTCGTCTTGGCAAACCACCGGGATAATATGTAAGTACCTTTTATCGTTAAATCCTCTTATTTGTAACCAAGGATGGCCCGACACTGTAAGGAAGGTAAGCATCGCACCAGGCGACGGCTTCGAACTCAAAAACTAAGTACAGCATAAAAGGGTGCGTCTTTTTTACGTTAACTTACCGTAGGGCCGCCCCTGTTTCTAACCATCCTAATTTTAAATTCCATTCACAACCTGAGAGATTTCTGCGCCAAGGAAGCCGGTGATAAACAGGATTCTCTCCGAATAAGATTCGCTCGTCTTGGCAAACCACCGGGATAATATGTAAGTGCCTTTTATCATTATCCCTGTTTCTAACCTACCTTTATCCCTGTTTCTAACCATCCTAATTTTAAATTCCATTCACAACCTGAGAGATTTCTGCGCCAAGGAAGCCGGTGATAAACAGGATTCTCTCCGAATAAGATTCGCTCCTCTTGGCAAACCACCGGGATAATATGTAAGTACCTTTTATCATTAAATCCTTTTATTTGTAACCAAGGATGGCCCGACACTGTATGGAAGGTAAGCATCGCATCAGGCGACGGCTTCGAACTCAAAAACTAAGTACAGCATAAAAGGGTGCGTCTTTTTTACGTTAACAGGGGATGCCACTTACCGTAGGGCCGCCCCTGTTTCTAACCATCCTAATTTTAAATTCCATTCACAACTTGAGAGATTTCTGCGCCAAGGAAGCAGGTGATAAACAGGATTCTCTCCGAATAAGATTTATTAAGATGACAAACCAAGTGGTCGCCCGAAGCGGCTAGTAATACTATACACCATAGATGCCACTTACTACGGAATATAATTAACCAGTTTTTTGTAAACACCATATTTTTTCTGAATGGTGACCAGCTCTCCCGCGTGAAAACTTTTTTGCATTATTTTAAGCCGAAAATTATTGTTTAAAAAAAGTGGTAAATTATATTCCGTAGTATTTGGCAGCTATGCTATAAACTCACATATTGGCGAACAATAATCTACCCCATGAAAGAACGAGAAATAACAAACATTTTCTAATTTTCATTTCTGCAAACTTCATTCACGCTACTTAATTCGTCTGATTAACCAAATTCTTTTCAACAGTTTGCAGTGATTTTTGTGCAACTTATTCATCAGTAAGTCTATATCTGTCGAACACAATTCGTCTATGCATTCTCTTTCTATTGTTTAAGAACGTGTAATTATACTGACCAAATTTTATTTGTGGTTTCATTTTCAAAATGGTAGTTTTAATTGTCTGCGTTCTTTCTGTTTAACATAAACACTTAACTAAATGGGAAGTGACAAGCATTTTATTAATGCACATGTGCGCTTATGTTGAGTTAACTTTTGAAATATGATTTCTTCGTGCCTTGACACAACATGCCTTCGTCAAAACTAAAAATTACGCTCCTCTAAATTCTAGACGATGTATCCCGTAAAATTGTGTTTACAGCGTGCAAAAGATTTGACGCTGGTTACTTATGATAAGAAGAATGTAATCTGGATAGTTATTTTTGAATTTCGCTCGAACGCAGAAGGCCTATAAAAAATAAATAAATAAAAAAATAATTGAATGACGGTTGGGGGAAGCATCTGTGTTCTGCATTTCTATTTATAGGGAATTTTAATGATAAATTGCCAATTTTAATCACGTATTAGAGTCTACCGAATTTATTTTTGTCCAGCAATGATCATTCCAAACTGCATCAAGTACATTAATAAAGAGCTTCTTTAGATCATGCACTTCGATTTTTTAATAAGCTGGAATAAGAAACCCCATGCTGAACCGTCACGTCTGAACTTCGCTTCCTATTTCTGCTTCCAGCAACGTACTCGTTATCATGGAAAATCGTTGCCACTAATGCATTTTAATTAGGCGTGGACACATGCTCTATTAAAACCACTTTTGCATTTTGTACATGACAATTTTCCGCATCACACCTTGATGTAATGCCTTCTCCTAGAAGGCAATTTTATGCCATTTGCGTGTATTTTTTTATAAATCATCGTTACCTTAAAATGTATTTAAATTCTCCTGTTGCACTGACTAAAGAACTGTTTTAGTTATTAAAAAAAATTCCTATTTTCATGTTCATCTATTTTCAAATTAACTACAGATACAGGTTGCACCTTAACTTTTGGAGGACGGTGCAGATAAATTAGCTCATTGTTAAAAAGAACTTTTTGAATGTGCTATTTTATATGATTTCCTTTTTTTAAATCTAAATTTCAGCTCAATTGAAGGTTGGAAAGTGGTCGAAAAATCAATTGCAAAATTGGATAGGTCTGGACATGCAGCGTATATTACAGTGCGAATTAATAAAAGTATAATAAAACAAGTATGGATGAAAATTAATCAATAGGATTCATTTAATCACCAGTTATAAATCATAAAGGAAAGTATGTGCACGTTGTACTACTCTGAAAGTCTACTATATTGATATTGCATTAACATCTCAGGAGAAATTGCAGCAGCATTATTCTCTGTATAATAAGATTTGGTAGGAAAATCTTTCTTAAAAGACTCAGAAGCTTGTTTTCTGGCTGTTCTTTTAACTTGAAACCTCTTCCAAGAGTAAGTATGCTTAATTAAATACGGTAACGTAAGGAGAAGTGCATTTCCACTTATAGGCATTCTACTTTCTTCAAGACAGCAGAACATTTTTCTACAGCGTCCATGTGACGAAAGTTTCCATAATTAGTTAAAACGTATTTTTATGAGCTGACTAAAACAGTAGATTAAGTGTTTCCCATCAGTAGTCGAAGACAACGTGATAATAATTGAAATGCAGTTTTCTTTTATTAAATGTAGTGAAATAGCCGTAAATGTATGAACTGGAATGTTAAACTTATATATTTTCCCCTCCAGTTTTCGTATGTACGTTAGGAAGGAACCTGTGTTATGCATTTTTGTTTTTAAAATATTTAATAAGCGTAATATGTAATTAAACAGTTACTAAATGATTATTTGTTTTTTAAATAAACATGCTTCGTGCTTTTTTTCTAAAATATATCTCAACTATAATCATTTTAAATATTGCGCCCCGCTTCCTGCAGGGTATTCAGCAAATGACACCCTGATTATAAAATTAAACCTCAACAAAGATCAATCGAAGGATGAAGCAAATAAGACGTTTGCCATGTATGCTGTCCATGTACACTCTATAACAAATAAATCGACGCACCAAGAAGGAGGTGTCCGATTGAGACGAAAATTGGTGGATAGGAAGACAATGTACAGAATAGTAAATGATTAAAATTTCAGAACAATTGAATAATTTATTTCAGAGTTACAGTAACAAGTTCAATAAGGTGTTGACCTGCCGCTAGCCTGGATACAAGCTGCCACACGGCGTGGCATAGACCGATAAAGCTCCCGGATGGTCTCCTGCGGTATTTCCTGCCAAATTCGCTCCAATTGTCGAACGAGGTCATCAACAGTCCGTGGAAGATGCAATCGCCTTCCCATCATATCCCAAACATGCTCCATGGGAGAGAGATCTGGCGATCTGGCAGGCCAAGGAAGAGTTTGACCAGCTTGCAGACAGTTTAGAGCAACACGAGCCGTATGTGGTCTGGCATTGTCCTGCTGAAAAACCAGCCCAGGGCACTGCAAAAGGAACGGTAGCAAAACAGGTCTTAGGATGTCGTTCACGTACCGCTGTGCAGTAAGTACACCTCTAATGACGACCAAAGGGGGTCCGGCTGTCAAAGGAAATGACACCCCAGACCATGATGCCTTGTTGAGGGCCGGTGTGGCGTGCAATAGTGAAAGCAGGATCCCCCTCAGCCCTGTGCGTCTCCAAACACGTGTTCGATGATCGTCAGGACACAGTTGGAAGCGGGATTCGTCGCTAAAGACTATACGTACCGAGTCGGCATCATTCCAACCTGATCGAGCCCTTCACCACTGTAATCTGGCTCGGCAGTGTGCAGGCGTGAGTGGCAGGTGGCGTAGCGGTCGGCGCGAGCGTAGATTTCGCTCTCTCAACCGTCTGTGAATTGTCATATGGACACTGGTGTTTGGGTTGAACGTCTGATGGTTGATAGAGATGAAGAAGACGCTGTGACAGCTGATCGGACCATCACTCTGTCCTGACTATCTCTTGTAGCCCTAGGTCGACTGCTACCATCCTGACGCTGCACTCTGCGATTTTCCACCCATCCTTGCCAGCATCTTCGAATCGTCGCATCGCTTCGACTCAAATGACGAGCGATTCTCCGATTAGTCCAACCGGCCTCTTTCAAACGAATGATACGACCTCAGTCAAACTCTGACAGTTGCTCGTAATGTGCACGAATCCTGCAGCGAGGCATTTTTTAAGTTTTTGAAAGGTCATCTGAATCGCAATCAAACCGAAAGTTTTAACAACCGTTGAAGAACTGCTCCTTATATACGTCTGCTGGATGCGCAGTTCCGATGCGCTAGAGATCAAACTATTCATTCATTGGACACCAAATTGGAATCATTTGCATATCTGTTCAAAACATTCATGCATACAAAATTTCAAAGCAATTGGATGATTGTTTCTTGGTGCGTCGATTTTTTTATTATAGAGTGTATTTCAAAATAGCAGATGCAGTGGCTGCTAGCAGATGGCCGCTAACACTTCAAAAATACTTATATACATAAGTTCGAATCATCATAAGTAAAACTTTGCAAGCAATCACGATTCAATCTTTCCAAAACCTACAGAGGTGCGGTAAGTAAACGAACAATGAAATCAGCCCCTGTTTTTACTTTCAGTATGTCAACTCTAAACAAGTCACGATTATTTACTCTAATGCAATTCTTCTTTTTAAATATGCGTTAAAATTTGAATCTTGTTTTCACGTGTTCTTTGTTTTTATATTTTCGTATTTATATTTTTTGTATTTATATTTTTTTATATAGATCACAATATTTTCGAAGAAACGAAAAATAAATATGAGCTATATACTTATGCTTGATATCTAGAAAAGTTTATGAATAACAAGTCATGTTGGGTTAAACACCGACATTATTTTCGAAAAAAGGCATGAGTATGTGTCTGAAAGTACCTCTTTAAACTTTATTACAAACAACCATTCAGAAGTCTTCTTATTCAAAGCTCAAAATATGTCTGAAAGTCGCACTAAAGTTACCTATTCACCACTTATCCTTTTCCGTTTTGGAAACTTTCTGATAAATAAACAGAAGCCATAAAAGATGAAAGTTTTCTGGGCATTGCCATTGCTTATCTCAAAGGTTTTTTTCAGCTCGAAGAACAGATTCACTATGGAATTGAAGAAATACGTCCTGTTAGTTGATGATGAGATTAAGTAAATTCCAAATATTAATTTTTATAGATTGTTACATTTAATTATTCATCAGTGAGAGAGATCTCAATTTCCAGCAAAATTTTGAAGGTATTACTTTTTCCAATGCTACTAAATACCTGTGAATTGTAAATTTTGAAATATCTTAAGAACTTAATTTAGATTAATAAATGTAGCAGAGTAATTATCACTGTCACTATAATTTAAAAACAGATAGAAACTGTGAGTATTTGTATACATTTATGCTATCAAAATTCAAAAAAGAAAATTAAAAAAAAACCATTCTCCAGGTCTCTTAACGCGGATTTTTAAAACTACCACTGTTTAAAAATTACTCCCAAAAAGAGTTTTAGTGTTCTTCTAAAACAGACATCAGCGATTTTCTAAAAGAAAAAGAAAGAAAGAAAGAAAGAAAAATGCAAGAAAAGAAAAATACAAGTTCATATTACTAAATTAGCAGCACAACCAAGCCGTTAAAACTTTTTAAAAAATTACCTAGTGTGTTTCTAAAGTTTTTCTTTACCCTGTCGCGGGTGGTGGATGGACATGGATGGCGTCGCATTGTCTCCCATAAGAGCAAGACCAGAATCAAGGGCTCTAAATATGAACTAAGTATTTTTCCTTTTCCAGTCGAAGTGTCTGCGACAACGATATAAATAAAAATATAGCCATCATGAAAAAATCCAGTCCGTACAACATTACTATTTTTCGTATCATTCATCACATTGCATTGTGTACCGACCTTCACCATGAGCGAAGAAGTCAAATTTAAAAAAGAAAATAAAATATTTTGTCTAAACAAAATGCACGATATGGCAACATGTTAACCCTAAAGCAATGCAGCTTTTTGTCCAGAGTAAATTAAAATAAAAAGCTTATTTGATCTAACCAAACCTGAACAAAATGTCAACTAAGTAAAATGTTATCCTTAAGCAATGTCTTTTGAGGAAACATAACACTCTAGCCATTCTCCTACATTCGTTGTTCTATAAAGAAAAATTGAAAGACTGTGAAGCAAATCTGAATAAATCACAATAAAAATTTCTCTAACTATGGATGGTTGTTCAGTTAATGTTTTCCAGACACAATGAAAAACTCATGGTCTGAAATAAATATTTGGTAATGAAATAAAAGTTGTCGATCGCCTTGAGTAGAAACCCATTGAATACAACTTTTAGTTCTGGCTGTTGTATCTCAAAATCCATTGCAGTAGAATTACAGAGTGGCAGTCAATGTGATACTTTTCGAACAACAAACATCGTTCGATTATTCGCAATATTGGGATCGAATATCGAAGATACCATCCACTAATGGACTTCGTACATTTTTCACATACTGAGAATAAAAAGGGTTGCATTCCATTTCATTTAATATACACAGTTCAGCCACAGTAATGTAACCACCTGAGAAAAGCCATAAAAGCCACCTTGCGCAGAGTGGACCGCTGCGAGGCATACAGGAAGAAAGTCAGTTAGGTTCTTGAAGGTGTTCACACACACTGGGATGTTGAGCCATGCCGACACCAGTGCCGTAGCTGGCTGCGCTGGGTTACGTGGTTGAGGATCCATGGTGTGAAAAACCCAGCTGAGGTGATCCCACATATTCTCGATTAGGTTTAAGTCGGGGAAGTTTGCTGACTAGGGAAGTACGTTAAACTCATCCTGTTTTGCTCTTCTAACCACGCACGTATACTGCGAATTGTATGACTCCTCGCATTATCCTGCTGATAGCTGAGGTTATCCTGAAGGGGGGGGGATAGCATGTAGGCGTGGACATGGTCTGCAAGCATAGATGCATATTTGTGTTGATCCATTGCGTTTGCCACAATGATGAGTGCACCGAGCAATGCCTCAGAAGCATTTACGACCATAATGCTCCCTCCTCTAGCTTGGACTCTTCCGTCAAATATTGTAGGGTGTTTGTTTTCAGACTTTTCACGCCGTACGCATCAACGTCCATCTGTTCGATGGAGCATAAAACGTGATTCAATTGAAAAAACATCTTTTGCCAATCAGCGGAAAGGATAAATTCCAGCCTCCGTCAGCGATGAAAAGCAGCCAGCATAGGTGCATTAATCAGGCGTCTGCTGCAAAGATCCATACACATCAACGTTTCTTGAACCGTCGTCGTTGAGGAGACACTGTTGGTAGCCCGTGGGTCCATCTGGGCGGTCAGTGGCTCAACGGTTGCAAATTTATTCTCCCCGAATGCATCTCCACAGCCGTCTTTCCCCTCTGTCAACTATGGCCCATGGTGCACAGCATTTGACATGTCACTGATTTTGGATAGCGTTATTTTGTTGTGCACAGTAGACTTTTACCCCCGTGGTACGTGAACAGTTTACAAAATTAGTTGTTTGGGAAATGCTTCCCCTTTGGACCGAAAGCCAAAGATCATTGTTTCTGCATTATGCCTACGATTGTAACGTTTTCTGATTCTCTCGGACACTCTCTATATAAGCTGCACTGCAGTGTGTTGCCACATGCCTTCTAAGATCGGTTATTTTTTGATGACGTCAAAAGTAGGGGATGGTCACATCGATGCGACTGGAATGTGTAATATAAAAATAATTTTGATGTGTAAATATATTTTAATATTTATGTTTTTCATATTTGTGCTACTTTATGTAACACACTTTTCCCAAGCGGAATTTGTAATTGGAAATCATTTATGAGCAAAATGGGAAGAATATTTTTTGCCAAATGAAAGAAAAAAAAAGTCTATTTTTTGATTTGGATCTGCGATATAGATTTATTGATTGTCGATGAGAGGAAAAAAGTGAGTTAAAATTTGAACTTTTTTCTCGTTTAATAATATTTCTCCGGGCTATTTTGAAATCAGTACTATTTATTTTTTTAGTTCAATTTAAAATAATGAAAAATACCGTTTCCTAAAAGTAAAAAAAAAAAAAAATGCTATATAATGTACTAAACAGTCTAGATATCATAGGTTCACATTTATTCATTTCCTAAGTTAATTAACTTCATAAATTGGGAAATTAGAAAGATTAATTGCAATAGTGCATCCAAAACATAATGGATGTAACTTATGTATGTCTTTGTAATATCTGATAGAAACACCAAGTGACTACCTTGTATGTCTTCTAAATTATACACATTTTTATGTGCTTCATTAAAACTTACGAGTAATTAATTTGAGCGTGAGGAAGTAATTTCATTTTTTACACACAATTGTGAATTTGTGTGTTACATGCATGTAACTTACATGCAGATTATGTTTGTTAACATAAAATATTTTTACAGTGAATGATGAACCATCACACCTAAAATATCAGGGTGAAGTAAAAGCGCTTTTAAAACGGATGAGAGATTCCGAAATTTAATTTAAACAATGGCTGTCCATAGTCTTATGGACAGCCATTCTTAAAAGTCTTTTGAGTGAGACTGCAGATAAACTAGAACGTAGTTTGCAATTAAATGCAACGTGCAAATCTGATGTTACAATTGTTCTAAATACTACAATATTCTATACGGGTAATCGTTTTTGAGTTATTTACTTACATGCATTTATATGTACAGATGTCACGGTGAAACTAGTCAAAATGGATGGTCAAAAGGAATCATTCATATATACGAGCGGACGGACGTATAGGCGTCAATACAGAAACTTTTCCAAAATGGACTCAAAGACTCTTAAATTTTATATTTTTTCGAAATTAGAATATCGAAAATTTTCGGGGTTACAATACCGAATCTACATTGCATAAGGAAGATATGTCATCCCGTATATTAGATTGAACTGGATAGTGTAATAAGAAGCTATTTGTTTACACTAAATTCTGAAATAAAATGCAGTGTAAGATTTTAAAACACTTTTGAAATATTTTTTATAAATAAAAAAAATTTAAGTTCCTTTGATCTTTACTTAGTACATTTTATTAAGAAAAAAATGTTTTCACTTATAAAGTTCAGTTTTCTGTAAACATCAATCCAACAATAAACCTTAAGACATGTGCAGCTTGCTAACAAGCTGTTGCCGTGCTCTTTTGAAGCTCTTACGACGATGAAAAATACTTATTAAAGACCATTTCTCTAAAATTAAAAAAAAATCCTTACATTAGCATTTATTTTCTTATAGGAAAATAAAATATTTTCAGCATAAAATACTAAAGTGTGTTTAGTAAATGCAGCACTCTCCAAAATTCCTTAGAAAATACAAAAAAGATGTGCAAGCACAAAATCTTCAGACGAGTTATTCATATTATTTTCTTTATCAGCAGTTTGAAACCTGGTGGTTATACAAATGCGTTCATCTTTACAATAAACAATAACTGTTATATTTAAACTCCCATGAAAGAAAATAAGTATTTAATACACTAAAGCATGAAATTATAAATTTATTTACACATGTGTCTTCAAAATCGTTATGCCATGAAGTAAAAAAAAAAATCTGTTTGAAAATATCCGAAAACAATCCTAGCCACTCTGAGGTCACAGACTTGTGAATCAGGTTTTTACGTTGACTTATAATCAAACCACAGACATTCAAATTACAAGGTATGTTCCAAAAGTAAAGAGAAAAACTTACATAAATTAAATAATCGTTCTTACAGAGCAAAACACTTAATAACTTTCGAAATACGCTCCTTGGGCAGCAAGCAATACAATGACTCCAGCATTTCTGCCAGTGATTGTAGTTTTGGGCGAACACATTTTGTGAGATACCGCAAACGCTTGTGGTTTGGGACCTTTGGAGATTTTTATGTTAGTGAAACTTACAATGCGTCACTGTTAAGCAACTATGCATGCTTTTGTGAATTATAAGGAGCTGCGAGACCTCTAGAATACGCCATCACTTAACAGTTATCCATTTTATCCATCCACATTTATGAGCCGCGGGTTTTCCTTTGCGATGTCCCAGAAATGCGCTAAAAAAAATTCTGATTACTTTCGGGGCAGATTTTGTCTACAGAATTATATAAAAATATCCTACAAATGTATTTCTGATTCTTTATTTTATAGATGAAATATAATATCCCTCACGCATTTCTGGTAAACTAACCGGAAATATGTGCTATTTATGTATTAGACTTGAAAACTGATTATTATTATTATTATTATTATTATTATTAATTTTATTTCTAAAACTGTCTTGTTTTAGAAATAAAATATTTAAGATATTTTCCACGCCAGTAAGGTAGCATTTCAAGTATAAACTTCAAATGTAACTTCAAGTATAAATTCAATTAGAATTTCCTAGATTAAAAGAATGATATTTAAAATGGTATTCATAATATCATTTTAATTAATAGAACAAATTAATCTTGAATTTAATTTATTATTACGCTGTTCAAACAGTTATAGTCTAAATAAGCCTAATATTTATATAGCACATTAAATTCTTGTAGTAATTTCAGCCAGAACTATCATTATCAGTCACAAATAATAATGAATTTTCATAATAATAAATAAAATTGAAATGTTATATATTTAATAATTATTATTCTGCTAAAAACTAAAATATTAGTTAACTATTATCTACTACGCAATTAACATGCCATGTTCTGTTATTAAGTTTAAATGTGACCTTAAAGTTTAATGATGCACAGGGAATTTTAAGTTACACGCATGCCTAAATGCCTGCCTAAATACATTTACAAGAAATTTTAGATGTCTAAAATTCTGCGATGGTCCGTAATAAACATATATTCTTTATTTCATTCAAATACGAGATATTTCAGCTGTCTTAAGGGGTTAGGGGTAGTCAGAGGCGTGAAAAAATGCCATTTTTTATTTTTTATTTTTTTACTAGTAATTAAGTTTATTTCACATAAGTAAAAACATAGTATCATTTCATCATACTTTAACATTACTTCACTTAAATTTAAAAAATAATAATAATTATTTTACAAGTTATGCCGGTTTAAGTTGAACAGGTTTTAATAATGGGTCCTTGCGGTGACCATTACAGCTCCTTGGAGATTCATCTAAAATCAATGAAACAAAAAAGATTATTTTTATGGATAGATAATCTTGTGCCTGATCGAAGCTTTTTTTTTCAAAATTAACAAAATGGTGGTCTCTGGAAATTTTTTTGCAGATTTTCGGGAAAAAACCAACAATTAATTATTTATAAAAAATCGAAGTTTAAAAAAAAAAAAATCCTTCGATCAGGCACTAGCTTTTTATGTTTTCTAAAAGCTGTATAAGTTTCATTCAAATCTATCGAGCGGTTTTTGAGTTACAGTGGTCACCAGTTCAAAAAACATAGTTTTGAGTAAAACGCATTTAAAGTTTTACAGTCGATTGATGTACAGTAATACGAATAATTTCAATACTTACACTGAGTCATCTATTCCTGGACTATATAAGAGTTCTTCAGCCGTTGTAGAACTTTCTAAAACATCAATTTGTTGTTGTCTACGTCGCATTCTACCTTCGCGAGTGTTGTCGTTAGCGCGCTGATCAGCTACTTTTACACGTGCACTATCGGTTTTTTCAGTATACCGATGCAATTAGGCCCACAACTAAGTCCCAGTGTGTTCATTATTACTAATAATGACTTTGTCCCTTCATTAAATATACTCATAGCTACGTATGCAGCAATTTGAACAATGGTAAAACTAGTATTAATAGTTTTTGGGCATATTTTCCACACTAGTTGGTTGAAGCTCTCATTATTATTTTGATTAAATCCACCTACACATCTTGACAGTAAATTTTCATTACTAAGATCTTCATAAATAGGCTTGATTTCTTTTAAAACTTCAGGAGGTAAGGGAGAATTATGCCTCTAGCTAATTGTTCTCGGAAATATTAGACCGCTCGAGAGCCTTTTATTCTTCGCTAAATAACTCGAAAGATATTTGTCGGATTCACTTCAAACTTTTAGAGAATATTTTTAAGATACTATACTTTAAGAAAATGAAAAAAAAAAAAAAAAAAAAAAAAAAAAAAAAAAAAAAAATCATTTTTTTGAAAATTCTGACTACCCCTAATCCCTTAAAATCTGCCAGTATTAAACTAAGAATTGCAAAATATAGGAGAAAGGAAGTTTAAGCCAAAACAAATTATCCCAATTTTTATCGAAAGTTATGCACGACTTAATTCCAAACCTTTAAAATCGCATATTTTAGAAATGTTTGGAAACTCAAACATCTAATAAAATATTTTTGATTGAAACTCGCAGATAATCTATTTTTACTATTTCCTGAACCATAGGAAAGTTATAATCACTATGTACTGCAGTTCCAGATACTTTATCGATTGCTTCTATTCTTCATGTTGATAAATATGATTTAAACTATAGTAATAAGGTTTTTTGTTATTTGAAACGTAAAATTTCTAAGGCGCTATTTACTTATAGAGTTTCCTTAAATTGCTGTTACTTTTGATTTGATTTAAAAACAAATCTAGCAGTTTTAATCATCAGGCGCCGGCATGAAAAATGAAACTAGAATAAAGCACGGTGTAGTTAAAGAAGTTTTTATAGAAAATTTTTATACTGTAATTTAAGATCAGCAAATTCAATTTACTATTATTTTAATGTCTAGTTAAACATGATTTTATTATGTACCAACTGAAAATTTTACTTAACTAATTTGTTGAAAAATTATTTCACGAGGTAAAAAGGGGTGTAAATATTGTCTTAGGCTTCTTAACTATACATTAACTATTCAAGAAGAAAAAGTATTCCTCGCAAAATCATTCAAAATTTATTATCACCTGTTTCTAAATTAATTTTACCTTTTAAAACTCGAAACCCAAAATGAATTTTGAGAGTAATAGCTAATAATCTCATTTCGTTTTTCTATTTGCATAAACTCTTTATCAGCCACAACATGAATATCTGTATTAATAGCACCTCATTAATCCACGAACACTTGATATTATTACCGCTAATACTTTAAAAGGAAGAAGTTGCAAAATACATTAATGATTTAAGTTTATCTGTTTCTGCGACGGTCCGTTCCTACAAGGTATGGCTATGTACTGTGCCATGTACCAATTTTATTTAAAATTTTGTACAAATCATTGATAGTTTTTAGCTAAACCTCCGTCCGTGCTGAATTTAATTGAACTAAATATTAATCGATTGCTGCGAAACTCATGTATGTTATTACCATGTACTGTACCATACACTTACTCTATTGAAAATTGTATACGTAGAATTTATAGTTTTTAGCATAACATATTCGAATGCATTAATCTCTCTAGATACTCAAGGTTTACATCGTATTTTAGAGACATTCATCTATTCCAAATGAATCACATTTGATTTCTGTTGTTAACAAATGATCTCTGCCAAAAGAACTAATACATTACAGTCAATTGCTGTTTAGAAACATATAAATGTAGCATACAAATGTTAATAATAGCTTTCTCTTCATTTTAATATTTAAGCTTCTTTTACATCGTCTCTCAAAGTTACATTTATACTGATAAGATTTTGGGGGACTAAACAAAATTTAGACAATTTTAGGAATGATATATCGCAAAATTTGGAGGGCGGTGAGAGAGACAGTTTTAATGGAAAATATTTAGCAATCCATACGTTGAACATTATTTATCTTGAACCATGAACTAAATATTACTATGAAATGTTCCTAGTGAACATACTTACTTTCACTAAAGTAAATTCTTTTAAGGTATTGTAACTCTTTTGAGTAATTGCCAAAGATTATAATGAAAATTGGAACTTCAGCGTTGGACACAGGTAGGGAGTCATGAATTGCTTAAAGAATAAAGAAGCAAGCTTAAGAATATAGAATAAAGAATTACTTAAAGAATAAGCAATAAAGAAGCTTCCAGATATTTTACGCAGTGTTTTCAAACGACAACACGGGTATGCATATTTTGCTGTGATATTAAGTGGCAGCGTTTCTCAATCACTGGTCTGCGAGATTTCGCTATTCAACAAAGAAAATTCAAATTTCTTAAGAAACAAACGTATCGCCGACTGTGCTTAAGTAAAAACTGTGTGTGTTTAAAATTCGATATGATAAATAAAATATCTTTCTTTTTATATTGTTTCATATTTTTGTCAACTGCAGGTCCGAAAAATATTTATCTTGTTTTAGCACGTCCGCTGGTGTGGAACTTGAGAAACACTGCTTCAGACCTCTCCGAGGTATGAATATTCACTTATATTTCATTGGGGTAAATTTATATTCTTCAACATGTCATAGACCTCTTGCAATAGAGTGATAATGTCTTCAGTTGGTCTTAAAAAGTAACCCATATTTATCCATTTATAACGTTTCGAGACTGTGTTTGGAGTCTGAATGATTAGGATTATAAGAAATAGCTCTAAATATTTGAAAGAGTTACGTGTTCAGTTTAGGTATTTAAGAGATTAAGTTGAACAATGTTCAGCCTTATTTATTGCAATTTATTTTTTCCTCAAATTAAATATACAGCATCCATATAGTCATGTTAATACCTCAAAGCTTTAAAGTTCAACGATCGGAAATTATTTTTATAATTTAAATCTAATTTAGCTGTTTTATATTCGAATGTTATTTTCTTTATACAATATATATTATACTTCACGTCTGTAGTTTTCCATCAAAATACTTGTGCTTCTTTAAATTGCATATTGACACAATTCACAAGCAAATATAATCGCTTATAAAAATGCATTGCCATTATTCACAAGATAACTAAAATATATCCAAATATACAAAAAGCAATACCATTCAACTTTTTTATTTAATACCTTCATATTTTGAATTTCAAAATAATAGAAATCATATCAATCTACTTATTGTGTTTTTAGAGTTTTTTTCTCTTCATAACATAATACTGAACCTCTCACTTTTGCTTCATCACACATCAGTATATTTTCGAAAATATTCTACACAACCGCCGTTTTCTTTCTTTATTGTCAATGTTTCTCATACGTGTTTTATCTATGTCTAGCCTAGTCTCTTCTTTTGAAAGCATTTTTATACTTTCAATACGAAACATATATTGCTTCTTTATTAAAAAATACAAATTTATCTTTATAATATTTCAGTTCATGTATAAAACGAAACTGCTTCATGATAAGACTAGAATTGAAAAACAATATTTCACCGAAGAAAAAGCGATAAAACTAGTTTCTTTGTCTTTCATCTAACTTATTATTCATAATCAACTACTTGCTTTATTTTTCTTCCAAATATAAATAAAAATTAATGATGTGCAATAAAATTTACGGTTTACTCATAGATGTGACTTTTTTCTTTAAAATGTTTCCTAACAACAATTATAGATAAAAATCCATGTCATAAAATTTTATTAGGTGTAGTTAAAAGTTCTAAAACATTTCAAAATTGCTTCATCATCATTTAAATATTCACATAATGGCATTTGAAAAAGTTATAGCAAAGGACAAATACTCAAATTAAATTTTTATCAGAATTTGTAAAAACAATGCTTTGATTATTTTGTCCGTTGTGAATACGTTAATTAAAATTTTCTATTACTTAAAATTCAAAAATAATTTTAAGAGACCCATAAACTGAACTACTGTCTCAAGTTTCATAATTTTAGTTTCAAAATAAAATTGCGTAACGCACATGGAAAATATAATTTTTTAAAAGAATGATTAGTCAGTTGAACTTTATACTCCTCACTGGTTAGAATGCAAAAAGATCGTGCTTTCAAAAGACCGTGGAGTTCGAATTTTTTAGTCTGTTTTTTATGAATATTGTCATTCAAGTTAAGATTTAACATTTGAAAAAATCCACCGTCATTCAACTTCCTCAAGAAAAATTTTGGACAGTGAGAACAACAAGATATTTGTGATCATACTCAGGGCCTCCGAGAGAAATTTTATAAGGCGGGACAGAAATGTTCCCGGGCCCCTCCCCCCCCACTTGTTTTTGCCTCTCTCATGAAATATATTTTAAATTCTGCCCAATTTTACTTTAAAAGTAGTTATTAAAAATAAAAAAGTTAATACTGTGGGGTCATTTTTATTGTTTCCTAAATCTTAATTTTAATAATAGTATTTACAATCTGTAATAATGTATTATAAAAAATATAAAAAAATGAAGTTTCATTACGGTATTTTTGTAACCAGATTCCAAAATGTTCCTTTGCCTTACCACCCTCGCTGTCTAACATGTGTTGCAAATCACCATCACCAACAGTGTGTCATTTATCTGTAAATGTATCAGTTCCTATTTTGCTATTACAGTTGCTATTACAGTTAAACACACAGTTTCGAAAATTATTTTTTTTCTTTTAGTGATTTTTATATAGACTGCTAAAAGAAAAGAATGAGTAAGGAAATCTTCATATTTAGAGATTTTTTATTTATGCTTGAAGGTTAAAAATATACAGTGGAATCTGCTAAAGTGACCACCTTGGTAAAGAGACCACCTGTCTAAAGTGAACACTTTTATGAAATTTCATTGTAACTCATAAAAAATGTATGGGGAAAATATCCTGTAAAGTTACCGCTTGCGAAAACTGTATAGTGACCAGATAATCTGCCAAATTTAAGTTTTTTAACCTGTCAAATTTGACCACTTTCCACTATAAACTGGCTCTTAAATATAAAACACATTCAGATAATATAGAATGCTATATCCCTTTTCAGTTGTTTAACACAAGATTTGATCTCAACACTGATTCTCTCTTCTGTAACACTTGATCTTCTGTCAATAATGATATTTAACCGTTTCTTAATTTACTTTGGTTTTAGCCTTTGTAATGCATTTTGTTGGTGTCTGTAGTCTGACAATATATTTAATTTTCTTCCTTTCCCACAGGATTACAATAATTTTGTCTAGGCTACAAAACTATATTCTGATCACCCCTGTGGCGAGTCACATTTAAATTTTGCCAAACATGTATAAAGCCTAACAACATTTCTTTTCATTTTTTCAACCTGGCGATTTATTTGGCGACCGGCCCTTTTAGAACTTTGCTGTTACAGCACAGTGTGTTATCTAAACAACGTGTTCTTAATATACACTAGTGAAAATTATTCGTGCAAACATGAAAACAGCCCAAACATTCAAACTGTACTCTAGTAATATGTCAAGCGCAAAATGGAAATTTATATTTTTTATTCATATTTATTATTTTTTATTATTCATTGTGAACAAGAAGTATTAAAATACATATTGAAACGTAAGCATAAGGAAGTCGCACACATTTTGTATGCAATGTGCATTTTAATGTTTCAGTATTTTAGTCCCTACATTCCTCTTTTTTGTTCATGGATATTTATTGATTTTGAGATCTTGTTATAAATAAACTGTAGTGTTTGTAAAAGTATTATTTGAATTTTAAGCATAAACAAAATTATTAAAGTGCTACCTTTGTAAGGTGACCAGTTTTGACGTTCCCGAGGGTGGTCACATTAGGCAGGTTCCACTGTATATAAATGGTAGAATTAGCATATTTATTATTTTATTTTAATTATGGCTTTTCGTGCCTTTTTACTTGCAAAATTTCGTATAACATCAGCAAAATTAATAGTTCTGTCAATGTCAGATTCAATGCTTTCTTGCTAAGTCTACAAGTCGTTCTTGAGACCATGGTTGATCTTAAGAAATTTTTTATGAGTTTCAATTTGCAGAATGATCGTTCAGCATAGGGATGGACGCGAGACGAGCTACAGTTGCTGGAATGGTTAAAAATACCCTAAGGGCAATGCAAACATTTGGAAATAGATCGTTCAGTTTATATTCTGTTAGTATGTTCAATAAATCCAGAGGCTTTAATTGATTCATTCCAAAATTAGCTTTGTGGACGGATGGTAAGTGAATTATTTCCGAAAGAAAATCTTCACTATTCAGATGATCTTGGTACTGTTCTGATAGAAATAATGCCTTTTCTTTCAAACTGCTTCAGTTATTGTTAAATACTGCCATAATATTTCAAATTTACTTGACGAGTTTTTGACAGCATCAAATCATATATTTAGTCCCCCTATGACACTATCTATCAAATGATAAAATACGTAAATTTTAAAATATTTTTCTTCATTATCTAACTGTTTATCAGTTTCTTCAGTATCCAGATGATGCATCTTTTATTTTTTGTGCCTCTCATCATATCCACGGGAAAATGTTTTCTCGATCTCCATATTTAAAGCTACAGTTTTAGCTTCAGACCAGACTGAATTCCAATAATTTCGAAGTGTTTTTGGATTGGAGAGCAATGCCCCTATATTTTCAGCTTCGACATCAATTGTTGTATTTCTGGCTTGGATGACTTTATTGCACATATCAATTCGAAGCAATATTTTGAACCGCACAGCTGACATTAACACACACACGAAAGATGACATATACCATAGAACTTCATTAATTTCACTTTTAGTTTTTGGTGTTAAATTTAAATCTTTCAATTCTTGCAGTGCTAACTTGATGCCAGGAATTTGATTTGCAAACGGTTTGACACTGTTAATTCGATCTGACATGCTGTGAACTGCGAAGTCGATATGCTTTCGTAAAGTTTCCCAGCGCTTCGGACTAGACCTAAATAAATTATACGTTGTTTGTATTGTACTAAAAAAAGTTATTGCTTCTGGTATACATTCAGCAGCGTCATTTCCACATAAATTAAGCGTGTAGCATCCGCAAGGTGCAAATATTGCTTTTGAATTCTGTTCTAATATTTTCGCTTGGACACCATTATATATACCAGACATATTTGCACCATTATCATAAGATTGAGCCCTACAGTCACTGAGTGGAATTGAGTTAGCTTTCAAACTAGAAATTATTAATTCAGCAATTTCTTCTCCTTTTTTGTTGCCGCAATCCGAAAATGTGAATAATCGTTCTAGAACTTCATAATGCCTATTTTCTTAAGTTAAAAATCTTAACAAAATTGTTGTTTGTTCTTTATGGGAGGAATCTGGAAATGCATCCACTATTACAGAAAAGTTTTTAAATGACTGTCTTTCATCTAAAATCTGATTTTTGGCAAGATCTGAGCATTCTGCAATAAACGCATTTTCAGATTTAGGCGATAAATAGTGAACTTGCAGTCGTTCACCTAGTTTCTGGGTTTCTTGTACTTTCAATACATGTTCTCGAAGGGTAGGATCGTATCAGCATATTAAAAAAAAAATTAAGAAACTGAACACCATTGGGGCGAACGATGCGACCGCACTGGGCGCCATCTCTGTATGGGGGCTCCAAAATACCATACTTTATATTATGTGCAAGTATACATTTGAATGTATACATTTGAATGTCCATATATTGTTGAAATTTTCATTTTAACCCTTTGAAAACTTATCTAGCTGCATGTGTGAGGGAGGGGCGCATTTTTGTATTTTGCACCACTTAGAAAAATAGCTCGGACCGGCACTGTGTTGGGCTGTGATTTTTTAAAGTAATTTTTTAAAAGTAAAGATGTACAAAGGAAATTTGTTGTGCATTTTGAAAAATTCACGGGCCCCCTGTAGTTCGACGGGCCCCGGGGCAGTGCCCCGCCTGCCCCCCCCCCCTCTCGCTGGGCCTGATCATACTTCAGTCCGAAGTCTTTCTTCCGTGTGATAGAGATATCAGTTTTATGGCACAGTCGAAAAGTCCTTCATCTAGGTCCTTCATTTAGGAACTCAAGGAACCGACGTTTACTTCTAGAAGACTAACAAAGGTGAAGATGGCGGCTGCCAGTACTCTACAATCTCCTATATATACCGGCACTCTGGACTATCTTTTGGGTTGGTACTGTTAAATTTGTCTAAATGTCACAGGGTGCAAGACGATTTTGGCACCGCTTAGACACTATCCCAAACAGCACAGACGCTTAAATCAAGCTTGACATTTCCTTGAATTTGACGTATTAATACAAGCTTGACTTTAGTTTGATTTTAGCTTTCGAAAGTGCGCAGTGATGGCGCCATCTGTGAAAGAGAATGGGCATTAATTGTTTAGCGTTCCTCAAATTTGTTGAAAGTTCGTAAAAGATGTGTTTTATTTTATTACCAGTGCCATATTACCGGCAAGGCAAAAGGGGCAACTGCCCAGGGACTACAGATGTTAGGGCCAAAAAATCTTACATCTTACACTTTTGTAGTTTTAAAATAAAATTACAAAGGATAAAAAAATTCAGAAGTTAAATAATTTTTTAAATTATAAAGTATGAACAATGAAAATAATTCAAATTTACATTTGTATAAATTAATTTAAACTTATTTTTAATTCTTCGAAATGCTCTATATCGATATAGCATACCAATATGCAGGAAAATAACTAACCACATCTGTAAAGAGAATTTTTAGCGTTAAAAAATAGCAAAATTTTTCAATTATTTGTTATTTTAAGAAATATTTACAAAAATGACTAAAGTGTTTGTATTCCATGCATGTTAGCAACTGTGCTATAGCATTTCGAAGTAACGTTTAACTATCTGTTTCTTTGATTTCAGATTACTTAACACAAAATTTGTGTTATGAATGGGTAAGATATTTAAAAAAACTTTCAGTATGAACCGATCATAATCTTTTTTTTTTTTGAGGGGGGGGGGGGTTATTGCAAGGGCCCAATTTTTTTCTTCTGCCCAGGGCCCACAGTTGTCTTGTTCGGGCTCTGTTTATTACGCACAAAACCTGGACTTTAGAACACGCAAGGGGAAGGAATGAATTGGATAACACCCTGTGAAATGTAACACGAGGGTGGTTTTAGTTTTATTTACATCTAATTAACATTAGTAATTCCATTAACTAATTAATTAGCCCTAAAAATAAATTTTAATATAATTAACACAATTTAGTTAGTTAATATACTTCACTTTATGGGTGGTTCACCATATAATTAAAAAAAAAGATTCTATATTTCCAAATATTGAAATTCTTCAAAATAAAATACAATTATACAACGAAATTGATTTAAAAATTAGTCGTTTGTCTCGATTTTGGCGTTGAGTGTTGCGGTACTGAAAGTTTTAAAACGTGTGCTGCTCTTAATTTTATATTATGTTTATTTCCCTATTAGTAGAGTCTCTAAATCACAGATAACATTATTTTAATTTTGAAGCATCCCATGGAAAAAAACAAAAAACAAATAACATATCGCCCACTTATCAATCTGGCCAGAAAACGGCGTGTTAGTCACTTCAAACTTTAGTCATAGCTGCGCGAGGCTTAGTCGCTCAACGGATAGCGCACTCGCCTGCCGAACGAAAGGTCCCGGGTTCTATTCTAGCCACGGACACTTGATGGAAACAGATTAAATTAAATTGAAATTTCAGCGTAGAGGGGAAAATGCGTGGCAAAGTAAAATATGTGGGGCGAGTTCGCCGGCCGGCGCCACGTGTATTTTTTAGGAATTTTTTTTTTAGGAAAATATTTTAAGCTTGAAATTAAGCTTGCTTTGTCAAGCTTGATTCAAACTTGAAATGTCAAGCTTAATGCAAGCTGGGCAAGTGTAAACTAGAACACTTGACTCAAGCTTGCATTAAGCTTCCACATTTGAAATTTTCAAGCTTAATTCAAACTTATTGACTTGATAAATCAAGCTTGCTGCATGTTTGATGCAAGTTTGCTGTGCTGTCTGAGATAGAACAAAATTCGATAATTTTCTGGGTATATGTAAGAAACTAACTGATCTGGCTGTTTTTTCTACACCCAGATTCCAATGAAAACTGTTGCATGAAGTGCTTCATAGTTCCGTACGGAAGTGACATCTAAACGGAGATCTTGGAACACCTTTATTAAATTACTTTTACTTTTTTGGGCAACATTAATGTCGCTCATCATCTACCTCTAAAAGAAGATACTAGAGACCATCACGCTCTCAGGTGTTATCATCAAGAAGTGAAGAAGCAATTGCATTCAAAAATACAATAGACTGGGATGGACACTCGACAATCACCATCACCATGGATCAAGCTTTCTATATGCTTCTCTCCAAATAGCATGGCCTCCCATACAATGGCAAAAAGCAGTACAGTGAGAGTGTCAGCTGCTTTATGATTGGACATATCCTCCCTCATTTGACAAGCCTATGGTGGCAAATATTGCACGAATGCTTCTTCATTGGAACTGTAGAGGAATCAAACAGGGAGGACACTGAACTTAGTACAGAGCTTCTAGTAGTCCATACAGCCGTCATCGCAAGTGTTACCTACTTTTTAAACATTCTTTCCTGGGCCAAGTTTGTCAGAAATTAGGAAATTATGTCCAAGTAAGATTTCTAAGGATCTGACACATAGTTTTCGCGTCACCATGGCACAGTGGTTATGTCAATGGAAGTGGTAGACGGGCGAAGTGTGAAGGTCCTGAGTTCGGGTCCCATCGCGCGTCCGTCGACCTAACCGTTCGGAGTTTTCCGTGGTTTTCTCCGAAACTTAGCGTAAATACGGGTTAGGGCCCCTTAGGAAGACCCCCACGGAGGGCATCCCACCCATCGGCCTACAGCCCGCGCGTAGCTAATCGCCCGTAATCCCACAAACAAACAAACGAACTGATACATGGCTTAAATATCATGTAAGTATCTTCTTATAATTATCTCTTTATTATTGAATAAACTACTGAAATAGATGTTTTGAACAGTTTACTTGGGTTTCTCGCAAAATCAATTTTTCCCCATTTTTGTTATCTCCAATTTTGGATGGACTGTTGGACCTGCAGGTGTTCTTCTGTGCTCAATTGACAGCTAATTAAACTTTCCTGAAATCTTTTTTTTCATGACTTTTATCGTGGAAAGAGCAATTTTTACGTTATTTTACAAAAAGGCCATAGCAATGGGCAATTTTTCAAAAAATTGCCCATTTCTTGAAGTTCTGCATCTTGGAAACTAATATTCGTACAGACATCGCGTAGGTCTCGAATTGCAGCAAATTTTAGCATTTTAAAGAAGAGGAGGATTATATTTTCTGCCATACGCGTACTTTGGCAGATATTTCGCAGAAATTGAAAAGTTTCTCTATTTTTTGCTACAATGCCAGAAGCATTGGTCTTTCGAATCTGCAAACTTTGCTTCTTACTACTGGAATTGGTTCTGACAGCAAAAATATGAGAACTACAATAACTGTCTTATTGCAAGCATTAATGTTTATCTTACTAAATATTAATTCTCAAATGTATTTTTTATGTAAGTTACAAGTACCCCAGTGACTATAAATTTCAACATTAAAAAAGTAAGGAATTTATCAGTAATCAAGTTTTAGCAATTGACTTCAGCAACACATTGTCGTATTTACGTTTAAGAAAAGTTATTAAATAAATAAAGCTAACAAAATGGCAGATTTAGTGTAAATTTTTCTCGTTGGAAATAAAATGAAATAACACGAATGCTCTTGAGATGCCAATCACGAAAATATCTATTGATTTGTTATAAAACATATTATTAGAATATAAATTTCTTTTCATATCAGAGATCCTTCGTTTAAGAAATTTATTTTAGCCATAATGGTTTTACAAAATACATCTAATCACCGTTTAATACACATGAGAACCTGGTGTCTAAATGTTTTAATCTAAGCTCTTATTTTCTATATAATTAAAATTATCATTAACATTTCTTTAAAACATCTTACACAATAGTAGCCGGTGTTTAAATAGTTTAATAGAACCTCTTATTTTCTATATATATATATATACATTTTAGTTAACCTCAACATCACTTTAAAACATTATTTGGTATAAGTATCTCAGATCATCCTTAAGACAAACAAAAAGCGGAACAAAAATATTTGTATGAGCAAAACATATGGCAAAACGTTCGTTGACATTTAACGGCAAATAGATCGGGAAATAAATATATTTTACAGCAAAATAACTTGTTAAACAGACTGTGAAAAGATTAGTGGATATTTAAAAGCGATTGTTAAAATATAGGAGTAAAAACATTTTATATTTTATTTTGAGGTCTTTGTATTTCACAAAAAGTTTTATAAACCATATTGTATTTATGAGTATGGAATAAGCTATATACTAGAAGGGGACCTAAAATGATTCTCTTAAGGGGAAAACTTGCATAAGTAACAAAAATGTTTAAATAAAACTTTGGTGTTTTACTAGTATGTTTTACATTATATCTCGCATGATCAACATAGTTCAATAATATTTTCAGCCCACATCGAGTAATTTTGAAAAATTTCGAAAACTTGTGCAAAAGATTATTTTCCCTCAATAAAAGGGCAAAATGATTCTTCGTTTAAAAATAATTGTAAATTGTTTTCATCAGCAAAATAAAAAGATGTAAAAGTAATTGTGACTATACATAATGAAATGAAATAAGTTTTACAATCGGATAGCACACATAATTTATTTTAAATAAAAGAGTGTCACAAACGATGAAATAGAATGTTTCAATATTATGAATGAAAAATTATGTACTAGAATAAACGCAAAAATAAATTAAATAATGTCTTTTTCCGCCACTTCGAAAACTCAGAATATTTGAGCACGTAGTCACAAAATTTTATTTATCTCATCTCTTAACACCTGTTTCTTTTTGAGTGTTTTTTGTTGTTTCATTTCTGAAAGTGTTTTTGAAGTTTTGTTTTGCAGTTATGTATGTATATATAAGAAATTATTCTAGAAAATCTCATAGAAAAGGTGTAGTCGGCAAGGTTATCTTTCTTGCTATTGCGGTTCAATGATTCTTTAATCGAAACAAAATTTTCTAGAGTAACCATTTATGTGTATTGAAAATATCATATCTGTAAAATATCTTATCCATACCAAGAATATTTATTAAAATACCCAAAGAAAAGATAGTATTTAAGATAAATAAAACTAATAACTGTAATAAAACTTTGGATATGTTTAAAAAAATAATAACTAAATATAGATGTATACTCACATCTCGAACGAACCAAAAAATTACTTTACTGACATAACATGTTTCTTTAATTATGTTAAAAACATTTTTCTCTAGTTCAATATTTCAACTGTTTAAGTATCATAAATGTATTATACTTTCAAGTGCATATTGATTTAAAATACATTCTGTGAACATGCATTCAAGCCAAAATATTATCGAAATGATTTATGCATTGAATTGCTTTCTTGCTGAATATTGGCATCGTTTTCCAGGTCCAACCTGGTTAAAGAATTTGTAATTGTTCGTCATACATTTTCAAAATTTTCAGATTAGAATACTTTTATTGAAGGACTCTTAGCATTTGAAGATACTAAAGCCCCGGACGATATTATAATTAAATTCGTAAATTTCAATAAGCATTCCAGTACGGAGCTAAAATCATAATTACTTATCATTATTATAATATCATCTTTATTCCGATTGTTGAAATAAGTCTTTACCCACCAACTATTTTGACATCCTTTGTTCATGGATATAGCCTTTCAATCGCAAGTATGTTTTGAATGAAATGATTTTCATTTATATAAATAGAGCATCCTGGAACAAAATCAGGTTTTGAAAGAATGATAAAATCTGACTTTATACGTAGTATCTTAATCCTTAAGGTTATGGCTAATAGAAATTGTTCGTTAAATAGTGTGTGATGAATGTTTTAGGGTTGATCCCCTCATCCCGCTCTTCAAATCGTCAGCCGTATGTTGATTTGAAATTTTCCAAGGACTGATGCTTTTGCATTAGGAAGTCTTACTGATCAGATAGAATATCCGATCACTCTGTTGCACTTTTTAATATAATTCCGAAAGAAGTGTTACAAACAGACGAGATGGGCGATTTTTTTAATTCTGATTATCAAACCATCTTGCAGATAGCAATGCTATGTGATGGTGTAATAAATGATGTAAAATGCAATGTTTTATGCTTTTTTTTTCACGTTTCCATTAAAAATACTGCTCAGTGTAAACCAAAAACAACTTCTGTCGGTATTTGAATCCTAAATTGAAACCTAAGCTTTCTGATACAATGACTTATATGAAATGTAAAGCATGCTACTCCAAAAGCATGTGTTCTCTCTCTTAAAATTCTTTTAAAGAAACTTGGAAGAGTTTATTCAAAGAGTTGCATCTACTTGCTCACCATCATTGTTCTTCAGTTCGTGAAAAATCTCGTTTGTAAGGAATGGAGTTACGCTTATTAACATAGTTGCTCAAATAATTAAAACTTTGTAAAATAACACACATAAAAGGTGCTTAGCAGACTATACAATTCACGAGTTTCGATGGAAAAAATTTCGATCTCCTTCAGTAGCAGTAGGAGTCCATGCACACACTGGGACAGGGGACTGAAAAAGTAAACAGAAAACAAAACCAAAAAATTTTTCTTCTGCTAATAAAAAAGATCGAAATTTTTTTTCCGATTGAAACACGTGTATATCATGTCGAAGCATTAATATTCTTTAAAAAGTTAACGCAGACAGTGGAGGCATTAAATCAACAAAATTTATTCAGTTTCGATTTTGAAAATAAAAAACACTTTGTGAGACAAAACACGTCCTCTAGTATTTCAAAAATAGTGAATCTGGAAAAAAATGAGTTTTCAAATAGTTAAAGAGAAAGAAATAAGTAATTCTTGTTATAAGCCTCAAGAATCTAAACAAAAATTATCGAAAACTAAACAAACCGATAACAAATCAGAAAGGTGCTTATAACGCTATTGTCTACAATGATAACAATACATAAAATGAAAATGATTATACTAAATATAATGAAATTATAATTTGTAATGCAAGTGCTACCAAAGAAGACTGGAAATTATGTATTCCCATAACGTGCATTATTTGTAGAACTGCCGCAAATATGACAATAAATGTGACTTGTGTGATCAAAAAGCTCTAAACTAACAAACTTTAAAATAAAAGAGGAGGGAAGGAATGAACTTAACATGTTCTTGTGTAAACATATGCCAGTCAATTTGTAGATAAAAAAGGGGCTGAAATTATTAACAGTCCCGTAGTTTTGATATTTAATATGTTCTAAGGACCAGTACCAGTAGTCTAAATCCAAGTTAAAGCTTCGAAAGACCTGTGCAAATTGTGCATTGTTCAAAAAAACTAAAATTCCCAGTGAAATTTTTCCTGTGCATTTCCCTGTTATAAAAAATATTATTTTGAAATATAAAATTTTCACTAAAAAATTGATAAAAATAATATTTAATGTATTTTGATTAAAAATAAAAACAAGGTATAATAAATTAAATCCAAAACGCATTTCATAATATTAAAAGTCATTAAGATTTGCCTGATGTATAAATTTTAATCTTCATTGGAAAGTAATTTAAATTTTAATGTTTAAGAAATGACAAATCTGTCATTTTTCGTTACCACGTTACACTCTGTAATTAATTTTAAGCTTCGGGGCTTTAATATGAAATGCTAACGCCATTATCTTAAGTTAATAGAGACTTTTTTCATTAATAATCTTAGTAGATTCTCTTGATAAAAGCCCGTAATTAAAAAATTTCTGCTGCAAAAATCACTTTAATTGATTTTTGGAAAAGGAAATGTTTTTTGTTATACTCACAATTTGGTACAGCGCAGTTGAAGATGAAATGATATTCTCGGTAACTTAACGTTTTGTATTTTATAAATGAAATTATTGATTAAAAGAATACATTTTTGGGTTTTCTCTCTATTTTGTAAACTTTATTCGATGATTTATACATTAATTCTTTTAAGGTCTTTTAATTTTTTAATATTCATGAATATAATCTCATTATAAATATTTTTTATTACAGTATTTTATTCATAATTTCGACATGCAAGTTTTCAACTCGATGCAGATTAGCTTAATTTTCATAATATTAGATTTCTATTCATTCTTGAAATGTCTTTTATAAATATTATTCAATATTTATTCATCAGTGTGCTGAATTTTTTGGTTATGTACATTGTAACAGAAGTTGCAATTGAAAAGTAAAATAAATACTGAAGAAAAGCATTAAGAAACCAAGCATTACAGTATTATTAAATTAAATTTAATTTTCAAAACACACATAAATCTAGGGTTAGCACAAGTAAAAATAAATATATATGGTTAAAGAATAATAAAAATAAAATATATTAATAAAGAAAAAAAAAATTCTTACTACACCATAAGGACCCACGGTAACTTTTATAGCCGGATAAGGGTGCTTCAGAAATCTATGGAAAAAAATAAATTTTGTAATTTTGTTGATCGCTCCCTCTTATTTCGTGCTACTATGTAAAATTTTGGTAAAATATATTTAAGTTTAGAAGTGGCGCAGCCGTATTCAAATTTTCGATTCGTAATTAATAATAAAGTTACTTTATATATTTTTTATGCATATGAGAAAAGAAAATATGCAATAACAAAAAAATATGAAAAATAAACCAAATACAGAGAAAATAAGAAAAACAAATATGCAAAAAGTATAAAAAGCAAAGCAAATAAAGGGAAAATATGAAAAACGAATCAAATGCACAGACTATATATAAGTCACTCATTTATCTGAAATTAATTCATAAGGGTACTTTTCTTGCAACCCCCGGTAATTTTCCGAAGTTCTTGAACCACTTGAAGAAGACACTGTTTCTACTCTTCGTTCTTAGTCTTAGCAAATTCTTCGATAAGGGCCACACCACTCCACGCTCCGAATTGTCGTTTACAACTCTCAATTTCTTTGCTGTTTCGAAGTCTTTTTGGTAGCTGTCTTGAAGTTTCCAATGCTTAAGATCAATGTACAGGAACTCCTTATCGATGCATAATATACCAAAAAGATATATGAGTGTCTCTCTCTCTGTTTTTTTTTATTTTCTTTCTTTTTTTATTCTTTTTTTTTTACAAAACTGGAAAATTTCTTAGTCGTCAGTTCGTCAATCTCTTGCTACAAGACGCTGAAGAAGCTTCAAATCATTTCTTGGTGCTAGAATAGGAAGGGTTGCTGTAAACCAAGGTCTGAGATATTCTCTTACAATAAACAAATGTCATGAATATCTTTGCTTTATCTTTCTGTAAATCTGAACTTGTTGCGAAACATCCGCAACTTGAAGCTATAAAGAATGTTTGGCATCCTTCTGGCATGATGGATAGCTGCTAGATCACGAAAGCATACACCACGACAACGCGTTATTCTCAAAAAAATTATAACAAGCTAAAGTACTTCCTGTAATTTTATCTTGCATGAGGCATCAGAAGTTCGCTTTTCGCAAATTCCATTACTGATTGCATTTCGTTCTAAATGGCTGCCAATACAACAGGGTTTCTCACTCTAGGCTCAAAATGAACGTTTCAAAAGCAGTACAGTAGGTACAGTAGGTCTGGATGTCCCCATGAATTGAGTGAATACGGCAAAAATCACAATTTCTAGAATCTCGTTCCGGTAAGCAAAGTACAAAAGTTCTTTTCTTAGCTTTTCTTCCAATGTCAAACATGATCCAAATTTTTAATACTAGTATCACTGGATGTCATATAGAAGCACTTACCCCGTACGAGCTCACTAAGCGCCCATTTATATAACTTATTTCTTTAACTGATCGGGATTGTTTACCTTATAGTGTCGTTAAACATTTGAAATTTGAAAAAAAAAATTAAGACATTTTTTTTTTTTAAATTGAGTACCCTAAGCCGGATACCCCAAAATATTATCTCGCGTATCATTTGTGTACTCAAAACGATTAAAGAGTTCCAGTATTTTGTCGTTGATAATATCATAAGAACTTGTCCAAATGAATATGGGGTCATCCCTAAAGTAGGGGGGGAGGGGGGAGCAGTGGGGCAATTTTTACTAGTTTAGTAATAACTTTTTCCCTTTTAATTAAAACTAATTATTAATTGCAGAACAATATTTCAACAACTCTTAATTTTCTTCGGAATGTTTTTCAGAATTTATCCTAATATTTTTCTTTAAAAAAAGTTAATTTTTAAAACGTACTCAAGTTGTCACATTGTGACCCTTTGCGGAGCAAAATGGGACAATCATTGGAGTATAGGGGGGCAATGAGTAAGACATACGAAATCAGATGTATTATGCAACGGATTACTAGTATTACTACAATTGAATATTAATTGAGATAGTCAACACGGAAGATATAAAAGCAGTTTTTAAATGACAAGCCTTAAAAATATTTATTTATTTTTCTAACGGGCGGGTACTTTGCCGATTAGGCATTGTCCCAGACAACGCCCCGAAGGTGTTGGCCACTTTATTATGGGGGCACCTAGTAAGTGGGCCAACGTCGCCCCCTATGAAGGGACGGACATAACAGCCACGCCCAGTCGAGGATCGAACTCCGGCCGCCGGGAGTTGAACCCGAAACCGGAGTACGGTGCCTTACCCACCTGAAACTCGGTCGGCAAAATACTTATAATGGGAAGCTGAAACATATTTAACATTTTCGCACTTTAAATATACTTTAAACACATTTAAAAGTTGCAAAATTCTTTATAGTTCAAAAATTCTTTGCTCAACAATGTTTGATGAATTGAAAATAGTAAAAGAACATCCAATTAAAGAGTAAACGGTAACGAAATGTTTGAAAAAGCTGATTTTATCATCGAATAAGGTGGAAAATCTATAGGAAATGATAATTGTGTCATTGTTCTTGATGTACCTGCATAAAGGGGTAATCCGCACAGCCATAGTTTTACGCTACGTGCTTGCATATAAGACCATCGACATATTCTAATAGAACTAAATGAAATTTGCCTGTAAGAAGGAGCTCTGCTCATTATTAATCAGACTTACAACGTCACCCACATTAAAGTTTTGCTTTCAGGGCGTAAAATTGTTTAAAATTTCTAGTGGTTTATTCACACATAACAATATTCTAATAACTTGAAATAAATTTACTTTTACAACAAATGGGGTATTTTACCCATCATTAATTATGTATATATAATATGGTAAGGAAATTATTCATATTGAATTATTTTATAACAGAAAGGTATTTTAATTATCTTTAGATATTTTCTAATATTTATAGCATTTACCAGAAATTTCAAACAGTTTTATTCCGTGAAAATAAATCTTTACATTGCATCCATTCGCCGCTATAGGGCGCTTATGCAGTTAACCATTAAAGGGCTGTACTCCGACGAAGTCTTTTTAAATGCAATCACAAAAATTTTACCATATTTGTCAATAAAATAAAGATTATTACATGCAATACAATTAAAAAAGTTTAAGCTTAAGTTAAAGCAAAGATATTGATTAATGGATAATAATTACTGCTCAAATGAAAAAGTAAAACTTACTTGATTTTTCCCAACAGTGATAGTAGGAACAAAAGTGGCTGTAACTTCCCTACAAGATGAAATGTGACAATGACTGGTTTCCACTGTGTTGATATACAGGTTAACTATATTATGGAATTTTTTTTTAATTTTTGAGCTTTAGAATCATACAGAAATATCTATCGTCCCACTGTGCCCGCCTCTCCCCTACCCCATTTTCCAATAAGAAAGAATCATCAAAAAATGTAGGATTTAGCTGTTTCTCCTCAAACGTAGAATAAATAGCCAAAGTTGGATAACTTTCTTGTTTTCTGACGCATACTAACCAATTAAAAAAAGAATAATCGAAATCAATCCACTTGATAAAAAAATTATCCCGGAACAAGCATACAAATAAAAAAATATGACGAATTGATAAATCCTTCTTTTTTATGTCGGTTTAAAATTGTAGGGTTTTGTAATTTATTAATTGATTTATTTTGGTTCTTTTGTATTTAAAATAATTTGTCGTTGTTGTTATCGTTTTAAAACTTAGGCTTATTCCATGCTTAACTCCTTCCGTACCAGCATATGTAAATGAAAATTACGAGCAAAACCAGTTCTTCAGTTCGCATTTTTCATACCAGCTATACACAAACATATTTTCCTGCAATACCATTTTCAGCGGTAACGATAGAATATTGAATGGATATGGATCTATACGTCAATACACTGGTACGGAAGGGTTAAGAAATTATCTGTAACTGCTTGCATAACGCGTAATCTGAGCACAACCTGCTTAACCTGAATTGAATTATAGCAGTATATTTTGTTAAAAAAAATATGAAAAGTAAGATACTTTTTACATACATCGCTTGCAACTACCCTTGAAATCGCAAAAGAACCTACCTCCTCACGAATAAGAAAAGGAAGTTTCAAAAAAAAAAAAAAAGTGAGAATTTTCAATACTTCTTTTTTAACTTCAAGTCAAAAATACAGCGCCCTTTTCACTAAATTAAATAAATTGTGGGAAACTTTTAAATTATCTGAAATTCTTGGTGGAATATTTTTTGTACCATTTCCTCTAGTCACGAATCTTTCATTTGAAATATGCAAAAGAACATAATCTTCTTTTGAAACATGTTCTATTCAGGCATAATTACTTTCAGTTCCAAGAGAAGATTCTATTAAAATTTGTAATTCTTTGTACTTTCTATACGATTTCCAGTTCAAAATAGATATCTAACTTTGAATTATACAATAAAACTGTATTAGTTTTCCTTTTTGCACACTCATGATTATTATTAGCAATTTATTTCTCACTAGTAATATTGTTAAGGAGCGCCGTTTATTATTTTTTCAAATCCAAATGTTGCGAAAGTAAATTAAAATGGGGCCAAATTAGAGAAAGAAAAAAGCTGTTTCTATTCTTTCCATTTTAAAATATCAGGGAACAAATTACTTTAGTCAGACCTTTGAGGAGTAGAAATGCAAAGGATATACAAAGCAGAATTTTCCTAGCGTCTTGAATTTTAACAGTTTTTAACACATTTCAAAGGCATTCCCGTCTGCCTACTATTTTGTTGTTGTTGTTATTGAAAAACTCAAAACTTTCTTGATACTAAAAGATTTGTCAGCAGTAGAAATTCTTAGGGATATCGAAAACTTTCAAGAATTTCAAATAAAATAAACCTACTATAGGTTAGTGAAGTTTATTATGAAAATGCTTTCCATCGAAAATAATTTATATAACGTTTATAGATTTTTTACCAGGGACAAATAAAAAAAACTGCCATAGATCTATGTATATTTACTTTCAATTTGCTCCCACCAACACTTTCATCGTTGCGAAGATACGACAGTGATTCCCTGAAATTATAAACTACTTTATCCCTTTTAAAATTCTAGAGCAAAGTCAGCGATGATTTATCTTGAATGTAGGACTTGGGGGGGGGGGAGCACAGAATAAAAGTAGTATAAAAAAATATATTTCATCTTGCTTTTATTCAAATTCATGACGATGGAGATTATTTACAAAAAAAAAAAATTAAAATGCATACTTTGTGGTGCCCCTGGACCTTCAGAAACGTTGAGATCCTGAGCTACAATGCAATCGCTAACCGGCACTTGAGTTGAAAGCCTCAGCGATCGTTTTTCCAGGAGTATCAAGAATGCTCCAAATATTTAAAACTTGAATACTATGCGCACGCACAAGTAGCTATAAATTGCCAGCAAGCTAGACCGTGCGGCAGTTCCGTTTGTTTAGGCGTTTCGTATAGTGCGAGTAAAATGGTCGTATATGCTGATGAGTGGATCCGGAGTGGTTGCTCTTTCTTCCTGTTTCCAGCTTGATGGAGTAGATCCAGGGCGAGATTCAAGTGAAACACAATTCGAACGTTTTCCGCGTCGAACAGGGGAAACTTCGAAAGATATCAATGTTTCTTATTCAACTGAAGCAAAACGATGGTGTTTTGATCCACGTGACAGCGCGATAGGTTGGTTCATTGGAAGCATTCTGGGGACTGAACTGGGAACTGAAAAACGTTCGAACTCGATCGCGCGATAATATTCGAACTCGATCGCGCGAGTTTCACTTGAATATCGCCCCCAGTCGCCGTCATCATCCTGGCATCCGGATACCAACGACTCCATTGTTTCAGTTCCTTATCATCACATCAGGTTGATGCCGGCGACGTCTCACCGCCATTGATTTCAGAAATCAAAGAGCATTTCAGCTCAGGTAGGGACGACATTCAACCAAGGAGTGCCCAAGAACAGAGAAGAGTTGCTACTTGATGCTAGACGTATAACGCTGCCTTGCCTACCACACAAATTACGTTGACTGTTTTATTTACAGTTTTTGCTCAGTTCTTGTTACTGCTTAAGCTGGATTTAAACAGAATAGCTGTCATTAGCTTAACGACGCCTCTGATTTGGAGTTATAAAGGGTTTGCCACAAAGGGCCTTTACTATAAACTAGTTAAAAAGATTCACTGGCTCACACTAGTCATCGACCTAAGTAGACTCGGAGATAATAGTCATCACATTGAGCTGGTGCTTTGCTCGGGCTCGACTTGACTCGATTGGTAGAGTGGCTGAGCAACATGTCGCTCCCTACTCTCATCATCACATAAGCAACTCTCTGGGCAGCAGAGGAAAACCTGGGTACCTTCCTCATCAGAACATTATATATGTGCTGGGGCAACCCGTACCTTATTTTCAGCTCTACCAACTGTAAAAGAACTGTTACTAATACTTGTCACCCATTCCGTAAAAGGGCACGATAAGTCACTATCTCACTAGTATTATTTGGTGGTTTTGGAGGGTGGCGGAATAACCCCGTATGGTGTCATTCACACGGTCCATCCTATAATTGCATAAAGGATATTCAGAACCATTTTAACTAAAGAAATTTCTTTGCTTAGCAGAGCTGTAAGCAGATTTGCTTACTGTTTTTTCATCCATGTGTTACTTTTGGATACATACTATCCTTTATCTGCAGAAAAATAAAACAGGAATGAAGTTGTACGTTCATAAAGCAAACATTTTGTTTCCGATCATTCATTCTTCTAATATAGTATAAAGTCTGAAATTATTTATTTTGTACCACCTCCTCTTAAATTTTTCCTCATCTTTCATTAATCACTTTCTAGATCACCTCCATATCGTGTTTTTTTTCCAAATAAAACACTAAGCGCTTTTATAATAACCATGAATTAAACCGCTAGTTTCCCATGATTTCAAGCATTGGTTTTATTTAACTAGAAACACCAATACAAATAAAGCGTAGTTAGTGTTGAAGTTAATTTATGAAAAAAAAAATTTTAAGCATAAAAAAAGATTTTTGTCAAGATGATTGGTACTAAAGGTTTAGCCTTCTTCAGTTGCAAAAAAAGTCCCAAAGGTTAGAGCCCTAACCTTTCTACCGGTGATGAAATTATTTTTGGAACTGAGACAGGATGTACCTTTTGTACCACTCGAATCGATCATCTTGATGAGTATCAATGTATATTCTTTTACAAAGTTTTTAATTAATTAGTGTCGAAATTTGGTTGCTTGGCGATCGTTTAGCTTCTTGTCCGTAGAAACGGGCAACTCTCCGAAAGCGCATTTCGCTCTCTTCAAGTTAGTTCCGTGGCCGACTCTGGACTACCGCAAGTGCTTCTAGCACCGAACTTGTAGATTAAGCATACCGTCAACCTGGACTAATTCGGTCCAGTTAGAGGTACTTTGGTTAGACACGAAAAAGAAGTTGTACTGAAGAAGTAGTACAAGATAAATGAGAGTTTTTGGGCTAGATAAATATTGGATGTACCGGAAAATGTCCTTTTCTATGTAAAATTTAAGCAATTAATTTCTTTAATTTTCAACAGCTATTTAATTACATACAAGATGTGTCTAAACATAGGCTTCATATTTGTTACATTTTAAAGCATGAATTTAATCGATAACATTTTTGTTTTCTTTTAAGACAAATGTCCACCCTCCCCCTTTTTTTCAAGTGTACCCCCCCTTTTGTATTCAAAATTCTCTCAAACCAATTTTTAGGTATTCGTGAATGTTGTATGTTGAAGCAAGAATTTTATGGACATCTCTTTTCTTCTTTGAGATCATGCAGGGTATGTGAAAAGAAACTTTTGGCCCCCTATCCTCCATAAGTTATGAATTTTTGAAAATGCTCTCCAATCTAGCACTCACGGTTAAAAAAAACTCACATACAGGCCAATTTTCGTATTGATAGCTTCAGTACTTTTAGCTAGGCAAAATATTTTCATACTTAAAACTGACGTTATACGTTGTATGCTGTTTAGGGTAATTTATCAGTTTGTGGTGTGGATGTGATTAATTTTATTGCCAACGCTAGAGGGTTTTTTTTTTTTTTACATTTGCTTACATGGATAGATTTTCCCCCCTCCATACTTTTTCCTGTGAAAAAAATCTCGAAAGCAGTTAAGTAGAACGTCAGTGTAAAATAGTATATATGGCGTGTTACCAATGTTTGGTCATAATATTTCTTTATTTTATTGATGGGCTTGGTAGCTTCGCAAGGACCAAAGTATATATTAACAAAGTAACAATATAAATTTCAAGTAGGGTGTTTCTCATAATACTGAAAGTTTCATATTGTGTTTAATATGTAATTTGACATACGCACTTCCTTATCCTTTATCGACAGTTTTCTAATCATTCCATGCTTTAAATAAAAGGGAAAACACTGTAATTGTAGTGTAAATCCAGCGCAATCACGGATAATTATAGTTTAACAATGTAGCAGGTTTCTAAAATGACCAGAACAAGAAGTTTTATTTTTTTCTCCAAGCTATCTCTTAAAATGGAAAAATTGAACATTCACCACGAGTTTCTACTAATTACAGAAAATCACCGAACGTTTTCTTAAGATAATAACCCCCTCGTTCTAAAACTACAGAGTAAATTATCATGTATGAGTTTAATTATTTGCAATTCGTGACGATTTTGAAAAGTGCGAAAGTAAAATTACTTTAAATGTTCGAATGCTTCTCTAAGAAGTATGCAGTTTCGATCCCCATTCCCCTTTAAGAACTGATTAATTAACAATATCCAAGAAAACAATTAAAGCTGCTTCAGTTCTGCTAATTATTTATATTATCAAAATTAGTTTAGAAATGCATCTCAATGATTAAATATGAAATAATAACTACATGACTGTTTTATTATGCATAAAACTCTTCCTTTTCAAGTTTTTGTGTGCAACATCTGTATTAAATATTAATGAGCTACATTAATAATATATTTCATGAATTACTTGTAGATTGGTCTTTCCTATTGAAACTTTATGGGCGATTTATTTTAGTATAAAAAGATATTTGCAAAATAGTAAACATATGGCAGTGAAATTTTCGTCACTACAGAATTAATAGTGTAATGGTAATATAAATAAAATTAGATTTTATCATTTAAGATTCAAAGCAAAGGCTACAATTCTCACATTCCGAAAGCGTAAGTAAAGTTTGTTGCAACCACAGAGCACTACAGACCGAATTTTGGCACAAATACAGATAAAAGAAACTTGACATAAAACGGAATCTTCTTGCACGAAAGCCTTACGTTTGTTATGGAAAAAAATAGGTTCATTTCAATGTTTCATTGTCACAGGTTAAAATTTTCAATTATTTATGTTTCACACATATTTAAAAAAAATATATATTTTAGGATATAGTATCGCAAAAACATCAGTCATGTTAAGTTTTAATATCGTACGTTCTGTTTCCTTTGAAGGGGAAAAAAGAAATTTTTATTCAAGTATAACTTTTAAGGCACACCCACATTATTCCGCGTGAACAGCTTTATATTTTGTTTTAGAGAAAAACAGATATTTTCCGGTTCCAAATAAAAGCTGTTTACGTTTGAAAGTTTAATCTTTTGTTTCTTCAGGCAGAAAATTTTATTTATTTATTTTTTCTGGGTTTGGAAAAGGAACGCAAATTTTCAAAATAAGAATGTGTGATTTTATGAAAATGACAATATGTTCATTGGAGTGAATATAGCTGTTAATGTTATAAACTTCGCAGAAGAAAAATATTCAAAAGTACACTTTTTATTGTTGTGAAATTTTTTAATTCTTTATGTACGCATTTAGTATACGCAGCGATATCAATGCGTGCATCACTGCGTATACTAATGCATGCATTTTGACTGCAAATGACGATTTTTAATACACAAGGAGTTGAGAAAATTTCTTTACACTCAATTTACAAATGTTATCATACCAATACAAAATTAGTACTAATTTATTTTTTTCTTCACTCGAATGCTAAAAGTTGATAGATGCATTCTCTAAATAATATTTACTACGAGTGTGCTCACATGTACAAACATGCAGATGCAGGTTCGCAGAGCATAGTAAATTATTATTTGAATTATTGTTCGACGTGTTGAGCTAAGGATGTGAAATTGTGAACCTTATGTAAAGTGAAACAAAAGAAACTCATTTACAGACTCTGTTAGTTTTTGAAGATCTTATCCGTGTTCTTTTAATGGAAATCATTTATCTTTGTGACTTGAGACTTTTCAAACACTCAGTAAGTGGTCTGTTGCAAATAAAAGATAAGTTCTGAAGCGATCTTCAAGCAAGCTATGAGCACTTGTTGCGAAGCTTGAACAGGTTTAGTGAGCGATGACATAAACCATAAGACCGAATAAAACACAACAAGGGCGCTCGAAAACATCACCGTTGCCAATTCAAATAAAGCAAAAAGAGGCAACAACAATCGTCAAGACAACACTGAGCTCGACAGCTCATTAGTTTGGCGGTGGAATTTGTCTATTTTATAACCGTGAATAATCATCACTAAATATATTTGGCTATGTTGAAGATAAAATCAAAGAAAACGCATCAGAAATAATAAAAAGCCTGGAAGTGCTACAAAAAATGTCACCAATGTACATCAGCAGACCAACTCATGCAGTTTCCACGAATTTCGAGCAGAAGACTTGGTTATGTTGTCTACTCAGTTAGCAAACTGTTGCGAAACTCAGGTTTTTCCTTTACTTTCATGTGTAAATTTTGAAAATTTAAAACAAAATCCTTTTTTCCGCTCAAAAGCTATTCCTTTTTTTCTACATTCTGTGGAGTCTTGCTTTGTATATGTGTTAGAAATTTGAACTATCTGCTAGGTCTGCACCACCCTGAAAAAAAAAAAAATCCTCACAACATCTTCAAGGACCTCATTCTAGTAGCGCTGTTCCGTGGCACAGCGCTAAATTAAAGTTGTACAGTGGTGTACGACTGCAGAATAGGATGCCACAGGAAACCTTATAGGATTACAAGGATTCTTCTGACTCTATATTGGTGGATTTCCATTGTGTTGGAGGAATGATACACCTCTCCTCGTTCTCTGTAACGTGAACACACACCGAGAATGACTGTGTGTTGATTCATGAAACATTAGCGTAAAGAGACTCCATTTTTAGTATATTCAAGAATGGTGTTTTTAACTTCACAGAAAACGGGCTGCCACTGGCCTTTCACTCAAAGGGAGATAGGGCACTGGGCGGTAATCGTAAACATCCCTCATTACAAGACGTCTGTACTCTTTTCAAGAAAGCATTCGCCCATACTTACTTTTATGGGCGATAACGTGAAGCCACACAGAGCTCACATTGTTGCTGATCTGCTTGAATCAGACAATATTTGAAGTATGAACTGGCCTGTGAACTCTCCGTATCTCAATCCTACAAAATATGTTTGGGATGGAGTAGGAAAGACATTTATCAGCGCTCACACTCCCAGGTCCTCTTAAGTATTAAAAGTCTCGCTTTTGTAAAAATGGGATTTGTTGCCGCAATCATTTCATGTTGCCCTTATTAACAGTATGACGACTCATTGTGCAGCTTGTAAAGCAGAGCAGTTTGTGGCCAAACACCCTATAAGATGGACCTTTCTCCAGATATGATGTATTAGATCCTGATTTGACCGTTTTCGATACAAACGGTATACTAACTAACAACTCACTTTTTTTATATTGTCATGTTGCTATACACTTGCTAATCCTACTAATATTATAAATGCTAATGTTTGTATGTATGTTTGTTATTCTTTCACGCTGAAACGGTTCGACGGATTTGGATGAAATTTGGAATAAAGACAGTTAAAGTCCTGGATTAAGAAACAAGCTACTTGTTTTCGCGCGAAAAAAAAAAAAAAAAAAAAATATTGTTCCTATAATACGCATAAAACTATCTTTTATCAGAGAAAAAAAAAGAATACAATTGAGCTTTTCTTTACAGAGCCGTCGACAGACGGCACAAACTTATAGAATACGCAGTTTTTAATAAAATCACCTCAATAAGTTTTTCCTTCTGACGTTGATTTTTAAGCGGAATTCAGGCCAAAGCACACAAATCCGAAATATATGTAACACAAACAAACAAATAAAAAATAAGTTTCTGAAACTTTCATTCAGTTCGAATTATGCATTTTTCTGCGCGTCTTTTCCCCCTTCTATTTCTATGTATTACATCCAGAAAAAGGATGTTAGAACTACCAATTATAATTTTGTTTAATCACACTCATGAATAATGATACACTTTCAAACTTAATGGAATAAGAAAAGCAAATGGGGAAGACGCATGGATATGATACGCTTTGAATATATAGCACTTTAGTGCATATTTAAAATCTGAAAGTGATTCACATTTTCTTACCTAACTTGGTACTTACTCGGCGATCCGCCAAGACCAGTGATTTTTCGCCAAAATAAATGCCGGTCACATGAAATTGTTTATGGTTTGGAATACGATTGGCATCAGTTTGCCAGCACATTTGACTAAAAAATAGTTTGGCGGGAATGACCGCCAGGATAATATGTAAGTACCCCCTTTTTTTTTTTTCTTTCCGTTTTATGATAACGGGCGATATATCTAGAAGCTCTTGAGAATTAATATAGGACGAAAATAATTTGTCCCTTTCTGTAGGTTTTTATCACTAAACCATCTTATTTTTGTGACCAGGGGCGGCACGGTAAGCAAGATAATCATCGCATCGGAGCGCCGGCTTCGAGGGGGCGTCATGTTGAACTCAAAAATTAAGTATCTGAGCAGTATCTGACTGCACAGTCTGAGAGTATAAAAGGGGACGTCTTTTTTACATTAACAGGGGGTGCCCAGGGGCGTAGCCAAGGGGGGGGGTTGGGGGTCATAACCCCCCCCATGAGAAAATTTTTGTCATACAAAATGTATATTCTTCACTACATTATCACACATATATATGAGGGGCAGTAGTCGTAACCCTCCCCATGAAAAATTTCTGGCTACGCCCCTGGGGGCGCCACTTACCTTAGGTCAGCCCCGGTTTGTAACCATCTTAATTTTAAATTCCATTCACAATCTGAGATATTTCAGTGCCAAGGAAGCCGATGAGAAACACACGATTTATTAAGATGCCGAACCAACTGGTCGCCGGAAGCGGCTATTACGATAATATACCTCGGTGCCTTTTTTTTTTTTTTTTTTTCAATAAACCGAATATTTCTTCAGTAACCACAGATTTTTTGTTTGCAACTTTAATTTTAGACACTAGCATAGAAACAAATTGTTAAAATAGTTCCCTTTTTAGAAAGTACTACTAAACGCTCTATTTTATAGAAATAAAAGAAATCTCATCTACCTGGAAGACAATAAAAAAATAACACTTACTATCTAATAACGTTTCACGTATCTACCTTAAATACTTCTTTAAAATATTCTATTCTTACAAAGATCGCTGATATGCCATCACCGATTTATCACATGTCATAATTCTTTTCGTTCTAGATACATAAAAGCGTAAAGTTCGTCTCGAAGTTTGTCCTCCTCCAAAAGAAAGGTGTTTCGTAAGAGTCATTTTATGCTTAACATGCTGTACTGTACACATTTGTGCACTTTAAAATGAAAGAAGATTTTAATCAATCACAACTTAGTTTGAAAATCTTTTTTGTTATATATACATCGAAGGCGTTTATGCAAACTGAATAACAGAAAAATCTGTTGCTGGTAATTTATCACTTTACTAATTAAATTCTCTGCTAGAAAGCTTCGAGCAGGAAATCACACATTTTTAATTCAAGTAATAGTTTTAAATGGCCCAAACAATGAAGCGTCGTGAGATTTCTCGATAGTTAGGCGGTGATTATTTTTTAAAAATGTAATTATCCCATATTAAAGAAAAAATATGTGCTGAATAACTGCTAATTAATATTTGTTTCTTAAAATGACTCCTGCAAGAGGTAATAACTTTATTCTCAATATTTAAATAACGCTGTATCGCAAATTAAAACAGTCCTAATTATAGTAATAACAATTAAAATAATAAAATAATTTTCAAGTAGTATCTTCTGATGAAACTACGGCTGGATATGTTAACATAAACTTTACTTATCGTTTTTTTTTAATTTGTTGTAAGGCACCCATTAAAAAATTACGAATATAACTATCATTTTTATTTCACGAAATATTTATTAACATGGTATATTGTGATTTAATCCATATTATCGTAGAAAATCCACCAATACTAAAAATTTCCTTTTCTTTCTTGCTCCTGATAAGACTGTAAGACATTTTACAGATTACTCATGAAAGAAAAATCTACGTAACATATTTCAATACATATTTAATGAGGATTTATTTCATTTACGCTAATGTGGATTTACTAGAAAATTTATAAGATTAGTTGTATCGTATTTACTGTTCCTGTTTAACTAATTATGCATTTCTATTTTAACATATGCATCTTATGTGTACTGCCTAATAATATACAAATATAAGATCTTAAAAGCTTTTAATGATACACTCCTTTTAAACTAAAAGCATTCGTAAAAATTCTTGAAGTAATTAAGCAGTGTTCTACGCAGTTGGCTTTTTTAATAATAACTGTCAATAACTTTTACATATGTGAAAATAAGGATTTTGTGTCATGAAATGTAGCCTCCTATTTAAGTTACTCTGAAATTATTTTGGATTTTCGTGTCAGTTCATCATTAAAGATTCTGCACTATTATTTATTGCTACATATATAAATCCACAAAATAAGCTCTGACAATTTTTTAACGTGAAATTTGAACCTCTCTCCAGGTAAACTAATCCTTGTAAGATAAAGCATTGAAAAGTTTCTGATTTACGGTCTTTATAAATCGATTTCTCTTTATAAGCCCAATTTATCGAATATTATTACTATACCTAAGGATATTTTTTTTCAAAAATAGGGTAACGGATTTAATTTAGCGAGCAGTTATTTTGCAAAAATTATAACTTCCTAATTTTGATTTATAAGTTCTGCCCCGAGTTCAGTGTTCTAAATCGGAATTGCATACAGAAACATGAAACATTTTCAAGAACTGTGGATCCTTGCATTTCTTTTATAAGCAATGTATTCAAATCGAAATTTCTAAATAAATCACCTTCTTATTCAAAATGCCGCATATTTTTGTGTATTTAAACTTTAAATGTGGGCGCTGGATTAAAAAACCAGCAAATTCAAACCTATTCTCACTTAGATGTTCCTAATAGTTCAATTATTTGACCCGCTCAAGGAACTCAAAAAATAATTACTTTAAAAAATTTTCTGTATGTGTCATTTTACATGTAAAAATAGTAAATTTAACAATGAATTTCACAATTCAAAATGTACGATTGTTTTCAATATATTGAAAAGATTTGAGAATTTTTTAAGTAAATTGTATCATTTTTTGAATTGATTTCCGCATGCAGATTCTCGTTCTAAACTTTTAATATAAACCCTCTTGAAAGCATCTCGTATGTACGAAGTGTATACAAAAAGTATCGAACCTTTGGGTGAAATAATACGTTTATTGATTGTAAATACGAAAGACAAACCCCCTTCAAAATAGACTCATTGAAAGTGCATTCACCTCTCTCAGACCTTCCGCAATTGTTGGAAACAATTTTGGAACTTGATTTTTGGAATGGTGAGCAATCAATCGGCCGTCGCTGAAATCAGCTTCATCATGATAGCGTCCTTGAGCATTCTGCGTATTTGATTCATGCTTTCCTAGCCAAACGCAATATTCCCTCGTGTTGTCAGGCTCCCTACTCACCCGACAAGGTTCCGTTCGACTTTTGGCAATTGCCGAAACTAAAAATGCCGCTTGAAGGGACCGCTTTCAAGAGAAAACATCCTGCAGAATGCGATGGCAGGGTTGCTCACTCACCGTTTCAAAAACTGCGTTCCAAAATTTTTTTAAGCAATAGGGGAAGCTCGGGGAGACGTGTGTACATTTTTAAGGAGGCAACTTTGAAGTGGATTACCGTTTCGGATTTCCAAATCAATAAATGTATTTTGCCAAACAAAAGGTTCGATAATTTTTGAACACACCTCGTAGTTTATATGTCAAACTTGATTATTGCCCGCTTACCCGTTTTAGTTGTAGAACCCTGTTCATAGAGAAAGTTTAATTAGAACATCTCTGTATAAAGGGAGCGACCTCGTGAGCGACAAAAAGGGCCAATAATAAGAATAAAGACATTTATCTGACTTAGTACGCCCTCTCAGAAAAATACAGGATTAAAAGCAGAATTTCCTATTTTAGCTTTGATAATAATTGGTTTTTGGAAAAACGCAGACCTCGAAGAAATATCAAACATTATAATTATAAATACATTAATACATATTTTATGATAAATAATTTGGCTTTTACTCGAATACTTTTCTGAGAGGGTGTGCATGACAGACCGACTTCAGGCGCAGGAATACAACGTTCTTACCGTACATTGCAGCTCGGTAATTGGAAAGATCCCGTCTCCGGCAGACATCGATCAATTATCATGAAGGTGGTTAGGTGCGAAAACGGATCTCGGATATATTACTCCCTGTGCATTATCTGTGCTAGGCGTTCATTGCCACCTGCTTAGCCGTAAATCAATTGCATATACGTATATTCCTTGTTGGTACAATCCGAAATGTTTCTGAGTGAATTTAACTCTTGCAAATTCTGTACAAATTATCAATTAATAGTTGCTCCCTGATTTTATTTTATTCAAACGAATGAGAAATTTGCATAAGTTTAATCTCCACTGCAGTGTTCTTAATCTGCACATTCATTTAGTCATTTTGTTTTTGCAGTTTTCACTTTGTAAACGAAGTTTTTGATCCTGCGTTTTATGGTAACTTTAATTTCTATTGATACCTACTATTACCCCTCTGAATTTTATTGTCGAAATGGCAAAACTTTGCACATAAACACTAATACAGGTTGATTCAAAATTAGCGTGACCAATTTTAAAAGCATGTAACTATTTATGGTAAATATTAATCGCTTTACCGCCAGTTCTATTTTAAAAATTAAACGTTTAAATTACCAGTTGAGTTATTGCCATTAGTTGGAGAAAATTATGGCTCCGAAATTAGATCCTCAACCTGAAACGAAATTTTAAAGCTTTTGAAGGATGGTTGTTCAAATTCTGTTATAAATAAAACATTTAAAATAAGAAAAGACACTTTTCTACTGTATTACTATCTAAACTTTGAAAAGAAATAAAATTTGAATGACAACCAAAAACTCCAGGGGAAAAAAAATGTGGACAAAAGAAAGTCCTTGATGAAAAAGAAAGAAAGAAGCTTAAAAGACTTACCTCTGAAGAAAACCCTCTGCCTTAAAGAACTTTAGCAAAGAAACTACAGTTGTCACAACCGACAGTATGCCGTCAGATAAAGAAACTTGGCTATAAAAAAAGTGAAGAAATCTGTCTATCATCAAATGTTTACATAGACCGTAGGAAAACAAAGAAAACGTTCTTGGCCTCTGTATTTAATTTTACGCAAAGATAGATACAAAACGTGGATAACTTCGGATAAAGCACCGTTCTGTCTGTCATTCACAACCGGCAAAACGGAGACACAATATCTATCACGCGAACAGCGTTGGAAAAGACAAGTCCGTCTGGTGCTATGGTATGAATGGAAATGGCCCTTCAAATCTTAACAGAACCATTTTTTGTAGAACCAATGGCTAAATACTATCAGAATAAAGTTTTGAAGCACATAATCAAAGAAGGTAAACGTCTTTATCCTAGAGGAAGCTTTGTTTTTCACCGAGAATCTGCACCAAATTATACTGCAAAATCAGCATAAAATGGCTGAAAGATAAAAAATAAATAAATTTTCTTCCTCCTGAGAATTGACTATCATCATTCCCGGACTGCTCCATGCGATTATATTTCATGGGGATACTTAAAATAAAATTAAATAGACGTAAAGTAAGAACACTTCAAGGGCTTCAAAAAGCAATCAAAGAGAAAGTTGGAGAAATACTCCCAAAAAAGTCGAAAAAGCTCTTTTAGCTTGGCCTGTTTACGTAAATATGTTAAAGGAAGCCACACTAAAAATTTCATGTAAATAGCTTAATTCAATAAAAAATTATGATGCTCTGAAATCGGTCACATTATTTTTTTAATCAACCTATAATTAGTGATTGATTATATTCAAAGGGATTAGTAATTAACGTATGAATAAAATATGTAAGTACTTTATTAACTTTCAAGTATGCCCATTTTATGCTTTTCAAATGACGCACTTAAAAGGGGTCAATTTCTGTAATCTTTAATTGGTCCTGTCTGCCGAAGTATGCATTCTTCTGAAATTGCTTCGATTGATTAAAGCAAATTCTTTTCAAAAGATTTCATTTCTTTGTGTGATTTCGATTCACTATACTTTCAGGCTTCTAATGAAATTAATTATTTTGTCTTCAATAAAGCTGACTCATTTTTCAGTAACCTAGCAAATTTTTAGTGATAGCGCAATATTGAGTTAATAGTTAGGATTTTTTCATTGTTAATTTCATGCATTTTTCATCGAATAAGCTCTGGCAATTTTGAAATTGGAAGGTCGAGCTTTATTCGCTTTCATCCAGGCATCCTGAAGGATGTAAATAAAGATTCCCATTTGCGTTCTATTTCAGGTTTGTTAAGTCATTTATGTTTATATCTTTGGTGAAATTCTATTTTGTGAGCTTTATATCAAACATATTTTTATCATCAATAAAGGAGACAATTCAATTTTACCAGCACAGTAAAAGAAAGAACAATAGTATGTCAAAATCTGAACCATTTTTAAACGACTTGTGAGTATGCTTATCATTCTGCTACTTGTGCCAAGTAGTAGAGATTTAATTTGTCCGATTTATTTTTATCATTTTTAAGACATCTCTTTAGTAAGAAAGCAAACACCTTAGTATGTCGACACTTCTGAAATTTCAATACTCGTGTACGGTAAAACCTAAAAGTTGTGCTGTTCAGTTAGCTGCTTAACTGACACAGCGACTTATAACTTATTAAACTCAGCACAGTTTCTCTAAGTCTGAAATGACAATCAATATATCCAACCTCTAAAAATGGGAATATATTCAATCGATTTCTGTAGAGTTACTCGTTTTAACAAATTACATTAGTAAGAATGAATACTAAAGTTATCAAAAAAGAAAATTTACAACTTAAAAATTTTAGAAGATTGAATACTCACTCCTTTAGAAAGATATTTTGGCAACCAATTCTCTATTTAAGAATGATTATTCGCTCTTGTCGGTTAAAACTGCATAATTAATATAACAATCATTAGTTTTCTGATGAAATCGTCTGCTGTTAGACAGTGACTGATGTAATTTTTAAAAATTGTCCCAACGGTGTTGTACCTGCCCAGCTAGAAAAAGTCTGCAATTTTTTTTGCACAAAAGTATAGATTGTACACAATTTGTGCACAGAAAGTGCATACTTTTGAATACTTTGAAAAGTATGCACTTTTTGTGCAAATTATCTGCAGTTTTTATGCATACAAAGAAAAGCACATTCTATGTTTTCAAATACTTTGCACATTTTTTGCATAAAATAAAAGTATAATTCTGTGTTTGCAAAAATTTTGATTTTTTTATTCGCAAAAAATGTACATATTTCAGTTTTAAATGTACTTTTTATGGATGTGAAAATTTATATATTTCAAATTTTCATTATTTCTGTCTATTAAAAATCTGTAAAATTTTTCCAAGTACATAGTAACAATGAACTTTGTGGATATCCAAATGTCATATTCCATAAAAAGGCACAGGGATGGAAAAATTTTACTACTTCTTTTCACAAAAATTTTTGCAACAAAAAATTAGTTTGCTATAAAAATCAAACTCACACAAAACATCTCAAAAATCTTCATCTAGTGCTTCATTTTTAATTTAAAGAACTTCAATGAATTCAGCAACTTGGTGTACAACTTTATCACATTTATACATATTCATCATACATTTGTAATTGCAAAATGCAACAATTTAGTTGTATTTGATGACTATTTAAGCAGTTTGAAACAATTTTCGCAAAATCTCAAAATCTAATCCAAATAATTAGAAACTCTAGGGGGAATTCCGTACCCAGGGGGGGGACCGGACCCCCTGGTACCACCCCCCCCCGAAATTTAAAATTTTGTTAACAAAACAATAATAATGTAGCCTTTTGTGGAAAACTTAGCCTTTTTCACCTTTTAGTCCCCACCCACCCACGAAATTTTTGTTCCCCCACGGGAAATTTTTTCTGGGTACGGCCTTGTCTAGGGACTTTTTTAAAGTTGTATGACCACCTATCGCGTCACTAAATTTTGCAAACAAAAATTTACCCAGTTTGGAACGATTTTTAGAAGCATCTCAAAATCTAATTGAAAAAAAAAATTTTAATCCGACACCTATAGGTTAAATTGAGTGATCATCTATCATGTCACCAAATTTCATTTCTTTCGCTTTAGTCGTTCATACCTGATCTGCGAACAAAAATGTACGCACTTTGGAACAATTTTTGGAAAATTTCAAAATCTAATGAATTTTTTAAAAATATAGTTCAAGATGAGTGACCACCTATCGTGTCACCAAATTTTATTTCATTCGCTTCAGTCAGTTTTAGGTGATGTGCGAATAAAAAAAGCGTCACGTACAGAATGACAGACGGACAAACTTTTTTTTTGACAGTCGTACTCGGGTTCCAAAAGCTTAAAATGCATAGAAATCGCTTTTTTTTATTTTGAGAAGTGTACTGGTAAAGTCTAGTTTTATTTATTTAAATACATAAATGTTCCAATTCCGAACTTGGAACAACAATCACTTCAAACTTAAGACACATCATACTGAGTCAACTCCAGTCTAGTGGTTAGAATGCTCGCCTACGAAGCCTCGGCTCTCCGGTTCGTATCTCGTCCTCGGAAGTTTGAAAAATGGAGCATGTTCTTATATATAGATATAGATAGCAGCACTAAAGTGGAAAGCAACCGACCACGTCCTCTACGTTTTTCCGTTTAGGTCCCCAAAATGCACTTTCTGTGCAAAATTTAGTTTGGACTTTTTATGCAGAATTTAGTTTGCACTTTTTATGCACAAGCAGAGGTGCCAAATACGCTCGGATTTTGTACACTTATTTTTGTACATTTTTTGTGCAAACTTTTTCTAGCTGGGTGGTATTTTTCAACCATTTTCTTTGTTCAAAAGGCATACATTTTTTTCCTAAACAAACAACCAATCGTTACATAAATGTCCCACTTTGCGATTACGAGCAGCAATCCAGATTCCCTAAATATTGGTTAAATAGAATTGGAGATTACAGGCACAACTACAAGATTTAAAATGCAAAATGCTTAAGAAAATATGGTTATTAAAAATCGTTCGAAATTTTGTTTAAATACATGATTGCGATAAGTGTAAATTAAAGTTTGAAAATAGGATATCAAAGTGAAAACTCATAGTTTAATTGTTTTTACGTAATAGTTTTCAAACGAATTCTTAGATGTAAACATGAGCATTAATAAATATCACTACTCCTTTTATTATGTGAATGTACGCGACAAAATTTTAAGAGTTACAAAAATTTTTTAAGCGTTAAAAAGAATTCAAGCTTTTAAAAAATTATTTTTCAAGCGTGTATAATTCTTAATGACTGTATTGTCTTATGTTTACGCATATATTTGGAAGTTTCGAATATCTATAATATTCAAATGGTCCCATATTATTAACTAGTGAGCATGCTTTCAAAACTGCCTAAATTAATTAGAGATTTCTGTACGGTCGATTTTATTTTCTTTATGTATTTTCGATTTCCAATACTTTCCTGCATCCAATGAAAATTAGTCTTCTGTCTTACACGAAAGCAGTCTCGTATTTCAGTTGCCGCACAATTAATTCGAATGTTTCCTGTCAGTGCATTATTTAATTAACGAGTCTGTGAGCTTCATTTATTAAAACTTTATAAGTCTGTCAAATTAGCCTTCACAATTTTGAAATGGGATATTCGAATCTTGAGGAAGTTAAATAATCGTTGTCAGTGTTAGGAAGAAGTAAAATTTCTTATATGTCTGTTATTTGACGGTGGATTTCTTGTGTAATTTACCAATTGAGTTTTACCATTATAAGGATATATTTTCTAAAATATATTTTATATTAAGGCTAATGGCAGTGAAGTAAATGTATTTAGAGAGTCTCTACACATTCAGTTTTATCTTCATTTATTATTTGGATTATTTTTCTCGCCTCGGCGTATAATAAATCGACTGCTTCTTTGGCAACACTTTTTTGTGCAACAAAATCAATACCTAAATAAAACATGTGCCTTCGTCTTCTCAATAAAAATTGTCCTAAATTATTTAGAAATGTTGTGTAATGCAGTTCTCAGTTATAACATATTTTAAAAAACTTTCCAGAGCTGCATGTCAAAAGATTAAAAATCATCATTTCACAAAAGAAAAGCGTAGTCAGAAGTGTTTATCGCATCATTAAAACACAGATAAATATTTCAGCAGAAAGCCGTGATCAAGTAAAATTTAATAAATTGAGACAAATATTCGGGAAAGTGAAAAAAAATCTGGAGTGGCTCCACTCGACTTTTCGAACACTTACGATTAAGATCATTACCAAGCATTTAAATAAATTTTAATCGATGGATAGTTCAAACATATATACCAAATTGAAGCTCAATGGAATACGCTGTTTAAAAACTAGCGCACTTTCAAGAATTTCTACCCATATGCCATAATGTTAAAGAAATTTTTGTCGTAGCCCTGTAGAAAAACTATAAGTCCTATACACATCCAAATCAATACCGGTCTTACGATGGTGGTTTATAACATGTATACCCAATTTGAGCTTAATCGAATATGCCGTTTAAACGCTAGCGCACTTTCAAGAATTCCCCCCCTCATAGGCCATAATGTAAAAAAAAGAAACCTTTATCGTAGCCCTGTAGAAAAAATATCTCTCTCTCTCTCTCTCTCTCTCTCATTTCGTAAACATAGCATAAATGAATTCAGAAGACCTCAAAACGTGTACACTTTCAAGAATTTCCCCCCATTGGCCATAATGTAAAAAAAATCTTTGTTCTAGCCCTGTAGAAAAACTATAGTCCTATACACAATCAATAACGGTCTTGCGACGATGATTTATAACATATATACCTAATTTGAGCTCAATCAAATGTACCGTTTAAACGCTAGCGCACTTTCAAGAATTTTTCCCCATAGGCCATAATGTAAAAGAAATCTTTGTCTTAGCCCTGCAGAAAAACTATAAATCCTATACACACCAAAATCAATACCGGTCTTGCGACGGAGATTTTAAACATATATACCCAATTTGAGCTCAATCTAATGTATCGTTTAGGAGCTATGGTGTTCACTCACATACACACAAATGCATGCACACACACACACATAGTATACATACATACATCTCGTAAAAATAGCATAAATGGATTCAGAAGAACACAAAACGTGTAAATACACCAAAATCTCCAAGTCGAATTTTTTCATGATTGAAATACCTTCCTTACATGGTACATGTTCGGAAAGTAAAAATTAAAAGTAATGTTTAAACAGCTAAAAAGCCATTTTCTGTATATACACACAACTAAATAAATTTACAAATACCTGCAGTATCAAAAGTGTAATTACTTAATTTTTGTACTGAAAGATAAAAAATCTCTTGAATATGCTAAAACAGAAATTAAAATAGCACTAAAACCAAATTCTACTGAAACTTTACAACACAAAATAAAAGCAGAAATGAATTTTGATTTTTCTCTGAGTAAAAAAATAATATGATTGCATTTGAATCGAATGAAGCACAACATTTCTAATTAATACATTATCTGGAGAAAAATTCATTTTACGCTCAGTAGCACTTGAATCTTATACGCAGAAATATTTTTAATTATTCGAAGGCATTTAATATTTACCGTTTCTTAATTGATTAAAATTAGATTACACGAAAGTAAGATGTTATAGTGTGAAATGCTAAATTATTCTTTATCACATTTTATTGCTAATTAAAAATTCTAATTTAAGTAATAATTTTTACGTATTGTCGTCTACCGTAAGTGTACAAAACTGATATCGTAGCTCTTTAGATTTCTATTTCTTATCAAACAAGAAAAATGCTAATGAATATAAAAAAAGAATGTTTTTATTCTGCATTTAGTTTTCCTGATTTTGCGTGATTCATTAATATCTGGATTTTAAGAAAAAAGTAATCCGATGTCTGAAAATGTATGTTGTATTATTTTCATTGTTGTGTTAATTTTACAGAGATTATTCAATAGTTTTTTTTTAATATATTGCCTAGAAACAGTCTTTTTGTTAACTTTTTTATTTAGTGAACCTTTTTTCTCTTAAATCAGTTTCTGACACGTTAATTCGTTTAACACTCATAGGAACATCAGCATACCTTTACAATTCAACATTCTTTGTTTTGATTAATACACATTTTAAAGTCATATAAATAAGAATCTTTAAGCCAATATTTTAATTAAACTTTTAAGTAAACTATTATAATTTAACCCATAAATTATAACTTTTTTGAAATTTATGTCCCTCTGTGTCTAAATTAATTTAATGAAAACAAGTTTAAAACTGCTATTATTGTACATTTAAAGTATTAGAAAACCTCAGATTAAAATGTTTTTATGTATTAAAATCATTTAATATTAAATCAAACTACAGGGACTGAAATATCCTGCAAGGTTCTTTTTGCAGATTCATGAGAAATTTTTCTGGCGGGACTTTAAAGTTCCATCAGGACATAAAGTTTTTAATAAAAGGCTAATATTTCTGTGTTACATGATCATTTTGGAATTTGGTAAGTCCTTCCCTTTTTCTTGGCTCTGATGAGAGGTAACATTGACTTACCATATTTTTTCCAGGATATTGCATTCTAGAACACGGTGGCAAACTTTAAAAATTATCAATTAGCCATAACAATTTTTTTTTACTATGAAATACAAATAGCCTGAAGTACTTTCTAAACTAAGGTTCAAGAAAATAAAATGCTTCCTTCCAAGCACTTACTTGAGTTTTTTTTTTTTTTTAATCCATTTTCAAACTTTACATTTGCTGCTGTACTAAATGCATAACTTAAAATTCTCAAATTTATCTATGGAAAGTATCAGGCAACTTTATCATCAAATTATTGTAATAATTTCGTCAGTACATCAGGATAAAAGATTTTTCAACGAAATTAATAAATTTATAAATAAATTACTATTTATTTTCATAAGTGTTAGTTTTGTGATCGTTTACTCACAAAACTAATCCTATATTCTCTGATTCATAAAGCAACATAAACACTTAAATATAATACATTGGCAAATAACATATCTTCATTTTGGAAATTACAATCTGTTCATAAACATATTTTCAGTTATTGAAGTACATTTTGAAGAAGTATTTTATGTTATTAAGAGTCACTTGAGGCAAATTCTTGTTAGATATCTTTTTAATATCACTTAAAATAAATATGTACAGTAGTTTTATGACAGAAGTTTATTTAAATCACTTATGGGAAATTCAAAACTTTCAATTAGGCTGAAACGCTTTAGGCTCATTTTTAAAATGAATCTTTTTTTTTCAAGAGCAAGCTGATTACTGAATCGTTTAAAAAAGTGACAGCTTAATGAACGTAATTTTTCTGTTTAACTTGAAATGCTTGTTTTAAAGAATACTTGAGATTTCACGGTGCATGAATTAAAAAAAAAAGATAAACCTTAAGTTAAATTCGCTTGAAGGGTTATGCAGGGATTTGAATTCTGCAGAAAAAATTAAATTAAAACATTCAGATATATACCTTTTACAATAAAAAAAATAACTAAAGATCCAGCTTAAAATGTTATTGTTTCAGATATTAAATGGTGTATGCGCTATCATAAGTAATGAATGTTTTTAGTATTTTCTGGATAACTGTAATGATAAGTGTATGCTCATTCTCTCTATTAAAGTTGCATAATGAATCAGAAGAAAGAAAAGCAGACACAGATTTTTATGTTCATATTTTTCTTCTTAATAAATCTATAGGGCAGTTAAATTTTTCAATTATACTACATGTAAAATGCTGCATATCTTATGCATACCAATGTGAATTTTCACCAATAAAAATGAGTCCAAGATATATCTTAGTTTCTTATTTGTAAACACAAATTGATTGTGGGCGTATGCACATTTTCTTTCATTAATTAATTCCTAATATTCAGTGTGTATTAATAATCACTCTACCATTTCCCTCTCAGAGAGGCTACATATATTTTTTTCTCTCTTTCTAAATAGTATGTTACAGCAAGAAAACTTCCTTTAGTTGCTATTGCTTGAAGTATATAAATTGGTAGTCTCATACTTTAGAAGAATAAGTAAAATTTCCTAAAGAAAATGGAATTTATCGCGGCGGAAAACTCTTTCGATTTAAACTATTTCCATGATAAGGTCTGATGCCTATCAATTTGCATTAAGAATCTATTTCTTCAGCGAAAAATGCTTAAGTTAAAATATTTTCGCATTTCTCCAAACGATTTTCTTTTTCTAAATTTACAGTATATTTATAGCTGAGACTTATATGTTGGCATCATGTATTTTTATGGAATGATACTGGGGATTTAAGGAATATCCTAGTAGAGTAAATCAAAACTAGTAATGTTCAACTTTCTTTTCGGTGAAAAATCCAATTAAATAATGTAGTCATGCTTGTTTTTTAGTAACTTCTTCATTTAATCGATATGATTAATAGGTCTCAAGCCTGCGAAACCAAAAATCACAGTTTAAAATACACAAATTTTTCATTTATTTCATTTTTTAAAGATATATGATAAGTTCTTGTTTGAAGAAGTTTATAGACAACGTTGCCCCGTCTTAACCCTATTGTGACAATCCTAACTGTTCGGTATATCAAAAATATATATATATGTGTGCACACACACATATATATATAACGAATCTTTGAAATTTTAAAACACTAATCACGAAAATTTATATATTTATAACAAACAACAAACAATAAAAATAACAAACTTATGATTTTTTTCAAATGTCGTTGACGGTTAATATAAAGTGTCAAATCCAACCTTTGCATAGACGCATACATTTTGTACACACACAAACTGACATGTGTGTATGACGGAATCAAATTTGTTCATTACATATTTATTGCTTTGCCTGCATTGTAAATCAGTTCCGGTATTTCAATTCCATAGCCCTGAATAAAGCTGCGAAATTATTTCGCAAGCCAGAATAGCTTTTTAAACCTAATTAACAGACAGTAATGTAGCGAGGTACTTTGTGAAATATATCTCACTATGATATCTAAACCTGAAATCATTCACAGAAAACTGATTAAAAGAACTGTTTTTGTTAGTTTTTTCGAAAATAATCCAGCACGTATTACTTTCCTTTTATAGATGCTTGCGAGACAAGACGAGACAAAAAGATTCTCGCGGAGTAGAAGCTCTGTCCCGTTTCGTCTTGCGTCTCTCGCGCTAGACGACTCACTGTAGTGAAAACTTATGGACTACCACGTTGTTATTTTATTCTTTTTCAGTAATGTACGAGTGCTAAGGCATTATTAATAAACAAGATCAACTGATATGGAGAGGAAAGTACGGATAATTTTTCCATACACCCATTGGTATGCAGATACTTCTTTCCAATGCCTAAGGCTGTGGATGCAAACAGAATGCTTTCTTAGGTCAGCGAATACAGTTATAGACAAGGATTTTTTATGAACCTATACCACGCACCAGTACTTTTTTTCTTTTCTTATACCTCTAGATAAAAATATAAGTACGAATTTTGGGTGTATTGTATAGATCCATGGACGTAGAAGCAAACACGGATTATTTCTTGAACCTGTGAGAAATAGCTATTGCGGATATAGCATACGGATTTTTAGTTTTTTGATGCACGGATAGAAATCTTTCAATGATTTAATAAGGTCAAATAATGCTTAATAGATGATTTTGACGCACATTGCTGTCTATGAAATGCCGTATTCAGCCACGGGATATAAAGTGCTTAAAAATTTTGTGCAACATTTCACCAAAACATGGTACTAAAAAGTTGGCTCCACAAGACGGTAAAACCTTTTTCCAACATTTGGTGCTTCACCAAAGTATAGTTATGCCTGATCATCAAATGTTGGATCAAGGTTTCACCATTCTATGGATCCAACGTTTTACCACCATGTTTTGGTGAAATGTTGCACCAAATTTTTAAGAGTGTACATATGCCTCACTGAGATAGAGTTTCAGGTATAATTTGTGATTCACAAAATCGTAACTAATATTGAACTGGTAATCTCTCTCTCTCCTTCTCACTCTCTCTCTCTGTCTCGTCCTTAGATTTATATTAGTTAAATTCGATATTTCACTTAATTTCACTTTACATATATTTTCCTTTTAATAGTTCAATGGTTAACAAAAAAAATACAGAAAAAGAAAAGAAATCTGAAAAATTGTACAGGAAAAACATGCGAAAGCTAATAGTATTTTAAAAATACTGTTTACGCAAACGCGAGCAGTTATACCCACAAAAAGGCCTTTCAAAAGAATAACTTCCTTGAAACATTACTTCTTCCCAGAAAGCCAAATCTAGCTCTATAGAACCTATATAACTCCAAACATAAGTCTAATGCTGTGATCGGTCTACTCCCGGCATTTAAAAATATAAAAAAAACATAGGTATTTATTTGTTCATAAAACTAAAACTTTCAAATACATATCAAATTAATTGGCAAGTTATGGTCCTTTCCTTTTCATTCACTTTTAATTGTAACATCGTAAAAGGCTCCGCTCTGAAAACTTTCGAAAAAGTAGTAAAATTTTGAGAAAATGTAAATACAGGAAAAGTTTATTGAATAAGACAGTACCAATATTAGTATAATCCAGCCATAATGGGGAACTTGTTTGATTTCCAAAAATATTTAGTAATAGTGTAAACAAACCACAAATTCGAAATAAAGGTTACATAATACAAATAAATCAAGTTCGTCTAAACGAATCATGCTAGAATGGAATTCTTTTTAGTGTTGCAAGCATACTACTAAACTAAAACTAAATAATGCCCTATAATTTTTTTGGAAATTTTAACGTCTAAAGTGGACTTGATTCTCCTACCCCTTCTTGTTTTTCTCCTATATGGGTACTCATGCAAGTAACTGAGCTTAATAGCTTGGAATTATGGACTTTTTTTTCTCGACAGTAATAATTATACATGGATCAAATCAGTTAATAGTACTAATCTTATCGACAAGAATACCATAGTATATTTATGCAATACACGAGACAATGATCTGTTTCGTCTTGCAAAAATTTATCATTTCTCATCTAGCCAAAAAAAAAAGAAAAGCTTGTCACGTCTAGCAAAATAGCCGTCTCCTATCGCGTTTCTTAAACGAGAGGAGATGTTTCGAATCTTGCAACCATCTCTACTACAGAGATAGGCAAAAACTAACATTCAAGTAACAGCTAACAACTAGAACCAATTTCAGTTAGTTTACAAGTAAATCACAACTAAAACTAATATTTGTTAGCTGTAAGGTTCAACTAACTCTGTTCAACTAAATTAGTTTTAGTTGAACAGAAAAATTAGACTAATTCATTTGAGCTGAGTTAGTTGGACTTTAAACTAACAACTATTAGTTGTAGTTGTAGTTTTAGAATAATAACTAACAACTAACTGTAATCTATCTATATTTAGGAACAAAGTTGGGCATCCCTAGGTAAAATATTAGCTGACATTCTGACAAGCTTTGGTAAAACTGTGGTATTCAATGAACTGTTTAGAGAATTAGTGTTTATGCATAGTGCTGTGTTGTGCTATGCAGATTATTCAACGACCTCGTGGAAGCAACAAAATTCCAAGTTTTATTCTGACATCTGGAATAGTTTCTCAAACTTTCCATTCAATCATCAGTTCTCGTCACATTCAGAAAAGGAAGATCACAACAATACCGAATTCACAACAGTATATATATTTCATGTTTAAAAATTTTTGATAGTATTTATATAAGTAAAACTAGCTGAAGTACCCGTCCTTGACGGGTTAGTGAATGCAAATTTCCAAAAAGCAAGAACTTTCGTCAGCATTGTAGGAGTACAGAGAATGGATAGTGTATGTTGCCAAAGTAAAGAAAGCGAAGTTATAATTTTCATGTATTGTTAAAATATTACAGGTTAAGAGAGTCACTAAGTAATATCATTTCGTTCGCTTTAGTCGTAATTATGTGATGCGCGAACGAATATTTACGAATATAGAAATAATTTTCGCAAAACCTCAAAATCTAATCAACATCTTTGAAAAATTGGAAGCCTAGAATTTAAGTTGAGTGACAACCTATCATGTCACCCAATTTCGTTTCATTCCCTGCAGTCTTTATTTCGTGATGCTGGAACAAAATTTCAGCATTTTAAAAAGATTTTCGCAAAATCTCCAAATGTAATCAAAATATTTTTAAAATTCAATGCCTATAAATTAAGATTAGCAACTACCTATCATATCACTCAATTTCGTATCATTCGTATTAGTTGTTATTACGTAATGTTTGAAGAAATATAAACGTATTTTGAGAGAATTTTCACAAAATCTCAAAAGCTAATGAAAATGTTTAAAAAATTGGATACCTATAGTTTATATTGAGCAACCATCTATCCTGTGACCAAATTTCATATCATTCGCTTTAGTCGTTATTACGTAATGCGGGAACAAACATTCACTCAGTTTTAAACGATTTTCGCAAAATCTCGAAATCGGATCGATTTTTTAAAATTAGATGCTTATAGTTTAAGGTTAGTGACCACCTATCATTTCACCAAATATCATTTTTTCACCTTTGCAGTTATTACGTGATGTGCGAACACAAATATACGCAGTTTGAAACGATTTTCGCATAATCTGAAAATCTAATGAAAATTTTTAAAAATTCGACGCCTATGTTTTAAGTTGAGTGACCACCTATCATGACACCCAATTTCATATCATTCGCTTGAGCCGTTTTTACGTGATGCTTAAACAGAAAAAGCGTCACGGACAGAATGACAGAATGACAGAACGACAGAACGACAGAACGACAGAATGACAGACAGACAAACTTTTTTTTGAGGGTCGCATCGGATTTCCGGGTGCTTGAAACGGATAGAAATCGCAAAATTTTTGAATTCCAAGAAATGTACAGACAAAAATCTAATTTTATTTATATAGATTAGACTTTTGTCTGTACATTATTTGGATTCCAAACATTTTGAGATTTGTATCCGCTCCAAGCATATAGAAGCCCAGTACGACCTTCAAAAAAAAAAATTGCCGTTCTGCCGTTCTGTCAGTGGCGCTTTTTTTGTTTGCGCATCACGTAATAACAACAAAAGTGAATGAAAAGAAAATTTTTGACATGACCTTTTTTTTTTTAAAGTGAAGAAGGTTAAATCATGCTAAACGCATCCATTATAAAATACTTTCCAATAAAAAATTCGTTTCACGTCAAATTTGGCCATGTATTTCTGGCAAATCTGGCGAGATTCTGTATTCGAGAATCTTAAAAAATTTCATGTGTATAATAAACAGAAGGGTTTATAAAACTGATGCAATTTCGCAAGACCCTGTAAACAAACTTTAAATGATATTTCCATCCTTTAAATAAAGAGTAAGGTGTATTAAATGTCTATCATACTAATTCCCGTAAGAACACGGAAAGTGAAACATCATCCGGGTTGGACAGTGCTTGGGAGAGTGGACTCATCTCTAAACTGGACTGCTGTGGGACCGTGTACGCTAATAAGAAGTGGTACACGTAAAATCCGTCGTGTCTCCAATGTCTCTCATGTTCAAACGATACTTCGGGGGTCGCCAATTTCAGATGGTTGGTCCCTCATCTGGAATTACTTCAAAATTATGGACCACCAACAGACAGAAATAAGTCCAAGCTCCTCAGGGGCAAGGGCACTTACTTCCATGGATAGTGCAATTATCTATCCGTGGACACGAGAATAGCAACAACAACAATATTATACTAAGTGTATTGTGCTTGAGATGGATGACTACGGCTAAACTGCTACAGACCGTAATGCATTGTAATGCTTTTGAGTGCTGTTGCAGAAGAACTATGAATGATATAGACACTATTTTCAAAGAAGAGCTTTATCTTGTCACCTTAATAGCGTGTATCAATTTTGTCTCATTTTAAATAGCCAAATATCTATAAAATACGCTTCTAAAAGATGACCGCCCATAGAGCGTAACGTATTGGGAATATTTTGATTGCTCCTGTAGAAGAACTGTAAATGCTACATACACCATTTTCAGTAGGGTACATGCTACAACACATAGAAATAGCATACATGAATTTCGTAGAAAGAGATGCATATTTACTGGAGTTAGAGCATGGACGGACAGGCGGACACACAAACATACAGAAATCATAAACCATTTTAAACCTTAAAATAAATAAATGTGAAAAAACACACATAAAATGATACTGAGAACAAGATAAGATCGTTTCATCTGAAAATTTATTCAGTCTTCCTCAGTCAAAGCTCTTCGTCGCACAAAAGAAAGGGAACTGTAAAAGATCAACAAACAAGCATGCTGCCACTTGAAAAAAAGAAAAGGAGAGAACCACGGAGATTAAAGGAAGGGTGAAAAGGGGGATGGGATAAAAAGAAAAGAATAAAATAAGGACAAGCAAAAATACATAAATGAATAATTATACCAATAATAATAAAAGGCAAAAATGGGCACATGAACACGAACAAAGAAAAACAAAAACAAAAGAGAACAAACAAAAAACTAAAAACAAAAATAAGATAAAAACACAAATAACATTTTTTTATACACATACTGGACAGCAGTTTATATTATTTTTTTTTTGTTTGTTTTTAGATTTTGCTTGTTCGCCAGGCTTTCGCCGTATGTATGCGATTTACTCCGACTGAGCCTCAATCAGCACCATCGAACTCATATAGAGTCCAAGGCAGAGTTTTCGCTGAGATGCGCTACTTCGATCTCAGATCCTGTGACAATGGTTGCTTACAGAGGTATACAACAGCTGATCTCTTCCTCCCTCCTCATTCCTACCGAGCAGTGGCTGGCTTAACGGTCACGCCACTATCACGGCACAAGATATCCCACTTAAGCGCTAGTTAAAAATATTGTAGCAACAATACTGCGAAACGATGCTTAATATCTGGTACTGATACACGGACATTGTACGCTGTTCAGTGAGCTTCGTATTGAGTATTGCTTCATATTTCAGTCCTTTACGATCCTCTGTGACGGACCTTCTAGCTACGAGGGTTTGCGCATCGGTCGCTGCTAAGCGCCATGCGAACAGCAGCGTCTCCGGTTCGAATCCCGTCAAACCATGCATGTTTGCCCAAATACTGAGGTATAAAATTGTATTCATAAAATACTGAAAGTGGAGAGATACCCTCCGTCTCTCCTAGTATGTTTTAAATATAGCCAAGGATACAGAAGGTAGAATAGAAATAACAGCCATTTATAAAGGAACACGAACGCACAGCTCCGAGCTCTCACAAGCAAAAAGCTGACAAGTGTTCTTCATCTGTCACCCTCATTATTTAATAGTTGTTATTCGTCAATTACAACTAAATTAATAGTTGTTAGTTGTAGAGTTCAACTAACTCTGATCAACTAAATTAGTTTTTGTTAAATAAAAAACTAAAACTAATTAAGTTGAGCCAACTTAGTTGAACCTTCAACTAAAACAATTAGTTTAGTTGTAAAGTCCAACTAACACTGCTCAACTAAATTAGTTTTAGTGGAACAGAAAACTAAAACTGTTTTAGTTGCGATAAGTTAGTTGTACCTTCAAGTAACAACTACTTGACGTAGTTGAATATTTAGTTGCGTTCAATTAAAACTGACTTTGTTTTTAGTCGAATGTTTAGTTCAACTAATATTTTAGTTAATGATCCCAACTCTGCTCTACTATAAACTCCGATAAAAACTCGCCTTCTGTAGATTAATTTATCCCTCATTTTTCAACGAATAATTTCCGTTCTCTATGCAAACGGAATATTTCCGTGAATTCTTCTTCCCGAAATCTGGTGATGAGGAAAGCAAAGCGAATTGAATCGTCGTTGAATCTGAAGAAGTTTCTTCAATTGAAGGAGAAAAAAGAAACGGCTACTACAAATAAAGGAGATATACGAGCAGCACTACTGCCTTAAAAATTTCTGTGAATGGAAGAAATAATTTTTGAGAGTGGGTTTTATACACTAATTTATTCCTTAATTTTCAACGAATAATTTCCGTACTCTTTGGAGACGTTAGTTTCGTGAATTCTTCTCGAAAATATGAAGATGACGAACGGATACTGTTGAATCTGAAGAAGTCTTTTCAATTGACAGGAGAAAAGGGAAACGGATATTCGACAAACAACGGAGATATTCCTGCAGCACTGTTGACAGTAATATTTCCGTGAATTGAAGAAATAATATTTGAAGGTGTATTATCTAAAATGTATAGATTGAAAGAATTGTTTTCTTTTTCTAAAGATCAAAACATATCAGCACATTGCACTTGCTTTTGTAGAACTGGTTACATAAATTCTGATAGGGTTTATACGGGCTTTTTCATTTGGGAATTTCATTAATTATCAAAAGGCTCATTTAAAATAACAGCTACGCGGAAGCGATCGACCTTTCTTCTGTATTTCACTTTTTTCATTGAACATAGCTCAGTTCTATGATCATTAGGCTTACTTACAAAAATGTAGTATGTATTTTAAAGCAAAGATTTCAACTTTTACTGTCTGAAAACTCCATTCAAGCTGTGCCAAATGCTCTTTCAATCGATTATTCCTAAAGGTTTGTCTCCGCGATTTTCGAATAATTTAATCATCAGGAAGTTCAGAATTTGAGTTCTTTCGACAAGATAAATATGCGTTTATTTGCTAAAAGAATATAAAACTACTTTTATTTATATTTGTCAAACCAAGAACTCCTGAAATTTCATATTAAAAAGTTCAGAAGGTATTGCCGCGGTAAATAAATTTACGCATTTAAAAAAAATCTTAATACAAACTTTTGCATTTAAAATAATTTATCTGTCTCATAACTGACAAAAACCCCTTTAATTATTAATAAATCCATTTACGTTGATTTGCGGTTTTCGATTGCAATTTCTTTTTAATAGCTGTCTGCCTGAAAATAATTGGCTTAATTACTTTGCATTATTTATTATTCTTATTTTTGTAAATGTTATTTATAAATTCCTGTTCATTTATTTTATCAAGGTTTAAAACGTATTTCATTATATTCTATTGCTTAATTTTGTCTTCTTTTTATTCCTGAAGATAGTAATTTTCTTTTTTTTCGTATCTAATTAGCATTGTCTATATGTTACACAATTTTTATACAGTGTTATTTTATCCTAACAATCTGTTAAAACTTATCTCGTAAATTTCTTGACATCTTGTTCTTTTTTCTTCTTTTTTTCATAATTCTCTCATTACTTTCAAAGCATAAAGAAATTCGTAGAAGAGATGTAAAAAACAGATTATTCCAAATTAGCTTGCGCTTTGAACGGAAATAAAAAACCAAACTACTTTATTTCCTTTTCGCATTTTTATGGCAAATGTAAGAAGCAAGATAAATAATTCATTCGAATTTTTTTTTAGTTCTTGTTTCATACTTTTCCGGTCAGTGGCATAAGGCAAAGACCATCAATTCTCTTTCACACTGAAAGGTTTTTCGTTTTGTTTTGTTTTTTGCTCTGTGACAAAAGCTTAATCTTTTTGTTTTTCAGCGGGAAGATTTGAATTTATTTGGATTAAAGCAATTAATAAAGTCCAGCTAATTTTTTTTTCAGCTCAACAAATTGGAGTTGCTGTTTTTTGGGGGAGTATAATTAAAACTACTAGTTTTTTATAAGACAATTGAAAAAAAACGCGATAGGAGAATTATTTTGCAGGAAAAATGACTTCCTTCATCACAAACGTCTACATGATATTATTTGAATGAGAAAAATGAAAAATATGTGTCTGGTTTCAAACACCTACTGGCAATTTTTTCCCGAATAAAAAAAATCAAGCAACAAAATTTTATTTCATTGAAATGAATTATTTGTCCGTATAGTTTGATTAATAACTTATTGTAATATAACATGCCTATAACAACTCTCCATAGATGTTTATCAGCAGTAACTCCCAGATGATCTCGCAGTTTCTTCAAATATGTCAGATAACTTAAGCTTAGACCCCATTTCAGCAGAGGTAATAAGAAAAGCAATAAAACGTAAAACATTCCCTTTCTACTACATTACTGTGATGATCGGGACCAAAATCTCAAGTCCTTATTTTCTCAAAGCCGGAAGCATTTCCCTGCGGTGTACCCAGAAATGGATTTATAACCGCAATGGGCTATAGCCTAGCTAGCCTATTTAGAAATCCACCACTGGCTGTGCCCCTTTAAAGAGCTATTAAAACCCAATAAAAACACCCCTTTTCTTTTGTTGTTCAGCCTAAAGGCAAAAAAAAAGTAAGAAAATCTGAAACACTTTCACATTTTAAATACGCACTAAAGTGCTATATATTAAAAGCGTATCATAATTTAAGTGTCGTTCCTATATTTTTCTTCCTTATTCCATTAAGTTGGAAAGTGTATTATTATTCATGAGTGTTCCGTATTTTTCTTCCTTGTTCCATAAAACCAATCTTTGGAATGGAAATCTATCTTAAAATCGCCTACTAAAACTGTTTACAATCTTCGCCAATTATATTACAACTATACTTCACCGTTTAAAATATTCTTTCGAATGTGCATCATAATCCATGAGTGCGCCGTGTTTGTCTTTCTTGGTTGATTCCTACTTTAATGCCCCGAGTCTCGCCAAGGTGGCGATAATTAAATATATGCAAACGATATTTTGTATTTATGTGGAAACTGTAATTTATATTTAAAATGGCAATTTGGAACAACATGTAAGTACAGCATTCCATTACTTACTTATTTATTTTGAGTTGTCAATAAATGTAGACTTAGTAATTAAGTGTCTTCAAATTCCTTGACTGGTGCACTTATCACTAATTTGTTCATTTTAGTTTTCATCTAGTTCTTTTTGGAGCGTTGAAACTTATGACAACAACTCCTAGAGACCCATGACTGCAAAGCTCGCCAAAGTGCCACGATTTTTTAGGTTGGAGAGAGTGGCGGCATTAAAATAGAAATCAATTCTATCTTGTTCCATAAAACACATCTTTGGAATCGAAATCTATATTAAAATCGCCTACTAAAACTGTTTTACAATCTTCGCCAAGCATATTAACTATACTTCACCAGTTTAAATACTGTTTGAAATAGGCATCATAATCCATGAGTGCGCCGTATTCGCCTTTCTTGTTAAATAAAACGCAACTTTGGAATCGAAATGTATCTTTATAAAATCACCTACTAAAACGGTTTCACAACCTTCGCCAAGCACATTCCACAATCCTCTACCATTTTAAATACTGCTTCGAATGGGCATCATAATCCATGTGTATCTCGTATTTTCCTTCCTTGTACCATAAAGCACTTCTTCAGAATTTAAATCTATATTAAAATCGCCTACCAAACCTGTTTAACAATTTTCTCCAAGGTATATAGTCAAACTATACTTTACCTTTATAAATACCATTTGGAAAGTACATCATAATCTATGAGTGGACCGTATTTGCCTTATGTGTTCCATAAAACACTTCTTCGGAATTGAAATCTATATTAAAATCGCCTACAAAAATTATTATGCAATCTTCGCCGGGCATTTTTTTAAATATACTGCCCGTTTATTATAAATTGTCATGTTTTGGCACCAAACTTAGCCATCCATTATCAAAGATTGCAAACCTTGTGCGACTTTCAACATTTTATTAACGACCCCACCCTACACATTATCTGGCAAACATATCTACAAAACCTGTGCACAAGGGTAGACAAGACAATAAACCGTACACAAAAATGCGCAGACAAAAATCTGGTATTGAGCGAAATAGCACCCCAGTGCTAAAAAATTGAGACCCTAGTGTGGAACGCTGTCTCTTTTGCATAACTTGATTCAGTCTAAGCCAGGGATGGGCAAACTTTTTCGGTCGCGGGCCAAAAATCGAAAAAAAAAAAAAAAAGGTTGGCGGGCCACGATAAATTTTTCTAAAATTTTAAAAACAATATACAAGTATTACAATTTAAATATGTTAATGAGATTAATGAAATTGCAATTTCATTTTTAAAAGTTCCTTATATTGAGGTTCCAAGTGAGATGCACTGATTCTAAGGAACGAGGCTAAATGCTCATCTGTCAGTCTACTTCTGGAAGAATTCTCTCTAAGGTACATCGTTGAAAACACTTGTTCACATATATAAGATCAAGCAAACATAGCACTGATTTTCTGGGCGTGAGATATTAAATTTGGGAAACTTAATTTCGATAGTGATTTGTAAAACTCTGGCATATTTAGAAACAACTGTTTGAGATGATTGTTAGATTGCAATTCAATTAATTCGAGCTGCAAATCTGACCTCACGGCGTCACAATTTACGTTGAAGGCATGGTAAAAATATCCAATTCTGTTTGAATGGCACTGAAATCTTGAAATCTGCGTTCGAACTCAAAATGCACTTTTTTCAAGCCATCTTCATAATTCTTAATATGGATATATCTTATAAATAAAAATGAAATTCTGTTTGTTTGTTTGTTTGTTTGATTGTGGATTTGAGTTGTATACAAATCCACAAAAATGGACCTATCAGCCTGAAATTTTGCACAGATATGTAAAATAATATAGAATAAATCATAGTCCACTTTAAAACTTTGAAAGTCCACCCGTTCCCGGAATTTAAGAGATTTTTTATGTTCTCCACGCACAAAGCTTTCCATAATTGTAACCCCTGTAGTGAAAAAAGTGTGAAATAAGGATCGTGGTTGCCATGTGTGGCGATTTTGCCGAATAAAATGTTTTAAATTCTCAAAGTAAAAATAAAAAAATAATAATGATTTTTTTTGTTAGTTTATATTCGTAAGGTTATATTTTTTTTAATTATAATATCGTGTGCATGGGAAATCGGAGCAGGAATGAAATGTTTTTTACGCAAAACAATAAGAATTGAAGATTTCCGAGGCTAATATGTTAAAATTTTTTAGTTTGGCGAAAAAATAAAATGGCTCAAATGCCGAGAATGTGAGTTCTAGCGGTTTGCACAGTTTCCGGCTTGGAGCAATTTACTGAGAGCTTAAGGAAACGGATTTTTGAAAACAAGTGCAAAGGTTTTATTAGAATACAGCGTTAAATTTTAATGATCCGTCGAAAATAATGCAGTTATTAAGGGATTTCAAGCGATCTACAGCATTCTCGCGATTTTGAGGAGGATTCTAACGCTTGGTGCTATTTATCGTAATTTAATCGTCTGCTGTTTGGGTTATGAATACACCTGCGTATAGGTTTTTGAAATTTTCATTCAGTTGGAATTGTGCATTTTTCTGAGCAGCTTTTCTGCATCTAATGTATTACATCCAGAAAAAAAGGATGTTAGAAATTTCAATTTTAATTTTGTTTAATCACACTCATGAATAATGATACACTTTCCAACTTAATGAAAGAAGGAACGAAAATACGGAAGACCCATGGATTATAACTCTTTTTATATATATAGCACTTTAGTGCGTATTTAAAAATCTGAAAGTGTGTCAGATTTTCTATGATTCTAGCGCTTGGCGCAATTTAATGAGAGGGTATTTTTAAAAACAAGCGTAGGTTATCTTATAAATAAAAATGAAATTCTGTTTGTCGATTTGTTGATTTGGGTAGTATACAATTCCATAAAAATGGACCTGTCAGCCTAAAATTTTACACAGATATGTAAAATAATATAGAATAAATGATAGTCCACTTTAAAACTTTGAAACTCCACTTAAAAACGTTTTCCTCCTGAATGGTTCTCTTAATTTCCGTTCCCGGAATTTAAGAAATTTTTTATGTTCTCCACGCAGAAAGCTTTACGTAATATTAACCCCTGTAGTGAAAAAAGTGTGTGAAATAAGCATCTTGGTTGCCATGTGTGGCGATTTTGCCGAATAAAATGTTTTAAATTCTTAAAGTAAAAATAAAAGAATAATAATGATTTTTTTAGTTTATTTTTTTAGGTTATTTTTTTAATTATAATATCGTGTGCGCATAAGAAATGAGAGAAGGAATGAAATGTTTTATACGCAAAACAATGAGGATCGAAGATATCCGAGACTAATATGTAATTTTTTTTAGTTTGGCGAAAAAAAAATGGCTGATAGGCCGATTTTTAGCGAGTGAGTTCTAGCGGTTTGCACAGTTTTAGGCTTTTTGGCGCAATTTACTGAGAGACTAAGGGAATAGCATTTTTGAAAACAAGTGTATAGGTTTTCTTAGAATACAGCATTAAATTTTAACTATCCGTGCAGAAATAATGCAGTTATTAAGGCATTTCAAGCGATGTAGCTTCAGAATTCTCGCCAATTGAGTACATTGATTTAACTTGGGGGAAATCCGCCAAATTTCAGAAAATTGAAATCTTCGCATTTAGTACGAGTAACGATGAATAAAACATGTTATAGTTGATAATTTAAAAAATGCGGCTGTATTAAGGGATTCCACTTTTCAAATAAATGCCTGGCGGTCGAACCATTTCCCATTTTGATTGCTGCTAAGTCAATGCTTCGAATGATTCCCTGAAAAAACTATTGCAAAATGGCGTATGCTGGCACTTTGGCGAGGCTTAGATTTGAAACTGGATTTTACATGAGACTGGTATATACGTATAATAAGACTGGTTATAGATAAAAATGAATGTTGGTATGTGTGTAGGAGGTTGAAAAACTCCAGCACCGTTTCACCGATCACCATGAAATTTGGTTCACATAGGTCTTTTATCATGGAGAAGGTTTTTATGCTATCCGTTGTGCTCTAACTTTTCACTAGGTGGCGCAGCAGAACGTCGAATTCTATTCCGTTTAGCCGTTTGCTATGCGAATATCGTCCAACCAATTTCGATGAAATTTGGTACACGCGAATATTAGAACACGGAGAATATTTATCACTATCCATTTGCTGTAACTTACCGCTAAATAGCGTTGCAACGCATCAACTTCTATACCGTTCGACCGATCGGCATAAAATTTTTTATACTTACACATTTGAGAAAAGAATATATTCTAACTGCGTTACTTTTGATATTACTCACCACTAGATGGCACTGCAATGCATTATTATTTTAACTCGCCACTACATGACGCTGCAGCAGGCCAAATTCTTGACCATTCAAACGGTCGCTATGAAAATCAGTATATATAGCTATTTGAACAATGAGAATATTTTGGCGTTATCCATTTTGCTATAACTCACCACATGACGGCGCTGTAGCAAATCATTACTTTAATTAACCACTAGATGGCCCTGCAGTGTATCACTTCTTGAATGTGCGAATGATCGCTATGAAAATAGGTATACATAGATATTTGAACACGGGGAAGAGTTTGGCACGATCCATTTTCCTATAACTTGACACTAGATGTCGCGTCAACACATGAACTTCAAGACTATTCAGCCGATCGTCATAAAAATTCGTATACATCGATATCTGAATGCGAAGAATATTTTTGCCGTATCCGTTTTGCTAAAACTCGCCACTAGATTGTGCTACGCCGCATCGCCTTCTGCACCGTAAAAACAATTGCCTAGAAATTCAGTATGCATGATTATTGAACACAATATAACGCGATATCCATTTTGCTATATCTCTTTATTACAATAAATAGTAATCACAACAAATATTAATATAAAAAAGTCCATTCATTCCCGTGCGAAGAACGGGTACTTGAGCTAGTAATGTATAAATATATATTTTTTTCAATTTCCGTTGGACCGGTAAATTAAAATTCCATCCGCGGGCCGGATAAAACCTTCCGGCGGGCCGTATTTGGCCCGCTAGCCGTAGTTTGCCCATCCCTGGTCTAAGCTTTATCGACCACGGACGAAAATAGGATAACTCATTCTAGCAAGCAAGCTTAAATCTATGCTTCCCTAAAGATGACGATTTTTACCATTGAACTATTATGTATTTAATTCAGTTGATATTGGTATTATTGTTTAAGCATTGATTATCTATGCAAGGGATAGAGGTAAGTAGTCATGAACTTCCTTCATGGAAGCGTTTTCTAGAGAATGTGCTCGTACTTAATTTCTTTCCAAGGAAAAGTCATCAAAAATTGATAACTAGCTTGTCTCACTGTGGCGGATTCCATACTTTCAATCCCAATATGAGCACATTCGGCCAATGGCGAACTGTAAATTTGGGAGAAATGAAACTAGCGAGCTTTTCTGGTGAAAGAAGCAAATTTAAATTCAAGGTAAAAAAACTGGAGTGACTCTACTCGACTTTCCGAACACTTACGCTTAAAATCATTACCAAGCATATAAATAAATTTTAATCGGTGAATAATTCAAACATACAGGGTGATCTTTTTAAAAGTGACAGTGTTTGGAGTGCCCTGTAGCGCGATCTAATAGCCGAAATGGCACCGAAGTTGATATTTAGACTAATCAAGGCATAGGAAAAAGGATCCCGTGAAAAAAAAAAAAAAAAGTTCCAAACAGCGCCGCTAGGGCATTTTGTGGCGCTGTACAATGTATAAAATGTGAGAAAAGAAAAATACTAACACATACAATCGTACAGTTAAATTATTAATGTTTATTTACTACATTAACTTCCCCGGTGAGGAATTAGACCACATTCAATGTGAGCTCCGTTCTCAGAAATAACACCGTGCATTCTGTGCACAACGTTCTCCACAGCCGTATGTAACATATCACGAGGAATATTCCGCACTGTCTTTGTTATGTTGTCCTTTAGAATAGACAAATTTGATACTCCACCAACATAAACTTGAGATTTCAAATAACCCCGATGCCAAAAATCGCATGGCGTGAGGTCAAGGGAACGAGGCGGCCATGCAGCTGGAAAACTGCGACTTATGACTCTATCATCAGTGAAGTTTTGGCACAACAGTTGTTTTACCTTATTACTAATGTGTGGCGGAGCAGCATCCTGCATAAAGATTGTCTGCTGGAGACGGTTTCTTTGCTGAAGTTCTGGAATAACAAACGTTTGCAACATTTCGTGATACCTTTCTGCATTTGTGGTGCACGTTTGGGGGTCGTGCCGGAGTGATGGCATAAGCGTAAAGTTTTCAAAATTATTGGGGGGGGGGGGCGGGCCCCTCAACCACTTATATTCACGTCAGTGGCGTAGCCAAAGGGGGAGGAGGTTAGGGGGTCATAACCCTCCCCCCATAAGGAATTTTTTGCCATACAAAATGTATATTCTTCACTCCCTTATCATACACCCGTATACATATATGTGAGTTGCAGAAGTCATAACCCCCCATGAAAAATTTATGGCTACGCCACTGATTCACGTACATATAACTTACTCATAGTTGCCAACTACTACGGAATATAATTAACCACTTTTTCTACATGATTTTTCGGCTTAAAATATAGCAAAATTTTTGTGATGTGCGAACGAGCCGGTTACTATTTTGAAAAAAATAATTAAAAAATACCTGTTTACAAAAAGTGGTTAGTTATATTCCGTAGTAGTTGGCAGCTATGACTTACTATATATAAGTGTAAATTATTGGAGGCACTCGATCTCTGAGTCCATAGAATTCTATACCAATCTAAGGTAAGTATCCATGTTAGTATCTTCCTACCATGTTATAAGTTAAAAATAGAAGCAAAGTTAAAAATCCAAAGGAGGAAAAGAAAAATATTCGATGAGATAGTGCATTTTAGACACATCTGAACTTTTCTTCATTTCATACTTTACATTGCATAAACTGATTTTAATTAACCAGAGCCTTTCGAGGGCAGCTTAACACTTTGTATTACAGGGCGTCACAATGAATACTAAATCATGATTGAAATCAAAAGAAGAAAATTTTTAAAAGTACAAGTAAAGGTTTTTTTTAAACGTTTGTAAATGGCGTGAATACTTTTTTTATGTTAGTATAAATTAGTTTTCTGTATTTAGTGATAAATTATTGGGTGGGCTCAGCCCCTATTCACAATTTATTGGGGGGGGCTCGAGCCCCACGGGCCCATATAACTCTACGCATATGGGTCTCAAAAAAGAATGGCCCAATTACGAATTCGGCTGTGAAACCACACCAAACAGTGACTTTTGGGCAATTTAATGGGATTTCGTGCACGTTGTGGGGCTGCTCAGAAGCCCAAATTCGGCTAATTTGTGTGCTGCGGACCCATTGAGATAAAAAGGGCACTCATCTCTCCACAGAATGTACCATGGGAAAGCATCATCAATTTCAACCCTGGCAAGAAACGATAGAGCGAATGTCACTCGCTTATCATAATCACTTGGTTTCAGTTCGTGCAAGCGGCTGATTTTGTAGGGGTAAAATCCAATAACGTGTCGCCAAACTCTCGAGAATGGTCAGTGACATCGTTTCCTCGAACTTAATCATTTAAGACCATTCAGCGATAAAGGCCCCTTTCGTAATTTTTTTCTGGTTCGAAATTCCCGAAGAGCTGCGGATGCATTACATTGATTCATGTAATGCAGCTTCACCAGTAACGCACGCTCCGGTAACGTGAGAGGCATGTCCACTGGAGCTTGTTTACTTCAGCTGAGATTATTTGTCGGAGCTGTCTACTACTTGCTTTTATAGCCCCTATTACTGGCGCTGTCATCGCACAACATTTGCATTTTTCTTTGATACCCGTGTTTTATGCTAATTCTCGTTATTGTAAGCTACAGCCGCGCCACAAAATGCCCTAGCGGCGCTGTTTGGAACTAATTTGTTTTCACGGAATCCTTTTTCCCATGTCTTAATTAGTCTAAATATCAAGTTTGGTACCATTTAGGCTATTAGATCGCGCTACAGGGTGCTCCAAACACTGTCACTTTAAAAAAGATCACCCTGGATATACCAAATTGAAACTCAATCGAAAGCGCCGTTTAAACGCTTCAAGAATTTCTCCCCATGTGCCATAATGTAAAAGAAATCTTTGTCGTAGCCCTGTAGAAAAACTGTAAGTACTATACACATCAAAATCAATACCGGTCTTACGATGGTGGTTTATAACATATATACCAAATTTAAGTTCAATCGAAAGCGCCCTTTATACGTTAGCGCACTTTCAAGAATTTCCCCCATACGCCATAATGTAAAAGAAATCTTTGTCGTAGCCCTCTAGAAAAACTCTAAGTCCTATACACACCAAAATCAATCCAGTCTGCGACGGTGGTCATACACATATACCAATTGAGCTCAATCAATGCCCGTTAGCAGCTATCGTGTTACTCACATACACACAAACACACATACGCACACACACACACACACACACACACACACACACACACACACATACATACATACATCTCGTAAAAATAGCGCAAATGAATTCAGAAGACCTCAAAACATGTAAATACACCAAAATCTCGAAGTCAAATTTTTTCATGATTAGATACTTTCCTTACATGCTCGGAAAGTGAAAATGATATGCTGGTTGGTTGGCTTGCAAGTACCTTTAGACTTTAAACACTGTAGACTTTATTTCGAAGTACCAACCACTGTAATGACTTACTTCAGTAGGTGTTTTCGTATCTGGATGACAGTGTTAAAACTAAACTCAAAAGAAAAAATTACTAAAAAAGCATACTTAAACAAAACAAAGCCAAAATTTGGATTTGCTTCTTCTCTAAAAACATTTTTCCTAGTAAATCGCATTCTTGTATCTTAAATACTTGATATCAGAAATAAATTTTTTAACGTTTCAGGCATATTTAGACCATCTCTGGCTCTCTGTAGCTTACTCTCTTCACTACTAAAATTAAGAAGGATTTAAGTCAAAACTTGTTGCTTCTTTCAACTGATTATTTTATTTCTGTCTGTTTTCACAAAATTTTGCCGTAGACTTGAACCTACCCTTAACCGTTACAATAAATTGAATAAATTTAATATAATAGAAATTTTAAGAATTTCCTTTATTATTTTTTACCATTTTCCGGAACAATAAATTTCAGGCATTTATCCTCAGACTTTTCATGTAAGACACCAAGAAGCATTATTTTTCGAGTAAGACGGATAACTTAAGCTGAAAGGAAAATTGATGTTATTTGTGCTTCGTAACTGACCTAAGTACAGTAATATAAAACTTCGAAGAAATGAATTGGGATATATTATTTATCCTTCTTGGAATACAATTCTTAGTTTTCCAGAAGTTTCAGAAGTTCGGAATAAAAAAAAGTTTCACCAACTCCTGAAAGTGCAGGGAAAGAATTAAAGAATATTTTTCCCTAAAAATGGTCGTTTCCATCAAGTAAAATGCGTTTATTCGTCCTTTATCAGTTATTTGAAATTAATATGATCTGATTTCTTTTCTTGTGAGTTTTTAAATTAAAAAAATTCAAATATATTATTTTTTATAACCTTTTAATTAGTTGTAGCAATTTTTTCATATTTCATTTAAAGCTATGATGTGTTTACAAATTCGGATTCATCTACAGTGTGATGAAGAATTTTAAAAAGAATTCATTCAAACTGTCTTCAAATCTTGCACTGTGTAGATGTCTGCAAATATTACAGCCTCTAGAATGACAGGAACGTATCAGTCTCACACTCTGAGCTCAAAAACGTGACAAAAGTCAATTACAGATGTACTACAGAAACACTATCTATGCCGGGTGATTTAAAATAGATGTTAAAGCAATTATCTTTTAAGCGTAAGTGATCGAAACATACTTTCAATTATAAAAGTTCGTCCAATAAAGAGTGGCAATTTTTTACTCGGTGGATACATATTAAAATACGAAATTTAATTTTTATACGTCCCTCCTTTCCTATCATTTACATTCAGAAAAAAGTTGTTTTAAGAAAATTAATTTAATAAATCCCATGTTTCTAACTGAAATAGTAATATTTAATGCTAAAAATAACAACTTACACAACTTAACCTACTGTATTGGAGTCCTTATTCGGGAGAAAAGATCTCCCCTACTCTAGTGTACCAACTATGAGCTGAGGAAAGTTAAATGATGATACCCTTGTTGCAAAATGACAACTAAACGCATTCAAACATGATATTAATATGTACAATTTTATCTGAACTGTAGATACTGCGTTATGAAATTATCCATAATTTAGCCTTTTAGGGGTCACCCACTAATTTCGCCACGCTTCTATAGAAGGCATTTCAAAGTGTAACAGAAAATGACGAAGTAATAGTGTGGGTTAACTTTCACTAGAAACTGGTAATCATTCTTTATAGAAAACTTCTAGCTAAAACGGGATTTCCAAGAGTCAAATCTAGCTGTCGAATGACCACTAACATAAGTTAATATCAGATGAAAAGTAATTCTTGGTTCATCCCATTTGAGACATCCCCTTTAGTATTTTGTGACAAATGCTAACATTTTTAACTTACGATATTTTGGTAACTACTCCACTTATAAACATGGGATTTTTTTTTAATTACCTTCTTAGACAGAGAGCAGTATTTTCCCAAGTTCATGTGATAGGAAAGAAAGGAGACCGTATAAAAATTTAATATCATATTTTAATAGGTACACAGCCCCTAGTAAAAAATTGCCGTATCTGAAAGCTGCTCTTTATTTAATAAACTTTCCTGATTGAAAGTATGTTTCAATCACTTACGGTTTAAAAGGTAATCGCTTTAACATCTGTTTTGAATCTCCAGGTAGTTTGTTACTAATACATGGTAGCTGATAGCGAGTTCTTTACGGCAAAGTAGTGCAAATCAAAACTTCAAAGCAGTGAAAGGTTCAATTTTGAGTTTTTAAAGGCTATCGAAAGACACAAATTTAGCGAGAAATAAAAAGCCACCATACTAATGCTCCAATCAGAGTTCTGATGACCTAATTTTAGAACAGTCCTAATTATAGTTCTTTTTATTTTTATGAACTATGAAATAAGACACGATATCTTAGTGTTGTAAGGAATAATAGTACTGACTATTTTCATTTTTTAATGTAAGATTGATACAAGTTCTTCAGTATCGAAAGCATTGGTTCTTCGTAAGATTTTGTCAGGAGAAAGATCAAAACCTTCGTCAAATGTACTAAACACAAGCTAATGATAGTCAATAGGAAAACAATCAAGCACAAAAAAAACAATTTAGGAAGTAGAAAAAGCACTAGTATTTCAAAACCATGAGCTGAATCAGATACATTAGGTTTTCCAGAGCAGATAGATCAAGTGTATTGTTAGAGAGAAATGAGACCAAATAACGGCACGGCTAGATGAAACGGGAGAAATAAATTCTATATTTGAATAGAAAACAAGAGTAAAATAATATTTTTACACTCATTGTCGAACTATAAATAATGAAAGGGGAATGGCAACTATATACTTAGTTGTTAAACTAATGTTCAATAAAATATAAACAAAAAGAAGAAAAAATAGAAATCTCAAACAGAAATAAATCTCAAAACTGTTGCTCTGCATTACAAGAATTAAAATTAATTTTGAAGGAAATTTATAAAAATATTTATTTTAACTGAACACAAAAAATAAATAAATTATGTTTCTGCAAATCGAGGAGTTTTCTCTTAAAGAATATGCTTTAATTTCAAATATTACATTATTATTTAGCTGAAATTAACCATTTTCGAAGGATAATCCAATAAATTTCAATGTCTTCTTCACATCAATATTTTAATTAATAAACTTAAACTATTCTGGCTTGTGATCTACCTGGGAAGTTAGCATAGGGTATGCGATTTTGCGATAGAAGCCATCTAGCTCCTTCATAACAAAATTTTGATAACTTATCATACTATATTATATTATGATATCTGAAGGAATTTTAGTACATTGAAGACAACTTATTAAGTATACGTTACATGTATTTACAGTACAAACCCGTGCTACATATGTTTTAGAAAATGCCTGAAAATATTTTCGATTCTTTATGAATGAACATTTTTAATAGGAGGTGATTTTCAACAAATCTATTTTAATCGCAAAGGAGGCAAAAATTCTCCCCATCTCTTCAATTATTTCCCTTTTTGATTTTTAATTAAATAATTTTCAAACACCCTTATAAGAAAGCTATTTAAACGCAGTATTTTTTTATTTAATCATCATATGTCTGTACATTGTGTAGTGGTTAAAGTGCCAATCTACCACATCACGGGTGTTCTCGATTCTCGGCTTGAGTGCCATTTTGCCAGTACCTTCAGAGGAGGGAATGCTGGTCCACCTATTAAGTGCCTCAATAATAAAGAGATCAGTACAATACCATTTAGGCTTTGTGATTTCTCGTCCATAATACGAGCAATCGCGAAGATTTTTGGAGGCGCTTATTTCGTCGATATTTCGTTAAAAGCTGCAGCTACCAAACTTGGCGATAGTTTGCGAGTTTTGTTTTGTGTTGTGGCATGAGGTGCACCTGCCTACTGAGGTGGGGGGTTCTTTTAGTAGAGGACATTTCTAACGGACATTGCCCGGACATTTAAGAGGACATTGCCCAAATGCGTCACATATCGGTTGCAATAAAAAAGAACAATGCACAATTACGTGGTTCTAAATCACACAATTTCTAAATCGCACAATTACGTTGTTATAAATTCTCAGCATTCTACGGTTAAAAGTTTTAGAGTTATGCCAAATACGTAATTATTTTTACTTTCTACAAGGAATTAGGAGGGGGGGGGGACATTTATGTGTTTTCTAGACTCTTGATAAAATAATGATTACGTAGAAAGTCTCCGCACAATTTGAGGAGATTCTCTGGTTTTAACAGCCACTTAAAAGAAAATCTTGGATTATGTAATTTTTATAAATGTAGCGTTAATTTTAACTTTTAGAAATCAACTTCACTCTCCTGGGATTTCCGATCATCACCAACTTTCTCTGTCCTAATTAGTACTTAATAACATAAATCGGCGAATCTGGAATCAACCTGAAGACGTGGAAACGACAAACCGAGTACGGATAAATAATGCCGAACGTTTCGATTTGTTTAAAAATCGAAAATGAATAAATCATATTATGGTAATTTAAGCATTCAGAAATGTTACTGGATCTTATTTCAACTTCTCCTATTTTTGGACGAGTGTCTAGCAAGTAAAAAAAGTGTTGATTATCTAGGTAATTTTCAGATCACCTAGGTAATTTGAGAAATGAAACAATTTTTTACTCTTGAATGGATTTCCCCTGTTAATCTACACATTACCTTTACATAGATAAAAAGCAGAATATTCGATTTCAGCACTTTGGTGGTAAAATGTATAAATTTAAAGAAAGATTAAACTATAGTAACGGAATTAAATATTTATCTCGAGAAAAAATATTTTAACAAACGATTTCCTTTTGTTGTTAATGTTCTTATTTTATTCTAAAAACATCAATTTATTAATTAGATTTATAATTCTGAGCGTTACAGAAAAGACGCTGTTCTTTAATTATAAACTATATTTGTAATCATTAAAGAAATAATTCTTCCAATACTGATCTGGGAAATTCCGGTCACTTAAAAAACTACGATTGTTTAAATGTTTTGTTTTGGAGTATCCCTAGGGGCTGTTTGAAATTAATTGCAAAAAATTCCCAATTAAAAATACGTTATCGGAAAAAATACATTTCTTTGTATTTATTAACTAATTTACTCTTGGTTCGATAATTCTTTTAATTGACAAAGAAATCGTTATTAATTTTCAAATTGTAAAATAAGCAGCAGCAAATACCACAAAATTTTTATGCAGCTTAAATTTTTTTTCTAAAGAATGTTTATTTCAAGTGAATGTTACAAATTTCATTTAATTGTCTGCATTGGAGGAAAATTTTCAATTCTATATGAAATTCATTGTGTCTAATTTTGCTTCATTTCGCATCATTTTAGCAATATTTTACTTATCATTGCATTACAGCATCAACAGTAGCAATTAAACCTTCTCCCACAAGTTGTCAAATCGTTACATATTACATGAGTGCATTTTTTTAATTCAAAATTTACACGAAACTTGAACAAACTATAAGATAACTAAACCATCGATCACGTTTGTAATCACCACATCGTAAATAATAATAATAATAATAATAATAGTAATAATAAATAGTTGAGATAATGTTTTCTGTTGAAACTGCCGTAGATATACTTTAACGCAGTATTACTTTTCACTTAGAGAGGTTCTTAAAGGCACCGGTTAAAAATGATGAATTTAATAAATACTTTTATTGTACAAAATTAGGGGCCAAGGCCCCCAGACTCGCTACGCTCGCTTTTCGTATGAGGCATTCGGCCCCTAATCAGGCTTATTCGTAAAAAAGACATAATTTCAACAGACAAAACCCGAAGATTGGATCAGATAGAAAGTTACTGAGCTACACATTGCTTGGTTCTTGCATGTTCATTGGTACATAAAAATTTAAACTTCACACTACAGTAGACCCCCTCCTCCCCCTCATAACACGGAAGATATTTTGTTATGGGAATCCGTGTTGTACGGAACCTGAGCTATACTACACCTGGAGTGCGGACTCCGCTTATAATCGCTGGAAAAATTATTTGCACTCCTCAGAAACACAATGATTTTCAATGTAGCCATTCAAAAGTTATATTAAGTATGAGCTAAAGCATAATAAAATCAGAACATCTGTTTCAGCTGTATTTTTAATAATGTAAAATCTATTGAACACCCTTCGAATTTGCCACCCATGGCGATTTTTCATTATTTGGCGACTTGCATACATGTAAAGTTAATAAAAGCTACGGAACAGATAGGATAGCTTGCCACCAATGGCGACTTTTCATTATTTGGCGATTTACACATACTCACAACCTATATTTACTGTTCATTTAAGGTTACCTGAAAACCGTTATCCATATTTTCATTTACATAATCGTTTGCAGATTGGCGTACTTAGCACCACGAATTATACCATCTCGTCGCGCTAGCAAATATCCAAAGTGTACTATAACTGCTATAATGGCATAGATAACGCCGCCAAATATTTCTACTGGTAGCAAATAATCCAGCTGGACGAGAACCGGCTTTAAAATAATCTGCATTTTAATTATTTTTCATTTTCAAGATATTAGTTATTCTGCTTTGGAAAAACGAATAATCGCTCATTCTAAACTCCTGTTGTCTAAGCGAACTTACTATTTGAAAATTGTCAACTTTGTGTAACACATTTTGAGTTACTTATTTCATATAGTTTTTATTTTGGCGTAAAATGGACGTAATTCTAACTCATGTTTCTAAATTTCACGCGATTCTAGGTACTTTGAAACGCTTTATTGCAAAGGAATGAATGATTTTATGCCAAATCTGGCAACCATTCTGTTTATTTTTTCAGTTTTTTATTAATATCTTCTAAAATAATTCTAATTTTGAAATTTAAGTAAGCTTTGCAGGTTCCTCGGAATTTTTCGAATCTGTGGGCACCTTAGTCGCAACTCAAATTCCCACGGTTTAGGAGGACTTAGGCGTACAAGCTTTTGACAGCGCCAGCGCCAGCGGCCCTTACTTTTTTTTAGAATAGAGAGATATTTATCAACACAGTACATTGCGCTTTAATCCATGTTATCAAAAGTAATCTACAAATGCTACTTATTGCTTATACTAATACCATCTATCTTTGTTTCTCCACCTAAAATACTTAATTTACATTTTTAAATCCTCCATGGTTCAGCAGAATAAAATAGTTTCTTTATTTTAACCTCGCGAAAAATATCAAATTGGGTATTCCCTAGGCGCTATTTGGACTCGAAAAAAATTTGAATATGGCATAAATTTTGTTTCAGTGTTTATGAATCTTACGCATTTTCAATTTCTGACCATACCTTTTTGACTGCCGTAAAAGTAGTCCTGTTAATTGAGTTAGTTCACCTAATGTTTCTAACGGAATAAGATCAAAACTTAAAACGACGACATAGAAACATAAAAATCTTTTCACACAACCATAATGGAGGTCTATGTTCTCACATGAAAATGGAAACTAAGAATTATTCAAAATATATGCTTCACTTTCTAAAAAATCTTCTTTACAAAAGCAAAATGAAGAGCTCATAAATTTTTCCTAGATATTCACAATGTGCATCTTAATTTGGAATAATAAAGAACTTGGAATAATAACTAAAATGTGGAAGATCTAAATTTATCTTTTCGATAGAGACTTTGCATTTAAGATTGTCTTTATTTGGAGAAAGGCCGTGATTTTCAAGTCGTGTGACATTTATATTTCAATTAAAAATAAACTAAAATGTTAAAGGCGTTTCTTGATAAAATATGCAACCTAAAGCCTTGTACTGCGTAAGTGCATGATAACGCCCCTTTGTTTGTTTTTGGAACAATTAATTTGTCATTCCAAAATTCGTTGCTTTCTATAAACTTGTTCTTATAGAATAATACTAAGTTTATTCATTTATCATTAATTCCAGGCAATAACAACTAAGTCACTAGCCTCCTGAGTTCCCAATACTTCAGTATATTTAGAAATATTAAATGAAGAGCACGTTCCAACATGACGTGCGTTCATCGAGTGTACAGAATCCCAAAGATGAAAAGTTGGGGAGATCCTGAGTCCGAATACACGGCTTACTGAAAAAATTACCTGTCTAGATTGCCAACAAAATCCTCGCATAACTTTCCAAATTTTTCTTTTCAGGAAAACTTTTCACGGGTGTCAGTTGTCGCCGGAAGTGTTTTGTGTTATTTAGCAATTAGTCGGCTACTGGCAACCGGGCGATGGCTCATCCGAGAAGCACGAGACCCTTTAACCCTTTGAGGCGCAACCCTTTCCCAATGCTGAAAAAAGGGCAGTCGTGCGTGAGCACAGCCGGCTGTCGTCAAAAAAGGGTCTCTTGATCTGTGGCACGCGATGAACGTTTCGATCGTCCGCCATCCTGCTGGTAGTTAATTCGAGCGATGGCAACGGCTGCCCTTTTTTCAGAATTGGGCAATTATCCAACTGTTCTCGCATTCTTCCATTTTTCAGCAGATGTCAGTGCTGTTAAAAATAATCGTGACAATTTTTTTACGGGAAATGACGTGCTAAAAGTAAAGGATTCTCGTGGAGCTATGTCACCCGCAACTATTTTATAGAAATCAAATCTATTCTTTGTGACTGGCAACAGTCAAAACGTCAGAGTTGGGTGTTCCCAGAGCGGGATCAATGCGCGTTAAAGGGTTAATATCAAAGTTTGATTTCGAATTGCGAAAGATGATTCACTACAATGACTCAGCAACGTGAAAAATGCATTTCCTCTGTGATCAAAACAAGGTCTTTATGTAAGGACATGCCCTTTGATGTTTGTGTGTAGTCACAGCTTCGAAACAAAATTCCTTTTACGAGGGTCGTTCGGAAAGTACGTTTTCAACGACCAATAAAACGGAACAAAACATTATGATCTGTAAAAATGTATTGCAAATGGTACAGCAATATTCCAGCTACTTCTCAACATAAGCTGAAGTGTAACACTTGCCGTACCGTGGAGCACGGTAAGATTTCGTATTCCATTGTCACAGAAGTCTACCACCAGAGAAAGGAGCCAGAGAGTAACAGTTGTTTGCAGTCTTTGTCAGTGGAAATGCTCGGACGGGAATTTCTTCAGGTGCAAGTCAGGAAGCAATTGCGATTACCTATGGGTAACTTATGTTTACAGTGACTTGCACGTGAAGAAATTCCTGCACAGGCATCACTAGTCTACAGACGAAGACTGCAAACTATTGTGGCACTCTGGCTCCTTTCTCAGGCGGCAGACTTCTGTGATGCCGGACTGCAAAATGTAGCCCACGTTATGACAAGTATTAAAGTTCAGGTTATTTTTGAGAAGTAGCTGAAATACTGTATCGTATTGCAAAAATTTTACCAGCTAATAATACTTTTTTTTTCCTTTTTATAGGCCGTGAAAAACTTACATTGCGAACCACCCTCATAGATTCGTCGGGGGTGGGGGGGCTTGTTTTTTCACCTCCAAGCCAGTCGGTCTTGCTTACAGTAGTTTGAAATCAAAGAAATAAACTTACAACCAAACATGAACTCTGTTTTTATTTGTATCGGTATAAAGTAACGTACATTAAAGAAACAGCATTTTGACCAGGTAAAATATATAAGTATTAAACACGTGATAGTGAAGTAAAACGTGATAGTAAGTATATTTAAAAAAAACAGGGTCCAACCGCTAAATTTTTGCCAATTTACATGAAGAATATAAAAGTAAACGCAAGTAAAAATTATGTAAGTAAAATAATAAAAATATAGAGGCTTTTTATTTATTCTCATTTTTTTAAAGATTTTGATGTGCTTTTATTAAGGGCTCTGTCCATTTTTTAGTAGCGTGTTTTTTATTAAATTTATGTTGGAAATCATAAATAAAATATTTTAAATACTTTTCTTTGAAAACTATACCACTTAAATGCCCTTTAAACAAATTTCACCTATAAATTATAATTATTTTGTGTATTCTTATAAAAACTATTATAAAAACATTGCCGATCATTTTTAATGAAAATTATCAATAGGAAAAAAAAATATTTCTAACATATAGAAATACCAGGGCAATCTATGGATATTTACGGAAGTTAGAATACGAACAAACAGATAGATTGTCGAACTAAAATCAAAAACATTTTCCAACCTTAAATCAGTTTAAAAATAAAACACTTTTTCAGGAAAAAACAAGTTATTTATGCATTTAGTTTCAAAGTTTCAACGCTTAGTAATTGCAACCCATTTCTCTTCAAAAGACTGAATTTTTCGTAGTTACTCATTTCTTGAAAGTCGATAAAGGAGACCTTAATATTTCCTGTAAATGAGACACCATTTAAAGTTTTCTGTATAGAAGTGAGGCTCATTATCCCAAAACCTTTTTTAAAACATTTTGCATTCGTATACTTTTGTGCTTTTGTGAACAAGAAAAATATTAAAAATCCAGGAAAGCTGTAAACAGTCGACTTATTTGAAAATAATTCTTAGAACCTACACAGCATGGTTTCGGTTCTAGTTAAATATTTTTCAAGGTATTTGTTTTGCATGTGTTAAATATTTAGATGATTAAGCAAAGTGTTTGTTTTTAAACTCGTGAAAATTATTCTATTCAAATACTTTACATGTTATCAGGAACTGTTGTTTCAAAATTGTATACGTATGTTTACATGTATAACGGTTAGCCCATTGGATACGGAGGATTAAAATTTCAACTCCTTTTTATATTCAAATTGGCAACTTTAATATTTGACATATGTCATCTGCAGCCGTTTAGGATTTTTAAATGGACCTCTGTGAAAAAGAACAATGTATTGTACTATTTTATTGAAGCTGAATTCCTGAAAGTGATAAAAAAATGGCTTGGAAGAAGTTTTTGGAAATTGTCAGATCATGTTAGCAGAATTTTCATGCCTATTTAATTTACATCATGTTCCATAATTAATTACATTTGTACCTTTTTAAACAATAAAATGTATATAAGATAATAACAAACTGCGTTTCATCTTAAAGTTAGATCCTGCTTGTCCTATGGTCCATCCGCTATTAATAGAGAAAAAGAATGTGCACAAATATTTTGGAGAAGCAGTTTCTGCAGACGCAAAAAAAATATATATTTTACTGGAAAAAAAAATTTCAGATAAATCTAAAATTATATGGAGAGTAATTTGCTACTATTTGTATAAACTTCTGAGATAGGTATATTCTACTTAAACGATGGTACCTGCACTGTGCTGTTCTAAACGTCATTTCCATGCAGCAGGTGAGCATTCAAAAGGGTTTGAATTTGGAGTTGTTCCAAACTTTTATCAAAAGTTCCTCTTCTTCACCGGTGTTAGCCCCCTCGCCTCCCCTCAATATTGAATCGGAGGGAGAGAGGGGCAGTTTATTAGACAGATTACACATAGTATTTTATTCGAACCCTACAACATTAAGAAAAGAAACTCACTGTTTGTGATTCAGGTATTTGTCAAAAACTGACGGCTGGCACACATTGCACCAGTTGCTTCTGGTCGTGCGAGGTAGGCATTAAATCCCTTCTTTATTTATGCGAGAAATGCTTTTCTCCCTTTCTTCTAAAATAAAATTGTAAAGTTCTTTTTTTTTTTTTTTTTTTTTTTTTTTTTTTGAGGGGGATTTATGTAAGTGGCGTCTTGAAATGAAGATCACAGTTAATTCGTTTTCAAAAAACAAACTTTTCTACTTGCATCTTGCATGCTATCTTGCATTCTCTTTATATCTTACATGAAATCATGAGGGACAGAAAATGATTTATTAGAGAAACGGAATTTTGCTCTTTCGTCATCACACCGTTAAGAATCACACAATGAATAAATATTATTGCTGTTATAATAATTATTGTTTGTTGTTTAAAACTTTTAAGATCTGTCATTGTCTTAAATGTCTGATATTTTCTACAGGGTATTAGCTAGTAGGTATTTATTGCAGATTCTACATAAACATCGGCATTATTCTACAGAGCATTTGCCATCCACAAGAATAGGCGATTTTTAATTATCAGTTGCAACTGAGTAATAACTAAGTATAGGTTTTTTCGAAGTTCTATTCATTGACATTAGAAACCCAGGAATACGTTCTGTGTGCAAACTTCTTACTAGAAAAGGTAAAAACGGTAATTCTCGGAAAATCAATTAAATATTTAGTTAAAGTTTAATAAATAGGGTGGCTGGTTTAATAATAAAATAATAAAATGCAGACTGCATACTAAACAGCAAACCTTGGTAATATTTATGAGAAAATCACGACATATTTCCTTGATACATTTCCGGAACGGACTAATTGATGATAGATTACAGGGTGCCATAATTCACACACATGTGTTGCATCGATTTTACCATAACGGCTTTGCGGAAAGTTAATCAGAGCTCCGATGCAAATATTTTGAATTCAAAATTTATCTGTGCCAAAATTTTTAAAAAGTTAGAAAGAGTTCATAAAAATGATAGTTTACAAGTTTATACTTTATTTATGTATTTTTATGTTTTCAATTTTCGAAGGTATTTTTTGTAAGGGAAGTAGATTATTTGAATATATAAAGATTTTTTTAAATGTATCATCTCATAGAAAAAGTTAATTGAGACGCCGTTATGAAACTTTTCATGTCTAAACTACGTTTTATTTAAAATTAGTGAAATGGAATAGTCGAACGTATACATTTAAAACATCAATTTACGCTATGTTTAGAACAAACTTTACTGTCTTAAATTTGACAAAGAAAAGAAAACAACCACCCGTGTGCATAGATCGTGAAGGAATATCTTTTCGGATTGCAAAACACAATCGGAGAGACATTTAGTTCTTTTTTTAATAAATTTATTGCTTTTTAACAACTTTAAAAAAGTTGAATAAAGAATTTATTATTTAGATTTGCCTGTCTTTTTGTCCGTGTTTGTCTCCCAGGTGTGTAGTGGCTAAAGAACCATTCTATCACGTCTTGAGTCAGGGTTCAATTCCGGGCTTGGGCTTGGGTGTTGACTCGTTTGTCCCTTCATAGGGTTTGGCCGCCCATTGCGTGTCCCCATAATAAAATTGTCAATATCTGAGGGTAGTCGTAGTGGTGATTTCCTATCGACAAGTGCCTACACGTTACTAAAAAATAATTAATAATATTAAAAGGTCCCTTCTTTAAATGCCGATCTGTACGATTCTGCAAGATTTGCATTCTGGATGTTTCAAACTTCTTGATCTGTATGGCTCTTTTCAAATATTGTATTTAGTTATAAACTTCCAACTGGAAAAAAATTTCTAATGGCATGCAGTATCTTTCAATATCATGAGTTTCATAAGATGCTGATATCTTAAAAAGAAAAATAACTTTGCAGGTGGCCTTCTATGTCCAAAGAGAAAGTAAAGAAACACCAGTAATAAGATATTCACAGAAACTGCTCATGTGTAAATATAATAGTTAATTGACTTTAAAGTTTTTAGTAAATTGAAAGAAAAAAACTTCAGTCGATTCTAAGAATTTTTTTGCAATCAAGGCTTCCAAGAATTTCCTCATTATTGCTACTAAAGAATGTAAAGTATATCAATAGAAGTGTCCTTGGCTATACTTTTTTCCATAGTAATAGTACCAAGAAAATAGATGGAAGCCTTGCTTCCTAGGGATTACTTTGTAACAGATCATTCTTTTTTCAGCGTGTAATTATTGCCTTTGACTAACGGTCACAAAGATAAATTAAATACAAAATGAAGAAATAATTCTGCAATTCAGGACTGTAAAAAGAAATGACGACGAAGATCTGAACTAAGTATTTTAATTTGAATGTTAATATTGTAAGTTTGGATTAAAAAAATAAAATTCTCAGTTGGACGATAATTTTTGCTTTAGTTTCAGTTTATCATACTTTAAGAGTAAAAAGATAAGTTTTTATGTTTACTAGCGGTGCATTTCAGTGATTAAAAAAATCAGTATAATTGGTATATGTATCAGTATCTGGTTTACGTTTCGTATGATTTCATAATTAAAAGACTCATAGTTCGGTTCGTCTACTTTAAAAGAAAAAACAAGAAAGCAAAATCATGCCAAACGCATCGATTATAAAACATTTTCCAACACACTAGCGCTCATGCACACAAACATATCCTCTAAGCAGAATTCTCTTGCGTAGTTTTCTCTTAACCCATTGAAGCGTAACCATTTTCCAGTGCCGAAAACGTGAAGACGCTGCTACCGCTCGATTTAATTACCAGCAACATGGCGGTCGATCGAATCACCCATCGCATGTCACAGAGCTAAAGGGTATTTTTGATGCAACTTTTGAGGGATGACGCGATCGTCGTGGGACTATTGCCTAATATTACATAGTAGGGTAGTATTGTACTTCAAATGGAATCTGCCTTTAAACTGTCATTGAATGTAATGCATAGGAATTAGTTTGAGTGCTCCTGTAAAAGAACTATTAATGATACAGACTACAGACACCATTTTCGATAGAGTTTTATCTTTAATAACATTCATCAATTATCTTTATTTTGAAATAGCCAAATATCTCTAAAACACGCTTTAAAGAATGGCTGTCCATAGAGCGTAATGTATTGGAAGTCTTTTGAGCTCTCCTGTGAAGAACCTGATACCACAAACATGATTTCAAATAGGATACATGTTACGATACATAGAAATGACGTATATTGATTTCGTAGTAATCGATGCATATTTAAGAGAGCATGGACGGACGGACAGACAGATAAACCGAAATGATAAAAACTTTTCAACCTTGTTGGAAAAGTGTTGAAAATACATTATACCATGGGCTGTAATGACAGAAAAAAATGCATGAATGGATGAATAGGATGATTAAGAATTAAATGTTAAAAAAAGTAAATATTCGTAAGACCAACTTGATAATGTAAAACGAAATGATCAAACAGAAAGGAAAAAGCACGTATAAGAAACCGCTTATATTCAATCTGTGAGCAAACCCTTAATTAGAGACTTTGAATTCAAATTTTAATTGCCAAAAGAGTAATAATTCTCTAAAAAGTTGAATTTTTAATTTTCAGTATCTCTTTAAGTGTTATAATTGAAAAAAAATGAATTGCATTTCCAAATGATTTTTCATAGGTTTAACTACATTTTCCTTATTGGACATTTTTGTATACGAGTCACCTGAAAATTTACTTCCATTTTTAGTGTACGACCCGTTTCAAAACTCATGATATAAAAAATAACTACATGTCATCAGAAAATTTTTCCTTAAAACAGGTATAAGCATAAAGTCAATATTTAAAAAAGGACTCAGTGATCTAACAGTTTGAAACACTCAGTACATCCCATGAACTCTTCTAAAAATACGATTTATTCGCATAATAGACATGCGAAAAAGAAACAAAATCAAGAAAAAAGTCGAAAAGGTATAACTTATATAAAAAAAGACTTAATTATTGACATCCAATCAACAAAAATCCAAATTTCGGGACTGTTCCAGATTCCGTAGCCCACCCCCTGGCTACATACCTGTCGCATAGAATTGATTTTTTTTTTACGAGAGCACACAAAATAATTTCAATGAAATGTTCCTTTCTATTGTTTAAATTGCATTTTAGAAATATTAATTTATTTCAAACAGAACAAAAATAAATCTATAATATTGAGGTTTATAAATAATAAATCTCTCAAGGCGAATTCACAAAATGGTACTTTACTTTCAAATACTGTTTTATACCATTAGATGGCAATTGAAAGAAAGCTTACTGTGGTATATTCATCCAGGAAGAAGTTCGTTAAGCTTCCCCCGAAAATCGTATAACAAAAATTACTGATATGCTGGTCGAAATGCATTCGATGTCTCATCTTTGTCTTGACATTTTTTCCCCCGAAATGGAACTGACTGGACATTGATGGATTTTTCTTCGGACTTAGGAACGTAGCCAAAAAAAGGTCCAGACACGGATGCCCCCATTCTTCTGTTTTTTCTGCTACTAATCCCCTCCCACCTCGAAATATTTTTCTTCGAGTCGAATATTTTTCTTCGATCGAATCATACTCTCAAGTAGAGTATGATTCGATCTATCGTATTGTTTCCATTACACAGAAAAAAAGATGTAATCGGTAAAGAATGTGCGGAAGCAAAATTCCTTACTTTTACATTAGCATATTTTGGTAATAACGGGCACATCGATTGCATAGGGCAATCTTCGAAAAACTCTATTCCCCAAAAAAGTACTTCGTTGCCTTAACACCGAATTCGCTGGACTCCGACTAGGTGCTCTTCAAAATTCAAAGAAACTCAAAGTTGAGAAAAAGTTTGAGAAACCGACGTAGGGCCATGGTGACCCAGAAGTCAAAGGAAGCAGGAAGGTTGCGCGATAAGCCCGTGGTTCCGAAATTGATTTCGGCCGTCGTTAGAAGTTACTGAGCGGTGCCAATATTCAGAAGCTCCCTAACTTCTGAAGAGTATTAGAGCAAGAGCCAGCGACCGCCAGACCTTCGTCATAGTATAAAAGCTGAAACTTTCTCTGCGCATACCCCCAACAGAGGTAGGAACAATCGGCCACTATAAAGTTTGAATGACCGTTGCTTTGGCAAGTAACAGGTGGCAAAGGTGTATAAAATTGCCGAAAATTTCGTCATTTCATAAAGCTTCATTTTTTTATATGTTCGTCTTCGCAGTACTAGAAATCACTTTATCCCTTGCCAGACACTTTTCCATCGTGGCAAACCCCCGCCAGACAATCTCAAAGTCTTGAAATACGTAATTCTATTACGAGCGCGCTGCAGCATCGTAAGATAGTTCAGAAGTAGTAGTATAAAATGTGCTTGGCACTTTGTGACAGCTTGACGTACTTCGTCGCGGGAGTTTACGAACACAACAGTTTTCCTTGACTTTGAGGTTGTCGGGCGGGGGGTTTGCCACGATGGAAAAGTGTCTGGCAAGGGATAAAGGGATTTCTAGTACTGCGAAGAAGAACATATAAAAAAATGAAGCTTTATGAAATGACGAAATTCATAAGTTTCAGCTTTTATACAATGACGAAGGTCTGGCGGTCGCTGGCTCTTAGACTATATCTAAAGTTTAATCGAAAACTTACAGAAGAGATAAAAAGTAAAAATCGTATGCCGCGCCAGGCTCCACGGGTAAGTGCATGTCTGTAGGTGTACGTAGGGTAGCAATGGAATAACATTAATATGGTTAAATAACAATGGAATAACATTATTTTCGTTAGTAATTTTCCGAAATCTGGAAAACATGTCTTTTTTTTTTCTTTCACATTGGCTAGTTAGATTATGTTTTGGTCTTGTCTTAGGTAAATTGTCTCAGACTACCGCCTTATAAAAAGAGCCCAAACTCACAGTTCAACTATAATAGCAATTATAATTTTATGTATCGTGATATATCGTTGATACAACGCTCCCGGATAAACACCCCCTCTCAACTTTTTAAACAAATTGGAATTCTGAAAATCCCGAAAGAGCCCCTCCCCCTTCAAATAACCCTGTTCTTTACGTGAAACGCTACATTAACTGTAATTCATCTCCCAACTTCCGGCGCCTTCGAAAGCAGACTGTTAATTTAAATGAGGAGCTGTTAGATATATTGTCAGATGATGAATTTAATTAGGAACCTTTCGGTAGGTTTTGTACAAGTTACGAAGATTAACGATTTATACTGAGGTAGATGCAACTCACTTATGAAATTCTGTCAAAGTTGATGTAAACCTCTATAAAATGAAAACACGGAGAGGCATGAGGAGTGGGGGGTCCATGTCCGGCACTGTGGATGGAGTATTTGACCGATTTAGGCGGATAAAAATATTTCGTAGGAGTAAAATTTGAGTAACTTTTATAAAACATTAGTTTATCATATAGTTGAGCATTTTTAGCATTTTTTTTTCCTTCGGAAAACTATTTTTGTATACTCATAATTTGTCAAAGAAACGTGTAAATTCATTTAAATTTAATTGTGGTGAAAAATTCCTACTGCTTGACTGCTATTACGTTTAATCCATAAATTGAAATATATTTGCTTCAGTACAATATTTTATAAATTAGAATTTGGTACAAAGTTATGCAGTTCTTTCTTACACTTTACAATAAAGCAGAAAGTGTTTATGATTTCGTTTTATCTGTCTGTCCCTCAGTATACTAGCTGAGCTGAGACTGAGCCAGAGACTAGCACAACCGTCTCTGAATACTTTATTGTGTCTCAGTTTATTTGTTTGTTTGACTATGGCAACGCTACGCTAGGGCGGTCTACCAAGGATGAGGATGCCTTGCTAGGAGGACTTTCTAAAGGGTTCTAACGCATATTCTCGTTACATCTGGAGAAAACCTTCCTAAATTCCAGACCATTAGATCAACACCCGAACCAGGGACCTTCACACTTCGGGCGTGTACCATTTTCAGTGACATAATCACTGTGCCATGGTGAGGCCCTTATTGAGTTTCAGATCCAAGGATTTGTGCAATACGAAACCTACGTTGCCACGAAATATACAGGATGATTATAATTAAACTTCCACTTTAAAACGATCAGAAACGGCAAACTACTGGACCAAACTTGGTCATTGTGTAAAGGTGGTCATTGTGTAAAGGTTATCAAACTTGGTCATTGTGTAAAGGTGGTCAGAGGATTTATTATCGGCGAAAAAAAGTTCAAAAATTCAACACCAGAGGCAAAGACGTATTTCAGGGGGGTGTGTCCAAGGGTCCGAATCTCCTCCCCCATGAAATTTTGGATTTTTGTTACTAAAATGATAATGGTATAGTGTCTTTTTGAGAAAAATACTGCCTTTTTTTACCATTTGAACCCCCTCCGAAATTTTTGAACCCCCTCCAAAATGTTCTTCATTGAGGGGGGGATCGAAACCCTGCACCCACCCACTTTAAATATGTCCTTGCCGTTGAATTTTAGAGCTTTTTTTGCTTATAATATAAATCCCCTAACCACATTTACGCAATTTCCAAGTTTGATAACATTGGGTCCAGTAGTTTTCCTTTTCTGATCGTTTTAAATCGTTTAATTATAATCACCCTGTCTATGCCGGGCCAATTTGGTATTTTTTAAATACTGACTTTAGTCCTATACTTCCTGTTTGCAAAAGTATTCTAATGATATACATCCACTTTCTGTACTATAAGTTTTATACAGGGCAGAACATGTCTTTAAAAATAGAAATAAAAATTAAGATGACCCTTTATACGAGAAAGTCCACTGAGTAAAACAAGGTCACCACTTTAATAAGTTGTTCACAAAAAAAAAAACTGACCACGTGTAAATGTAACATTTATTCAGTTATTCGATTTTAAAGTTTTTAGTATCTATCGACAGTGACTAAATGGAATACCTAAATGGCAAAAAGATAAATAAAATACAAAATGAAATAAAATTTTCTCCGATTCTCGAGTGAAAAAGAAATATTTCTCTCTACGTTTCACGTGTGGGCCACTGCGGCAAGGTAACCATTTGTTTTGAAGCAATGTATACAGAAATTATATTGAATGGAAGATATTTTTACATCAATGTGTGCTTTTGACATGACTTACCTTTATTCTTTATAAACAAACTGTTTGCTGCAAAACACGATATTATACATTATACTCACTTTTATTTACAATTCAAATTGATTACTGACATAACGGAATTTAATCTTGTGGAAGCTATTAAGTGAGTTTTACACGAAATGTTCGGTAGCTTTCACTTAAATGTGTCACCTTTTCAGAAACACAAAAAAGAAACACGCACCAAGGCAGTAAATTTTTTGAAAACATTCATTGTGCAAGAGGACGGTAAACTTAACATATCATTATTCAAATTCAACCCTTCGGCCCTAAATTTTAAATAAAGCAGATAAAAAATCAATAAGTAGTTAGATGTGCTGCACTATATGTAAGTATATTAAATATGAAATATTATAAAACTCAACCCGTTATCAAATTAATTAAAGCATGTTCTAATAGTAGGATACGAGGGTATAATTGAGCAAAATGAGAGAAAAATTTTACAGTTATTTTGTATGAAACCTTTTGAAATAATTTCTTTGTGCGTGAAAACATGAAAGTACATCACACCTCTCATTCACTTTGATTGCATGCATGCATTCACAAAGATGCATTTAACTTTTGGCTTCAAATGGCTTGACACGTCCATTATCTTCACTGCTGGAGATTTGCTGCCATCTGCGGAGCAAAACTGATAACGTTCTGCTATTCTTGCACGTATTATTAGTAATACACAAGTTTTGATGTTAAAATTCTTGAAAATGAAGAATATAGAGTAATACAAAGATGTGTTAATATTAGGAAGTCATAGCCGAAGGGATTAAGTAATATTAAAAAATAATTACTTTTATTTTAATGTTCTAAAACATTGTTTTAACACATTTTTTTTTTTCGTTTTAAAGGTATGGAGAAATGTCGACCATCGTATTTAAGTTGGATGTCCAGTTTATTATTTTTTACTTGCCGTGACTAAGAAAACGACTTTTGTTACATAACAACTAAGGTACATTATTGTAATTTGCAAAGTTTAAAAAATAATAGTATCCCTAAGGGTGAAATAATGTTAGAAATAATCGAAATGCGATATTCACCAATTTAACAAATTGCTCGGTATCTCATATTTTCTTTGAAGAAAAGAAATCTGTAGAAACACTATCAAGTTTAATTTCATCATTTCAGAACCAAACTCCGCCATATAAAAATGAAATTAATTGATTGTTGAAAGACTAGTGTTATCTATTATCGAAAATCTATCGGAATTTTTTTCTGCATGTTTTTTTTTTAACTTCCAAGTATAAAGTTGTTTGTTTGATAGTAACATAAATATCTTCTTAGATGCTTTTCTCTCTTTCCTTTTTTAGCCATTTTAACTATAGTCATTACTTAAATGCTCAACAAAAAGCAAGCATATTTTTTTTTTTCATGTCTAATAATGAACTAAACGCTATGAAGTTTTCCTAAAGTACAGAAACAATATGAACGTCTTATGCCAAGGCTGTATATAAGAAATATTTCAGTAATATTGAACGGAAATACTTGAGGTATATTATTAATATGAAGAGACCATAGCAGTATGGTTGGTAAGAATCATATACACAATTTCATCTGTAATATTTACGAAAATACTTGAGGTATATTATTAATATGAAGAGACTAGCAGTATGGTTGGTAAGAATCATATACACAATTTCATCTATGATATGCTCAAGGCAATATTTAATCACGCATTTTCACCATTTTGTGCATGTTTACACGGCATGATTTAAGTATGCATGTACTCTGCTCAAGCAACACGCTTCTCCCTTTCAAAATAAGAAAGACGCACTTTGTCCTTTATATCGATTTATGTTATTAATTAGTATAAGAATTTACGAAATGAAACTAGAAATATTCAAAAGCAAGAAAATCAGAATCATTGAATCAGAAGAGATGAGAACGTGAAAGAAAGAACCGATATGAGCACGAAATCAGTCGCAACCTTTACCTCTGCTCTAAGTTGACTTATTTTAGCCTTACCCATTAACAATGTACTCATATGATGGCAGGAGATTTTGAAATTTCTAATATCTATATTTTTTAATTATGTTGTTTGGAAGAAAATATAAATCTGAAACTAGCGCTTGCTAGTCGAGCAAGTAAATGCAATAGTTAACATCTTTATGCTATTAGTTCTCGTGAAAAATTGAAAAGCATAAAAAGAACCCATTTTTATGTACTTATCTCAATGTAAATTTGATATTTTAGTTAAACGTACGTTAGGTTAGCTGTTTGCCATCATTTTGACTGGTTGTGATTGTGAAAACTTCTGATCGTTCACAAGTTTTCTTTCTTGAAATTTTAAAGTTTGTTGTACATTGATGTTACCCTTAAAAATGCCTTTTTAATTTGAGAATTATTCATCATTAAAAATAAAAATGGTTCAAAAATAATATTCGACTCATATAATTGTATGATACATTTTATTTGAAACAAAAATTATTTTAAATAACTCAATCGTTTTTGCTTACGGACTGTCAAAAAAAAGTCGCATTTCGATGTAAATTTTTACTATCAACAAATATGAGAGAAACCATTAATATTACAAAATTAGATTTTGCTTCCTTATAAAAATAAATTTGATTGCATAATAAATAAGCTCAAAAATAAGTTCCAAAAATAAATTAGCTTAATACGACTTCTCTTTATTAAAGCAAACATTAAGTGGACTTTTTCTATTTGTGGCCAGATGTTCGTTCTTTTTTAAATGATTACGTTTTCATTCACCGTTCCACTGCATTCACTAAAATGCCTTTCGATCTTCCACGTCACAATTATAGCAAGCTGTGCGCAAAGGTGCTTAAAAAGTCGGATATCCGTCAGGTGTTGGGAAGTAAAAGAAAGTGTTAATCCAATAATCGAATTAAAAGGTGGCCTTCTAGAATAAAGGATTGAACAATCACTCTACGTAAGTCACTTCTGGTACCATCACGTATAAAAAATGCTCGATATCCAATACAGGGACACCAGAATCTTTGTCTGCCTTCTACAGTCATGCAGCCTCTGTGCGTAGTCCAATTGGCAGCCGCATTAGTGCTTTTGCTGCACTCCACTTGTGCCGAAAGGGTGAGTATTCTAGAACTGTGTAACTGAATTCCGTGAGTCATTTGCATAAATGCAGGAATATATTGATGAAATCTTACTGATATAAAGTGCTATTCTATGGCCACAATTATTGTTAGATATTCTAGAGCTACCCTTAAAGTTTTATTTTGTTTGTGTGTTCTTTGATGGAAGCATCTTTTAGTACCGCTGAGGTCCAGATGATAATTATTTCCTTTGAAAAGTAATATGTAACTTTATTTCAGCGTACTACATAGTACACTGATGTCTCTATTGTGTTTTGATCACAGTGCTAATTATTCACCATAGTCCGAATATATTCACCATAAGTCATAATTGGTGGTGGTCCATTAAGTCCTAATATATTCACCATAGTCCATAGTTATTTGATCATAGTCCGAAAAAAATGCAATTTAATGAAATATCAATAAAGAATGAAGAAATAAACATTTTAGTTTACTTTTCACGATACCGAAACTGCCTTGGAATAATAATTTTCTTAATATTAGAATTGTAAGTCAGGGTCTTCCTATATATTACACTGACTATAGCAATGGCATTGTTATTTATTATGTGACATTTTAAATGTACGCAATGTCGGAAATAAGGAATAGTAGGGGATGGAGATTTCACCCTCTTCTCCACAAAGCATGCTTAAAAGTCTAGTGTCGTTTATAAGAAAGTTCTTACCGAATCTGTAATAACTAATGTTAGAATATTAAATACATGTACAAAATTGGACAAGACTAAAAATAAATTTGTTTTAATTCCCCAATCGTCTTGGTAAAGGGCAAAAATGTTTCCATTTTCAATTCGCAACAAATGGAGGAAGTTGCATAAGTAAGAGGAGATGGAGAAGGGTTCAGGAGTTTATTCCGCTACTGAACCCATGCTTGGCTTGTTCGTTCTCCCCGTTCAAAATACGTATCACTAAAGATATCCTTTCTGTGGCTGGTTTTCCTTCCCAGTGTGAAGCTCTAAATGCCCTTTCGGGTCTTATCCAGCCTTCTGTAACAGCAAGACTCCAACATATGTTTTACGATTTGAATTAATTTATTTTTTATTTTGCTAATTTAGTGCGAGAGACAGAGAGATTTGCACATAAGTGTAATATTTTATTATGATATATTTGCAGTTAAAGTTATCGTTTGTTTCTGCATGAACGAACCCAGTAAAATATAATCTTACAAAACTGAATTCTATTCTGTGATTAAAATTTTAATGTTTTTTCATTTTCTTAAAGTAATTATTTTTTTGTTCTTCTGCTTTCAGCTGGAGGAACTCTTTCGTTCAGGTAACATGTTTTCAGTTTTTTTTTTCTTTCAACAACAGTTAGTGCTTCATATATTATTATTACTGTGACATGTATAATACTACAGCTGTGACTAATTGAAAATAGGAAGTGAATTATAAATGTTGTAAAATCTAATATCAAGCTAGCTAGCTATATATATATATATATATATATATATATATATATATATATATATATATATATATATATATATATATATATATATATATATATATATATATATATAAATATATATATATATATATATATATTACGCATACCATGAGAGATAGTATAGATATCTGAGAGATATAAGTAGAAAAATATATGTGAATAAATAAGAGAGAAGTGGCATAAATGGGATATTTTTTATTCTGGATTATTTTTTAATGTACTACAATTGCTTTCATCAGAACTGCTTGAAAATAAACTTGAGTATTTTACTGTTCAGATAACACGCACGAAACACGCACAAACAAGTTTAATAAGTATGAAAATTAAAAAATAGGAGAGGTCATAATTTGTAACATTCATGCCAGACAGTGTTATAGAATAAAATGAAATATTTTTTAAATTAATTCCAAACTTACTTTTACATATAGCATAAGTACTTTAATTTGCAATGGAATTTTCAAGGCAACGAACAAAACAGTTGGTTAATATATTTAAATAGAGTAATTTCGGGAGAGTCGCCGCATCCGTGATAGATGCCGCAATCCCTGTATTTCTTGTAATTGTCAATAGATAGCAGTCACATGAGCAGTATAGATGTGCAGTGCAATTTCCTTAACTGGTTTATAGCAGGAATCCCTTCCAATGCCTTAGCTATAACTATAAAATCCCTATTTTTAGATAAGCGCATGATTTCACAATCCAAACTTTTAAACATGTTACGCTTAAGTGCTTTTTTCACGCTAATACTGAATTAATGCATGATTTTGAAATCAAAACTAAGTGTAAGACCTGTATAGAGTACTGTGTATATGGTTACGCCACTTTCCGTTGCAAAGACAGGCAATTGTGATGCGTTACGTCTGTACCGTACAAAATGGGATCGGCACTGCTATTCCGCTATACAGATTCTTTTGTACGAGATGCCGCTTTCAGTAAAATTTTAATTTATCTCTCCGTGTCATATTTTTATATTACTGAATTTATATTACTGAAGTATATTTACTGGATTTAATTAAGTGCGATTCTTAAGTGCTAACTTTTTTTTCCCTTTCATTTTGCACAGACTCACCAAGTCAAGTCAGGCATTAGTCGTTAATTGCAATTGCAATAATTTTACTTTATTAACGTTCTGGCTTAAATTAAATATTGTTCTTAAAATCCAGATAAATTTTAAATTTGTTTACAGATTTTATTAGAAACTACCACATTTTAGTTTTAAAAATGTAAAAAAAGATTAAAACAATATTAAAACATATAAAACAAAATAAAACCTATTTTACTCTCTTTTTTACCTTTCAAATACACTGATATTATGTTGCTGATGAAATAACAATTAAAATTAAAATTAAAATATAAGAATTTAATTTTAGTAGTGAACTAAATAAGCAGACTCATACGGATTTGAACCTATTGATACGTCTCTTTGTACTAACTTTGTTTATTTTTGTTATCACATAATTATAATCCAGATATGATTATTTATTTTAATATTTTTTTTATTTATTATTTGATTAAGTTCTTATGACAGGCACGGCATAACTCCCGAACAAGAGCGGCGTCTCACTCGCAATGCAATGTTTTAGAAAAAAAATTGTTAAAAAATATTAATTATTCTTTTATTTTGTTTCTGTCGGAATATACATATTTTATGTTCTAAATTAAATAGAACAGCATGATTTGTTTTATTGTGTGTGCACCCTTATTTTTTTACACAAATTCAAAATAATGTGTACCATAAGCCCCGGAATTACTCTATATTATTGAAAAAAATTACATCATGAGAAATGAAGTTGCTTCTGGTTTTGAAATCGATATCTTTGAATGGTACCTTTATTCCAATGACATGATTCAAGAGACCTTTATTGCAATTTATTACAGCTCTTTCAATCTACTTTCCAAATTTTAAGATATTCAATATGTAAGGCTTCAGCTTACTGGAAAACTAGTTCTCTTTTATCGCAAATTTATACATTTTACTATAAGAGTGTTATTTAACAAGATTTCCTATCCCAATTAATTTGGCTTAAATAAATGTGACTTACCGAGTGAAAACAATGCAAAATTTGCTAAATTATTTAAAATATAAATTCACTATAAATTAACATAAAAATATAAATAATATTTTTATGTAAATCGACACTGATACCATATGCTTTAATAGTATTACATACTAATTAGTTGATCTAATTGAAGCTTTAAAATATCAGAAAGTTTAACTTTTAAAAGAATATGTTAAAGGTGTAAAAAAACATTCTTCATAACAAAATCATTCCTAGTAATAAATGGGACTGGCCAATTTATTTTTCAGTGTTACCTTCAGTTAAAGCTACATTGTGATTAAATCAAATTCAAAAGTATGATGACCTTGTAATTATCTAGTTTACCTCCCTTTAGATTGCAGTTTGCGAAGCTAAATATTTTTGGAACTTCAATTAATAGTTTACAATGCATGTAAAAGCTTAAAGGCCAGTATAAATTATCGTGCATAGTCAAAAAAGAAAAAAAAACACTTCCCGAAAAATTTAATTTTAATGCATTACAAGAAGTATGCATTACAAGAAAGACATAAAGTAGATAAAATTGATATTTGCAAAAGTTTTATTGCAAAATGTCAGTTATATTACAAATTAACTCATAACGGCCTGTATAAATACTTAGCCTAGTAGGCCTAGTAGGAAAAATGCATTTTAACCATACAGAAAACAATTATTAATACTTTGTTGAGCTGCTATTATTCCTAATCAGATGGAATAATCTCTTTTTGATGGATAGAATGCGGCTCTGGCACAATAATGGATCAGTTTTATGCCATTGATCTTTAATAGCAGATCTTAATTCGATGGACGAAGAATTCTGGATTTCGATGGACACTGCCTTCTATGGCTATATAAGAGTCGTGCAATATTACCTCAGAGATTCTCAATGGGGTTGATATCAGGACTCTTAGATAGTCAATCTGAATATTTGTGCACCTATACTAAGTTTTCATAGGCCAACTATTGTGAATCGTGGCATTATCCTGGTTGAAAACCTATTTTTCTCTTACCAAATCAATTACATTTGGCAAGTGGTTTTCAAGATTTTATTATATGCCCCTGAGTTCATTTTTATTGAAATAAAAAAACGCAGACGTCCAACTCAGTAAAAGAAAGACATCAGTCATAAAATGTCATAATAGTTGCTCCTCCAAATTGGCGTTTGGAATTTTTTGTTTCGTTTCGCATATCTCGTGCCAGTAATATCTCCAACCATCAGGACCACCTAAGTTCAACTTTTTTTTCATCGAAGAAAGCTACCTGGATCCAAAGGTCATCCCAAGTCAGTGTCTCTCAAGCGAATGATAAAAGTGGAATTTTAGGTACGGTAATATCAAGGGTTAAACAAGTTTTTTTTTCATTCTGCAAATTACCAGCCCTTCTAAGAGTGTTGCAAATAACTTTTCGACAGGCACTGGCAGCAGTTTTAGTAATAATTACCGAGCTTGAATATTTTCTTGTAGTAGCAAGTCGCAAAACTGTTTCTCCACCTCTGGGTGAAAAAATTTTGAGTCTACCCACAGAGTTTATTTGCCATAATTATCATTCAAATTTTAGAAATTATTTATAATAATTTTAGACCTTGCAATCTTCTTCGATGTAGAGCGTCTACTCAATTCTGATGACGAAAGAGCAATAATTTGACCTTTTTCATATTCTGCTAATCTTTCCGGTCTTAGCATTATTAAAAACACACAAAACCAACCGATAATTGCCTTCTTCAAATATTCTTACGTTTCTATTTTAAAGCATGAAATCAAGTCGAGAGCATTAAATTTATTTGCATAAAAATATTGTAAAATTTTACTTATCGTCTTAAGGTTTATACACGGTAAAAGTAAACTGTTTTTCATTTTCCACTTAATTTTAATTGTGCTGTTCCCTTATTAAAATTTTTTCTCTATTGTATTTCTTCTAAAGTAAGAGATAAACATTCTAATTTTAACTTGAATCAAATGTTTCCGCACATTTGGAAACATTGTGAAAATTTTACCTGGCTTTAAAGTTTTTACAAATGCTGTACATGTATCCAAACAAGGTCTTAAATATTTCAATTTTTAAATGTCACGAATTATTTACTTTTGAATCTTGAAATCGCAAAATAGCCATTTTTCTCATCTCTCTAGCAGTCATATTACTTTTGTTTTGTACGAAAAGATGTAACATTTAGGCACATTCACTAGCAAATTAAGCTAATTTCTCATTCATAACATGTTCCATTCATGTCACATCTCCCTGACATGCTGAATTGTTTTACTTATGAAAAGCTACCAGTCTGATATCAAGAAATCCCTTAGTAGACCATAAGGTTAAATAAAGAAAAATAATGAAGGGCAATTTAATAAATATTTCAAACTAACTTGGTATTTTTCAAATAAAAAATGTTCAAAACCACATACTGAACTTAATTTATTGAAATATACTATTCAGTTAAACTTTCAAAAGCGCCTTAATTGTTGTGCATTGGCGTGAAAATTTTAATCGGAATATAAACACGCATATATTTTTACCCTATAGACTTCCTTGAACACTGATGAAAAATTCGCTTTAGTAATAAAAAATAATTATTTAAATAACCATAATTCAAGAATTCCTTATTGCTATAAAATGAAAATAAAAAAGTCAATAAATAATAGAAAATATTAACTCTTATTATGGATATTTGCAACAAATAAACAGAATTTATGCTAATTACAGCAATTGTGATTTTTTACTAGCAGAAATGTTGACTGTATAATAAGAAGCTACGTATTTCTTTCCAATATTTTATGCGACAGATATAATGTTCAATTACAAAGAACGATATGTAATAATATATTTGCTTTTATGCTAGATACTTTGCTTTTTTACTATTAGTTCTACAAAATTCTACTAGAAATTCTATCTTTCTTATTTACAACTATAATTTATAAAAACAATTTCATTCAGAAAACTTGTGTAGAACATTTTTCTCATTCATACGGACACGGATCTTTTATTTTTCCTTTGGATAACCGCAGATACGGGTACCCTGATATCACTAAAAAATCTAGCTTTCCATTCAAACATGATATTTCACCGAGATGAAAATACACAAAAATATTTATAACTATAGTTTTTGAGTTTTCGTATGAAAATGTATTTGCATGTATGAAATTTCCTTAAGATAATTATAGTTTGCCGAAATGATTTTAAATTTAACTTCCGTTTAAGAAGCAATATTTAAAATCTTAAATTTTATTGAATATTGCAATGAATCGCAATTGCAATTTTTATATGTGTTTTATTTACTTTTAATAATAAACATCTTCAAAGAATTAATATTTTCAACTCTTTGTAGGAGAAAAAAAATAAGTTGGATGTTTCGGATGATTCCAAACATATAAGTACATAAATATATTTTCCCCCTCTTTTATTCCAGAGGTCAACGAAGAAGAAAGAATCATAGGTGGAACCTCTGCACAGGCTGGACAATTTCCATGGGCGGTAAGATATTCACATGAGCTCTTGTTCTGAAAAAAAAGCGAAAGTATAATGTTATTTTCGCTCCACTTTAAGCTTTAGCATTTCTGTACGTAATAGGATGTGGTGGCTTGTTTACGAGCTTAAATTTACTCCCTTCCTACCGAACCAAAATTTAATTTGGTTATTCCCACCTTTAGAAAGGCGCAATGAAGAGCCTCTTCTGCCCTGAGCATTGTTTAACAGCGGCGTGGTTGGTTGCCCACTAAGACTCACACAAGCGTAATGCTATGAGTTTCCCAAAGAGCGTTCAAGGACCCATAGACAAAGAGAGTATTTTCACTGTTGCTTCGTTGGAAAGATGGAATCCAATGAGTTAAGCCAATGTTCAAGATAAAAAATAATATATATATATATATATATATATATATATATATATATATATATATATATATATATGTATGTATAATCAAATCCCATGTAAAAGCAAATAAAAATACAATGGTTACACACGCTACATAGCGCTTATGAAAGCTGCTAAAATGAAAACATGTGTATAATATTATTTAGCAAATACTAGATAAATGCCCACCAGGCCAGCCATTCTTGTTATATAATTAAAGCATAAAAAGGAATCACACCTCTGAGGTTTGCCGTATGCAGTTTAATTATTTAACTACCTTGAAACATATTTAATTCCTTTTTAAACTGTTTAAATACATTTATAATAATCTCTACTGAATACAGTTTGTACTATAACACATTTCCTTGGCAAAACCTCAGGCTGTGAGTCAGAAACCTATGGTTTCGGTGTTGTGCATTTCTCCCTCTGAAGAGACGATGCATTTTATGCTTTAATGATATAACAACAATGGCTGGGCTGGGGGGCATTTATCTAGTATTTGCTAAATAATATATATATATATAAACGTATCCCACTACCTTTCAAAATCACAATTTAGTTCAGACATTTTTAATAATATGAAAACATATTCGGATAAGCAACTTATTTGAAGAAAATTAAAATATAAATGCTGCTTAAAAATAATTTACGGTAAATGCATGTTAGTTACCAAAATATGCCGGTGTGTTGCAGAAAAAAAACACGTCAATGGTCGTAGTCTTACGTTTCAAACACTCAAGAGATTTAAATACCTAAAATCTTTGATGGTACAAAAATATCCACAACCACGGAAAGTTTAAAACCTCCTACAACCAATATTGAGGGCTAATATAAATAATTTTTAAAGAAAATTGTATACCCCTCACCCAGGTTAAGTGTACCTCAATACAATGCACAATAATAAAGACAACTGCACGACCATTCAACTGCTGCAACACCTATGATTAACTGGGAGTAACTATGGATGGCGCAATAAAAATTCCTCTAAAACAAATGAATGATCCACAATCCATTCAGTGTCTTGTCCGTAAAATAACTGGAACCCTGGTGGCATTTTAAAACTCTAAAACTGAGAGTATTCATGAGTTTCATGTATTCAAATATAGACATCTTCACAACTTATTGTGAATTACAAAGTACACTTTTTACGTTCTGAAATAATCTTTTTCAGGATTTGGTCAGAGAAGGAAATCTGACTTCATCATTATTTAAATTTTATGAATAACTAAGATTTAATGAAAATAAAAATGTTTTCTAGCTGTTTGAGAGTTTTTATTAATTTTCTTAAACTGCTGCAAATTGTTTTCATGTTGTGTGTTTGTTGTTACTAATTTTATGCCCGTTATTTTTTTCTCTTTATTCTCCATAGGTTGCCTTGCACTACGACGGTCGATTCATATGCACAGCTTCAATTATATCTCCTAACACTGTCCTGACAGCCGCTCACTGTGTCGTTCTGTAAGTCTGCCTATATTCGTATGGAAATATATAGCACGCACTTTTTTTATTACAACCCAGGTTCGTAGCCAGGAGGGCAGGGGGCTGAGGGGGCTGCATCCTCCTCCCCAAAATGAGATCCTTTACCTTACTTACAATTTGATATTTAGCTTGCAATTAAACTTCAGATTACTATTTGAAGCCCAGCCCCCTCCCCCATCCCCGAAATAAAATCCCTGCTACGCTACTGTTAGAAGCAGTTTTGTGATGAGCCACACTGGTATTTTATGGATGACCTTAAAAAGTAAAATACCCAATGCTCTCAAACAATCTGCACAAAATGCTTCGGCATTTCTTGAAAGCTCAGCAATATCACGGACTCGATTTTCTTTTTTCCTGCGTGCTGTGCCATAGCGAGTGTACAAATGAATCATTTGAGTTAAAAATTTGTCCTAAATAATGCTTTACCTGGCTTGGCTTACCTATCTTCTATTATTTGATTAGGATCAAGCTTCTATCATTGTATGATTAGTAAATTTTTGCTTACTATGTATTTCTTTTTTTCATTCAGATAAAGAGAATTAAAATAAGTACAAAAAGAGAACACGGAAGACAAAAATAATTTTAAAATTAAATAGCACAGAATGAAAAATTTCTTAAATAGACATTTGTGTTTTTCCTTTAAAGTATTTTTTAACTGTAAAATTTATTTTTATTATCTTTATTTATTTATTTATTTTATTGTTTTATTGTTTTCTTTTTCTGACTTTCAAATTTTATAATTTACTTTTCCTGTTACGTTCCCTTTTCAGTGATTTCATTTCCTCATTCCTTTTTTCTCTTACTGATTTCGCTTCTTTTCATTTATTTTCTTTGAATTAAAACAATCCTTTTATTTACTTTAATCTCCTTTCCTACCTGCGTGTGCTTCAGTGACTTCTTCACTATTGACGAAGGGAAGACTTAGTATTTTCTAGAACGGGTATATACTTTTTGACGGATAAATTAAAAGGTGTTTATGACTTAGTTTGTCTTTATGTCTGTCTGTTTGTATGCAGTAACCATAAGTATGAAAATATTATTACAGAATTTACGTTAGGTTTTCTTATGTACCATGTACCCTATTGAAAATAAACAGTTGACCTCAAATATTAATCCAAATACATTGTAATCGTTGTTTAGTAAGCATTTATTATTGATTATTTTAAGTACATTTTGAAGGCGTCCAAGTATATCAAGCAAAAGTAATCTTAAAAGAATACCCATTACATTTGGACAATCTCCACGCTAGAGTGAAAGCATTCAAATATAGATGCCGATAAACAACAATGGCTACAATATCAGAGCCTCCGCCATCGCGAATTTGGAACTAGGAGAACGGACAGGTTAAACATTCGTCACCCTCTTCGTCCTAAAGCAGCGACGACAGAGATTCCCTTACTTTGCTCATTCCAAAAAGCATGCGATGTGTAGAGAGAGATAATGTCGGTCCTCGCATATTTACGATGTAGGGAGCGAACGCATTATTTGTAGAGTAGATGCGAAAGTCACAGTATTGACCTTTTAAGGTATTGAGTTATCCATATCACCGTGTTCGCCATTTAAAGCCGAATCGGACTGTAATAGTGATTTGGACCATAATCAACATATTAAGGCTGAAAAAAGATGCTAAAAATGTTATTTTTATACATAATTCACATTATCCAACAAGTATTTTGCAGTAATACTCACACTCTACAAATTCAACCACTGAGGAAAGCTTACAAAGCATCATGGAATTGCTTTCTTTAGATCTGTTGATGTTTTCAAAGAATAACTAAGAAGCCTTTTAATATACGTTTTTTGTGTGTTTATTTTTATTGTTTATTACCCTTCAAAACAACACAATTAAAACTAATGTTAAGATATTTATTTATTTATTTATAATTATTTTTTATTATTTTATTTTTATTGACTTTTTTGTTGATTTTTTGAGGGGGAGGGGGGTTCTTTTTGTTTTAAGTTCATAACTATTTAGGTTTGTAATATACCCATAAAAGTTTACTCCTAAACTCGCATTTTCCATATTTAAATGCAAATTCAAGCTTTACCAGAATTATTATAGCTTTAGGACTATGTGCAAGTAGTTATTATGCCAAAAAATATATAACGCAGAAAAATTTGTGCCAATATATCATGTTTGTTAAAGCTAATGATGACCTTTTTCTAAGACATTGATAATTTGAGAGTGTGTGTTTTGCATCTACATCCTTTATTTATCCGTTACGCATTAGCATATGCACCAACAAGACAGTGCTGGAGGATGTTTTTAAACCGATTCTTATTTATCTTGTTGATCAATCCCAACAGAAATGACAAGAATGCGGAACCCGCCAACCGATTCTATGGCATCGCCAACTACAAGAGGACTGCCCAGAGTGTGAGGATCGACTTTGCAAAGGTGACCGCCCACCCTAAGTACGGTGGCCTTGTGGACAACGACATTGCCCTGTTCCAGACCACGGAGCCAATTCCATTCGACGACGAGACCGGACCTGTGTGCATCGCCCGTAAGAATACCGGAAGGTCGGAGTACCGCAACGCTACCGCCATGGGTTGGGGCAACACCATTCCTATCAGAGGTACACCATGCGATACTATATTCATGTATTCGATTTTAATTTCTTATTGTGTTTCGTCCTTTTAAGAACTGTCTTGTGTTGTATGAGACGGGGATGGTACCCAGCACCTCTGGTGCGAAACGGATAAACACCAACCGATGATCAATTATTCGGCGTAATCTAGTAAGTCTGGCTTTCAGTAAAATTTGCTTTTCACCTGTATCATCGCCATATTGATTTCGGATTATTTGGTCCGTCGTCAGCGACGAGCAACATGGGCGAAAGTTCAGTTGAGAAGCACAGAATATTGTTAACCCAAAGATAGTTTCACTCATAGAAAGAAAAATCCGCTGAAAGACTCCATCCGAAATACTTGGTGTCTATTTTTTAATCAGGAATAAAAAGATCAGATTTACAAGTGAATAAATACGGTTTTTTATTTTAGGCAGAAAGAAGACTATCAATATTACACATATAAATGTTTTTCGCTAAGGAACATTTGCTTGAAAAAGATTCGCTTTAGGCAAGAACATCTTACACATGTAGTAAAAAAGTTTTCAAGAAGGTTAAAAATATGAAAATTCTATCTTTTTTTTTTTGAATAACCGAGAAGCATATAATTCAAAAGCCGAAACAGGTATGTCATCTATATCAAATTCCTCAGGATCAAATATTCCTTTTTCCTTAATCAGTTTCATGTAGTTTATGAGCCTTACATTTTATGCCATTATATGCTACCATGCGAAATACAACTTTCATAAATTTGACATTTTTCCTCCCAGTTCTCACCAACATTCCCGAGGACTTGCAGTATGTAGAACAGAGAATTGTAAGCAACGTCATCTGCTTCTTCACCAATGCTGGAGTCAACAGAGATAAGATCTGTGGAACGGGACTGCTCTCCGGTATCTGCAACGTAAGTTTAATTTTGAATATTGTTTGCTGGTTAAAATATTAAAGAAAATATTAATCTTTTACTAATTAAGGAGTTATATTTGGTGTTCAAATTTTCTGTAAAGTGGTTAGCATCTTTAGAACCGAATGTAATTAACTGGGTCTTTTTTAGATCGGTTATTAAACTTAATCAGGAATACTTCCTGTTTTCTCGGAAATAGAAAAAAAAGTTAAACATGTTTAGTCTCTTGCCTCTTGGATACAGCGCCCGGGGACATATGATCCCCTTCCCTGTCCCCCTTAGCTATGCCAAGGCTGTCCAACGCAAATATGAAAGTAATGAAAACAATATACGGAAAGTTTTTGCCTATTCAGAATTTGTTTTTTTGAAAAACAATTTATTCAAAGTATTCAATTTGTTTTTCAACACTTAAGTATCGTTATCTATGCTTTTATTTGTCTACTTAATTTACAGTACAGACAACTTGAAAATCTCGACCATTTGGAACGAAAAGAAAAAAAATTGAGAATTCATTTTATTACAAAATTTAAAATAAGGGAAAAAACAGATTATTTATTTTTAAATAGACATTACACCTGAAAATATGGAGATAATTTACTCATAAATTTTATCTTAAAATAGCTGACATGTAATTTAATTGCCTATATTGCACGTTATTTTTTATTATTATCAAAATCATGTTTATAACAAATACAATGACTTAAGGCGTCTTCTCACTTTAGGCACCTCGAAAATAGGCAATTTTCGCGATTTTTTTTCGAGGATTTTTGCAAACAATTATGGGATAAAATGGATCCTATATAATAAACACATCTTTCAAGTACAAGAAATTTTTTTTTTATTTTTTTGAACAATTATTATAATAAAACAGTAGCATCGAAAAACCAGTGTAGAAATGTAATGTTCGTGGCTTGTTGATGGTATCTCCGAGACAGGTCATCTGAAACAAAAAAATAAAACAGTTTTAGATTCAGTATGTCAGTGGCTATAGCGCATATCATCAGATTTTTGATATTCGTGAAAATAACAAAATGGCGCACATTTTTCGAAAAAGTAAAAAAAAAACGCGTTTTTTGCAGTTTTTTGTAAAAAAAAAAAAAAAAAAAAAAAAAAAAATACTTCAAATCAAAATTTCTAAAATCTGATGATATGCGCTATAGCCATAACTATGAAGAATATGTCATTCAAATTTCATGACAATCGGCCGGATAGTTTCCGAAATTTCATCAACAAGGCACTGAAAAACCTTGTTTTGAGATAAACGCGTTTAAAGTTTTGGTTGCAGAAAAATCATGAAAAAACCTTACCTCGGGTTAATCAGCGATGCCTGCTCCATACAATGGACCTTCCGATTCTTCGTAGAAGTTGTGCTCGTCCAAAATAGCTTCCCTTCGTCTCGACCTAGTCTCTTTTGAAGCGTTAGAGCTGCGGCGGTTCCCTACGCGTACGCGATCACTGTCGCGTTTCTCGGCGTATTGAGCGGCGATAGGGCCAAATTTGATACCCATCACCTCCAAAATTTTTAAAACAGGTTGTAGTCCTTCGTTATAAATGCATGCTGCTGTTTGACAAGCAATTTCCACGGTTTTTCTTCCCGTAAAAACGTGTTTCGGTGCCATTGCCCAGACACAGCTGTTGGAACACTCGTTGTTATTTTGGGTATTTCCTCCGATCTTTATGAAATTTTGATATAACATTTTTGATGATATGTACTTTCAAAATTAAAAAAAAAAATTCGATTTTTTTTAATTTTCAAAGTGAGAAGACGCCTGAAATCAATTTGGCAGGTGACTATTTCTGTATTCTTGTTAGTTACGTTTTTGAGTATTTTTTTTAAATTACAGTATTTATTTGTTTACAAAGGTTTCATTTATTTTAACAACTTTTATTTGCTCATTTATACTTTGTTTCAAGGCATTAAGGAATATGGAGCTTTTCCATCATCATCTTCCATCATCCACCATCATCCCATGCTTTTCCATTCATCATCTACTTGTAACCGAAATTCTTGTTGTTGTTGATTTGGTTGGATATTTTCCCCTATATGTTTGTGCCTTTCTCTCCTTAAGATATTTCTATTCTGTCAATCTGCATCTTTCCTTTTGTAAAACAACGTTTAGACACCTCTTCCTTTTTTGGTTAGGATAGTTTCAGTTGATCAATACTGATAAGTTATGATTAATAAATACCAGAATTTCTTTTAATTTTTAAACAGTGTAGTTACACCTATAAGCATGGCTTTATCTGTTTTCTGAATATACATGTTAAATATTTCATATTAGTAGTACATTCATGAGTAGGCATGAAGAATTCAGGAAGAGACATACCTAATATTGCTTTTTTTTTTCAGGGTGATTCAGGTGGACCTTTGGTTCACTTGAGTGCCAGCAAGCGACCTGTGCAAATCGGTATCGCATCTTACGGCAACGCTGTGACAGGTTGCGGAAAGGGTGTACCATCCGTATGGACTAGAGTCAGTTCCTTTTATGATTTCATCATGCAGACAGCCACAGACTCATCCGAAATATGCTCGGTCTGATAAGATGATCAACTCTAATGCAGAAGGAAAAGGCTTATTGGTATTTTTGGATTAAGAAATAAAAACTGTACAGATTACACAGGCTATTTGTTTTATTTAGCTTAAGAATAGTTGCAAACGCTGTCTTAAATCATAGGGGAAGGTAGCCTAAAATGATCCCCTTAAGAGAAAAACTTGCATAAAATAACATAAATGTTAAATAAAACTCTGGTCCTTTGCCACAATTTTTTTCCTTTTTTTTGCATGGTAAACATATTTATTAGTATTTTAAACCCAAACAGAGTAACGAGAAAAATAGAATTTTATAAAAGAGTCCAGACGATCATTTTACCCTCACCCATAAACAAAATGATCCTTCATTTGAAAATATTTCTAAATTGTATCAATTTATTCACTTTAGCTGTTCTTACGCGATGCGCGAACCAATATTTATGCATTTTGAAATAAATTTCGCAAAATCTCAAAATGCAATTTTAAATTTTTGAAAAATTCGATGCCTATAGTTTCAGTTGAATGACCATATATCATGTAATTAAATTTCCTTTCGTTCCCTGCAGTCTTTATTTCGTGGCACTGGAACAAAAATTTACGCGTTTTAAAACGATTTTCGCAAAATCTCAAAATATTTTAAAAATTCGAAGCCTGTTGTTTAAGTTAAGCAACTACCTATCAAGCCACCAAATTTCATATTACTTGCTTTCCTCGTTATTATGTGATACTCGAATAAATATGTTCGAATTTTGAAAGAATTTTCGATAAATCTCAAAATCTAATCGATTTTTGTAATTAGATTGCTATAGTTTTATGCATAGTGTTCACCTATGTGCCATCAAATTTCATTTCCTTCTCTTTAGTCGTGATGCGTGAACACAAATGTCCGGTGTGTGAAACGATTTTCGCAAAATCTCAAAATCTAATCGAAAATTTCAAAAAGTGTGGCGACTGTATTTTAAGTCACGTGACCTCTTATCATGTCACCAAATTTAATTTTATTCGCTTTTGTCGTTATTGCGTTATGCGCGAACAAAGATTGACATAGTTTGAAACGATTTTCGCAAAGTCTTAGAAATGTAATTAAAATTTTTAAAAAGATTAGATTCATGCATGCATGCCACCAAATTTCATATCATTCACATCAGTCGTAAATACGTGATGCACGAACAAAAAATTGCATAGTTTGAAACGATTTTCGGAAAATCTCAAAATCTAATCAAAATTTTTTTAATTCGATTCCTATAATTTAAGTTGAGTAAACAACTATCATTCTACCCAGTTTCATTCCATTCACATCAGTCGTTATTACGTGATGCGCTGAACAAAAATTTATGTAGCTTGAAACGATTTCCACAAAATCTCAAAATCTAATCATTTTTTTTTTACTTCGACGCCTGTAGTTTAAAGTTGATAGACTGTAGGATTCCCAGGTGCTTGAAAGCGATAGAAATCGCAAAACTTTTGAATTCCAAGTAATGTACAGACAAAAGTCTAATTTTATGTATATAGATGTACATCAAGCGCGAATTGTATCTGTGTATTTTGTCAAAGGAATATTCAAGCAAATGAAATAGGCATATATAATATTAAAAATGTAACATGAAATTTTAAAGTTATATCATGACATAAAAGTTATTCAGGCATAACATAAAAAATACTAATTGCACTGTTTATAAAACACTTTTATACACGATTTTCCTATTTCTGCGTTCGTTATCACATAGAAGATAAGCCTCAATACATTAACTGACTCTAAATTGAAGTTTAACAACCTCACCAATGCATTTTATACAGTATTTGTTCATAAACTGTAATTTACGGAAAATACTCTTTTTGTACTTACAAAAGGGAAGTGTGCTATCGTATCGTCATAGTACTAACCACTGTGTAAATGCACTAATAAATTCTAATAGCTCTAAGTAAAAGCATAATTTTTATATATTTTCCTTAAAGCTGCAAAATAATCATATATATGAAGATTATTTTTTGTCATATACGAAACAACGAGTGTAAAACGCATCAAAGACTGCCACCATAAAAAGGTAGTTTAGGAATTATTTTGATTTCATGCGTAAATTACAAACGTTACAAATATTATTATAAGAGCATTATGTAAACGAAGTTTCAGTTTAATTTTTTGCCCGTCCAACCTATTAAGAAAAGTTACAGAACGCTCAGATAGACAAACATGCAGGCAGTTAAATCAAAAATTTTTCAAAAGTATAAGTGCTATTTTATTTAAAAGAAATTCTATTAATAAAATTCTTGCTTTAAGCACAAATTGCAATATTTTGTTACTTTTCTATAATTTCAATAAACTCAGTATTCGCATTGATTTAAATCATGACATTCGTAAATCATGAAAAGTCGTATTAAATATGTTTATTCTGTTCTGTGCTGTCAGAAATGATAAATAATTTAACAGCCAGTGAAATATGTATCTCTCTTTTTTCTCATCGAAAATACAATACTATTCCACAAACCATCCGTTATCAAATAATGAAGGAGCATCAGAATCAAAGAAAAAATACATTTTTTTCGCTAAAATTTTGAAACATAAAAGAATATATATATATATAAGATATGATGTTCAACTTATCAGAAGAAATAAAATTCCATCATATTGTGAATGTTATCTTTCTTCGACCTCCTTCTAAAATAAAATTAAGTAAATGTAAAGTTAAAAAAAATATTTGGTAGAAAAACGCCAAAATATAAAATAATGACACATGACATATAACAGAAAATAAAAGTATTGTTTATCGAAAACAATTTTAATTCTATTTTTTAAATTTATAAATTATTTATTAAATTCAGTTTGAAAATTATGATCCGTATCGTATCATGAAAGTAGATTTGAAGGCATGGTGTAAGGTGAAATATATCCGTACTTATATCAGGAAAGTATAAAAATTTGTTCAATACGCAGAATAATTTATCTATTGAACAAAATACATAACTTAAATTCTTATACAGCTACTTTCGAATTAGATTGAAAAATTTTTGAAATAATATTTAATTTATTTCGTTTAATACCTGAACTTATACAACGTCCGTAGATACCTATCTATAACCAATAGTAAAATTTGAATAGCGCTAATTGCACCATATTCCAGTGTTATCGAAATGCGACCACGCAATACGGTCACAAATGAGTTACAAAGAGTCGCTATGAAGGCGCTGTGGAGTTGCAGTATAATCCCTTTGTCCACCCCCGGTGATTTCACAATCTGATCCCGCTGTAGGTCTATTGGCATAAGGGTCTCAATGCGACCCTTACGCCAATAGAAAAAATAATTCTCGGACACTCAAGCTATATGGCATCACCAAACCTGTTCCAGTGAAAATCAGAACCCGCTCAGGTGTCGAACTTGGTAGTCTGCTGCTTCCTAGATGAACACGCTATGTCCTAAGCCGTGCTTCTTGCTATAAATGCTTGAAAAATTTTCAAAAATTAGTTTTGAAAATAGAAATTTTGGTCGCTTACTTTATAAATGGAAGAAATATACCATAATTGACAAATATAAAAATATTCTGGAATTTTTTTTTTCCATAAATTATTTTCTAGATAATAGAAATTCATTTTATTTATTTATTCATTAAAAAAAGGGGGTAACGATTTATTTTTTTCTGATTTTAAGAAATAATCTTAAAAGAACTATATATTTTCGATATTTTATACATTACACATATATTTCGTTTCTACCTAAAGTTACAAGAACTAGTAGCGCGACTATAAATTGATATAAATTTTTTTAAGGGGAGATTTTTTTTCTATATTTTGCCTGAAGGTATACGCATATAAAAATTAATTAAAATATAAAAACTAAAATAAGAAAGAACCGCATAAATCAAGTTCCAGTCATTGCAGTTGGAAAACATAGATTTAAAAAAAGGAAGCTTAGACTCGTACTTTAACCTAAAATTTTCCAAGGGAAACTCTCGAATAATCCATGGGGATATGAAAAAAAAAAATTCAAATTTATCTCAAAACACTCTCGTAATTTCCTCCATACCTTAATTTTACATAGTTCAGGGGTGGCTGCAACCCCATCCCCCACGACCTGGCTACACCCCTGACAAACACAGATTACGGTTACAGCTCTCTACTCTAATATTTTTCAGAGTAATAAGGTTTTTATAAGTAATATTGTTTTGTTCAAACGAGATAATTCGTTTTTAAACTTAATAAATTCAACGAAATTATATTACTTTACAGCCATGAGATTTTATTGAATTACTCTTCATCATTTTCATATTTACTGATTAAAAATTTCACAAATGGAATAACTGAAAAAAAAGTTAGCAATAATAAGTTTGTTCTCGAAGTCGCAACAAACGGTCACTGTGACGTCATTTTGAAGTCCCATCAAACAGCAGTAACAAAGCAGTCATGCAGTGCTTTTTACAATGTAGTCACTTAGTGACTGGTCACATAGCAGTCACAAGGTAACTTCACAGTGACGTGACTGTTTACAAATGAAGCGTCACAGTGACCAGAGAGCGGAGTCGCAACCCTCACAAATCACAGTGTGACTAGTTTAAAACAGCCCTGTGACAACTGCGACTCTCTGTAAAGAAACAGCGGCTCTTTTGTGACCATCTATGCTATTAGCGATACCGTGGTAAAATTGTATTTATTTATTGGTTTCACGCATGATTGAAGATCAACATCTTTTCAAAAATCTTAGAATTTCCAACATCATCAAAATCTTACGTTAAGTATATTTTAATTCAATTCATCTATTTTTAAAATGCCCTCGTGGCTGGTTGTATCTAGAAAATAGGAAATCAAACTTGTTTTTACAAACGCAAAGGTTATACGTTTACCAAGAGAGGGTAGTACGCGTCACCAAATGTACCTTTCAGAGCTACACTCGTCCTTCGCTGAGTGGAGTTTCTCGCCACAACTTGAATAAGGTGAGATTTCTGAATATTGGCTGCTAGCAACTGCTCCCGAAAACTGCTAACAACTGCCGAAGGGACACCCGAGACCACTGTTTCAACATGCACGTACACTACATGTTGTACCCGGCAGTCTTCAGTGATATATCAGGATTGAACACTCAACCTTCCGGTTACCTTACTTTCCGGTGCATGTACCACCATAAATAACGTATAACATGTAGTCTACACCAGTCCGGTTACCAGTTCATATATATCATGACATTTTTCCCATACAAGCTCAAATTTGGAAAATAAAGAAAGAGATACAAAAAAAAAAATCCACATTTACAAACGCAGATGTTTAAAATTTTACCTTTTGCATCTGAAGTCGCCCAATAGATCCGAATGAAATTTATCTTTACCTTTTTTAAAGATAAAACTTAAAAATAGATAAACAACTGTCATGCAGAGAGTGCTTTGAAATGTTGAGAGCAATATGTTTTGGAAGAAATCCTTTAAGAAAATATCTGAAGGAGTTTTAATTGGATCCATTAAAGACCGCACTGATTTCCACATCATTCATAAAAGATCTCTTCTTGAATAATAATAATAATATAAAGATAACATTCATAAACGTATTGTAATTCCTTCTAGTAGCAGCAATTTGAGATCAACTCATGTGAAAGGAAATTACTCTCATTAAATTCAGTAAGTGGATGATTTTCGCACCGAGAATAGAATCCTACGAATACAATAATCAATTTATCTCTGTACATTTTCTTAGTTGAAAACAGATTGTTTCTAATTGAGTTAGATTGTTTCTAAATCTTAGACATACGAGGTTCTGATCACTTTCTGCCACTTATGTGCTTCAAGAGCTAGAAAGTGTTTACTAATAAAGTTGGATTGAATAACTGTTTTCTTCAGAGTTATTCAGATACACATCCTACACTATCTCAGAAATGGTCGATGCTTGTGAACATCAGCTGAAGCAATATTTTGCATTAAAATAGATTTATTTGTTTCTTTTTGATAAATACTTCTAATCGAGTTCTTTTATATGCGAGTGATCTTGAGATGCTCTCACCTACTTTTACTATGTAATCCAAGTACTCAATTCACTTTTTCCACCATCCATACATAGCATTTTTTATGGCTTTGCGTCTATTGATAAATGCTATCTTAGTCATCTATTCTCATCCTTTAGAGCACTATATTTTATTTTCTTTATTCATATACTTCTGTTTAACTATTAAACATACCTATTCATAATGTTTTTTAAATGAACTTCCTTTAAGCAAGAATAATTTTTATTCAAAACGTTCAGAATTTTTTTTTCCTTTTTTATGCCGCATCGTGCACATAAAACAGAGAAAATCAGCAGGTAGACACGTAAATATTTGTCCGCATATATTTTCAAAATGAAATACAGAGGGTGTTCACACATTTTTGTAACGATTTTGATTTTCTCCATGAATTTAAATATTAGTTTGAAAATAAAAATGTGATTGGCATTAAATTTTAATAAGGCTTATTTATCATTCACAGCATTAAAAATATTCTTTGCTTTAAAATGACGCTAAAAAATAAACAATACATCGAAGGCTATATTTTTGCGCCATCCGAAGAGAAATACTCTTATTCAATTATTAAAAACGATGCCAAAATTATGGTTTTAATATTTCTTCTCGTAAAATAGGTGGCATAATTAATATGAAAGGGAAAAAAACGTCAAAGTTTATATTTAGCTGGGGAAAAGGCAAAAAAGGCATACCCAACAAAGGTACGTACACCTCTTATTAAATCTAAAGTCGCATGTCATGTTTTAAAGAAAAATACTGCTACCCAAAGAACTATCGCAAAATCTTTAAATATCTCTATGTACTGTGAACAAAAGTATAAAATCTAATTTAAAGTTAATCAAAGCAAAAAAGCACGATGTTCATTGCCTAACGCCAAAACATTTTTCTCAGCGCAAGACTATGTGTAGATTGTTGAATGAAAATTATTTAGCAGGTGAAAAATGGAAATATGCAGTTACAATTGATGAAACTTGGATACATTTATCCGAGTGCAATAGAGAAAACAATATCAAAATCTAGAGAAACTAAAATCTAGAGAAAACAAGGAAAGGTTTTCTAAATGTTTTATGGTTATTACTGGATTTTCTTATAACGGAAAACTTACAATAAGGAAAGTAGGAAAAAAACATTGGGTGGACTCTGGAAGATTGCGAAGGATGAGTGGAACAATATCAGCCTTTATGTTTTAAGAAACGGACTTTTATCTTGGAAATCAAGATGTAATATGATAGTTCAAAGAAAGTGCTATCAGATTGAACACATTAGAAAATAAAATTCTTATAGTTATTTCTATATATATCTTTGCAAAATCATTACAAAAATGTGTGAACACCCTCTGTACATGATTGTTGTTTCTACAGATTTCTTCCAATACAAGAAATTCTATTGGAATTTAATCAAACTTTTACTAGGTACATACACAGCACTTTTAAAGATATAATTCCTTACAAAACTGGAAAAGTTTGAGTAATATAATTTCAAATATTATAGGAAAAAAATAACGCAATTCTCTGTCTGAAGAACAAAACAGCTTGAGAGCTAAGTTGTAATAGATTTATCCCACCGTTTTGTTACGTACACCGAAAGTCAATATCGGAGGAACTACGGAAAAGAAAATCAACAATATCCCAAGTTTCTTTTAATACGTTTCCTTTTAGAAATTCGTTTGCGTTATTATTTCTACTTCTTAGATGGCTTTGCGTCTTTTGCTTCAATGATCCCGTTGTTGCGCCAAGTTTCTGCGATATGGAGGCCAACGCTGATAAGAATGATGAATTAATCTTGCGAAATGTCAAAGAACATATTATGTTTCTCCTAATAGAAATATGATAAAATCTTGTAGATTCGGGTTTGTAATTACTGTGTTTTTGTTATTCGGTGTTTTTACGATAACGAGCCAACATTGTATCAGTTTAATGCAATGAGAAATATAGTTTTAGGCATTTTTATAACTTCGTTAGTTAAAACTACAGCTTTTTTTTACCACGATTCGTGTTGTTTCATCACATATTATTACCTTTCTGTGTTAGCTGTTACTGATTTTTTCTTATCATTAGTCTTATATTTTAGTAGTATTGTTAATTGAAACTATAGAAAGAAGTTGTATATTTATATATTTAAGAGTTCAATTATTTTTTTCGTTCTCAAATAGTACCATGCCATCTAAAGTTAAATTTCTAAAGGACAACCATTTGTTAACCATTTAACGCGCAGAGTTCCCTCTCCGGGAGCACCAAACTCTGACATTTTGACTGTTGCCAGTCACGAAGAATAAATTTGATTTCTATAAAAATAGTTGCGGGTGACATAGCTTCACGAGAATCCTTTACTTTTTAGCACGTCATTTCCCGTAAAAAATTGTCACGATTATTTTTAACAGCACTGGCATCTGCTGAAAAATGGTCGAATGCGAGAACAGCCGGATAGATTGCCCAGTGGTGAAAAAAGGGCAGGCACAACCAGCTGCTCCAAAAAAAGGTCTTTAAATCAGTGGCAGGCTATGATTCCGCCATCTTGCTGGTAATTCAATCGAGCGATGGCAACGCCTGCACTTTTTTCAGCATTGGGAAGGGGTTGCGCCTCAAAGGGTTAAATGACGCTCAATATTTTCGATGGCACTATTTTGACCAGTAAAGTAGAATGAATTCATGAAGATGACGCATCTTGCCTAAAAATAAAAGCTAAATTTTTGAATTTCTGTGGGATATACGTATATGAGGACAGTTCTAGTACAGGGCTTCTGCCATAGTTCCCTTTACCGGTTGTCTTACATGTACACCACACACCAAGAAATAGACTATCACAATTAAAAAATCAGAAAGCTAAAAGAAGTTTTTATTTACTATTTTTTGAATTGTGGAGTGACTATAAGCTCTTAAAATGATCAAATTTTGTAATACATTTTTTTTAGTATTGTTATTTTACTATGCATGTATTTTTTAAAGTGATTGTCCGTGTGATCATTAGAGAGTGAAGAAATTACATTTTGTATGACCAAAGATTTCCTCATTGGGGGGTGGGGGTGGTAACCCCTCTATCTCCCCGTGCCTGCGCCACTGGTTATGAGAGATATTCTATTATGTGTGGTATTCATATTTGTCTTACAGAAACTGTTGTCTTTCTACATATTTTTTGAAATACACTCGAAACAGTTTCCGTTCAACGTTGAACTATCTGTCGGAGCCGTAAAAGCAAGCGCAACAACAATCATATCATTTGATTTGTTAAAGCTACTGTAAATGGTGAAATTTCGTAGCATTAAAGGTTCAATTTTTCACTGTCCTATGGCAATTTCTTACAAGTAATTACAACAAAGAGCAGAGAGAACCCATCGGGAGCGAAGCAAAAAAAATATTTATATGAGTTTCTGGGCAGCAGCCTGTCGGTTGGGTAACTAACATCTGCAGTAGCTTCCATGGGTACCGCCATTTTTATCATTTTTGCCATGTTTTTAATTTTATTGCTCAATTTTTTCTTTATGGTTCGAGATGCAAAAGTTTATGTCTCAGCTTGATCGACAAATTTTAGAGCAAGGTTTCGTCATCTTCTAGAGCCAACTTTTCTAGTACTATGGCGAAATGTTGCATCAAATTTATAACAATAAAGAATAATTTCTAATTAGTATAAAAATGAATTTTAATAACAGTTCAGCGTTTCTTGAGTGACTCTTTAATTGTAAATCTGCATCTATGCTAATACATTAGATTTAAGTACTCCGGCTTAAAATGTTTTTTAAGTGTATTTCACAGTTCCTGTTTTTACTTCGCGTAATAAGGTACTTTGCCAGCTGGCTTCACCATGGCATAGTGATTAATTATGTCACTTAAAATGGTAGACGGTCGAAGTGTGAAGGTCACGGGTTTGGGTCCAATTGCTCGACCACATTAATATATGAACTAACTCGATAATACGGATCAAATTAATAAGTTTAGTAAGTAAAACTTTTGGTACTAAGTAAAGTACTTTAAAAATTAAATTTCAAACAGTGTTGAGTTCGAGGGTAAATGAAGAAATCAGCTAGATGGAAACTCCTTTATTTCCGATATACAGCGGAGGCTCATGATTGAACCTTTTAACCTTTCCAATTGGCGGTAGCAGACACATTTTTCCTGTGGGAGCGAAAGCTTCCTTTAACAAAAATTATTATTTAAGACTCATTTGTATAATATGAAAATAAATATGCTACTTAACACTATTGCTCTATTTGCTAAATATTGGCATGTTATGCATTGTATAGTTAAAACATTAAGACCACCCGATTAATACTTCTTCGGTTTCCCTTTGCCAACACGCTTTGCATGAATGCTACATGTTTTATAAGATAGTCAGAAATAATTGTATAGCTTATTTAAAAGCTATCATGCGATTATTTGATATCCTGATGCAAAGGTTATCGAGCTCTAAGCTCCTCATTCCATGACATCTAAACCGAGAATTAAGATACATCAAGTTAGATAGCAAAACATGAACTGGGATTTAACAGCATGATCCTCGGAATACTTATGCACGATACCAACGTTGTTTTCATAGAGTTATTCAGTATAACAACGTTGGTATCGTGCAGAAGTAGTTCGAGAAACATTCTGTTAAATCTTAAAAGGACAGACGCCTTGTAAAAGGTCTAACTGGTCCCCAATAACGTTGAGAAAAACATATTTCTATGGTGTGTTCAACCTCAACAAACGGTCGCAAAGACTTTCAAGAAAACATATGATACGCCATAATATTTATCTTTTTATGATCTGTGGTACATGTATCGAGCAATTGTTACCAGGGAAAATAATTAATTGACATCACCCTGACCTAGACATTGAATCGGGAAAGGCGAATCTGCTGATCAAGAATGCGTACTTCATTGTTCCGTGGTCTATTGCAAGGCTAAATGACAATGATTCTTAATTAGCACGGGTTCATGGTAGGGGCATCGTCTATGAGCCATACTCAATATAGTCTACTTAACTGTGTACTTCCAAACACTTCTTCTTATACTGGCTCTATATTGGACTGTCAATTAATGAATTGTCTACCACCGATTTTGCTTCATCAAGTTTAATGCCTCCAACGTTCTCTTTCATTGATAAAACATATCCGTCCTGCACCATTGGCATTTACTACTTGTTTCATCGTCATTCATCCAACCTGCACACATACTAGAAGTGACTGCTCGCAAATATCCGGAAAGCTGTGCAACTTTGCTGGTATTTGTGTCCGGCCTTCAAATTTTTCCCTCTATCGAAGTCGCTTAGATTAGTATACGTTCCCATCACAAGCACATGTTGCTAATATAATAATGCTCGGCTGACGGATTGAATGAATGTTTGTTTATAATGACGACAAGCCTTTATCTTCAATTATGAGTACTTCAGTTTGAATTAGAGTTACTAAATTCACGAACGTTGTCAGAGTATGCGCATCAGTTCAGTGCAGTATGTGTTAATCGGAAACAAAACCGTGATCCAGTCCATGCAAAAATGGAGAAGCAGAAAGTAGACGAGTTTGAAAATGAATAAGTTGTTTTGTTTGCATTTCTACTTATCGCAGTTTGACTGCTCATGATGATAACATTAGACATCATTAAACACCAGTCCCATCGAATCACACAATTTCTACATCATCCAGGCAAGCGCATTTGAGTATTGAAATGGGTGGTGTGCCGTTGATGGTAACCATCCTTTGTTATTGTATGAAGACTTCATTTGCCACTTTTTGTGACTGTGAGTACATTTCCATAGTGTTAATAATAGCAGTTAACATTTCACCATAAGATGGTGTAAATTAGATGCAACCTTTCTATGGAGAAACGTTGAATTATAATTTGATGCTTAAATTGATCAAGGAACTAAATCATGGTTCAAAGTTTCTCCATAGCAAGAATGCAGCTAATTTAGCTCCATTGTATGATGAAATGTTGAGCTACTTCTGTTAACGGAGCACTCCCGTCTTCCGAAATCTTGTGTGTCATAATATTGAGCCTTAGAGAGATGGAAGTGAGAAGGCTTATGGTTTGCACAAACTCAATTTTTACATTTTCTACTGAACTCATCTCTTACTGGCTCGGTAGTTACTTATTACTTCATCATTTCAAAGTCAACACAACAGACATCAGATTGCGGTGCTACATTTTTTTGAAGCTGTGCTTCTTTAATTAAGTTATAAACCTCATTTACAATCACAAGCACGTCAGAATAATATGGCGCATTTTACTATCTAAACGTAAATGATGAGTACTCTCATTAAAACTGAAAGGCTGGATGAAATTTTGGATTTAAAATGTATTAATTAAAAAAGTATTAATTACGTCAACACTGAAATCATATTCCTTTTCAAGGCTTTTCGACAAGGCTGTAAAAGTGCTTTTGTATTTATGTTTTCTGTCTGTTTTCCTAGTCATGCTGTTTCCGAAATAATTATACTTCGATTCAAGTGAAGTTTTTTCTTTGGTTTGACGTTTACATTTTTTTATAGGAGCATATGAGTAAAATTCCAGTGCATTAGGATGTATGCAGTGTATTTTAGCAGAATGTATTAATGAAGCTACTCTTTTTTCAAACTAAATGAAAATATCTGAAAAAATTAATGGATCAACCCATAAATCATTAATTACTATTATTTCATTGCCATCATTATTTTCAAAAGAGTTCTTTCTGAAACGGAAGCGTAGATCATTACAACAATGCAGTCGTTTCTTTATCCTTCGCTTCATATTATTTACGATCATTTATATAAAGATGCATTTTGCGTCTGCTTCTTTTGTAATGTTTTCTATTCTTTGAACCATCAAAAGTATAAAGGTATAATAGCCATGATAGATTTGTTATCCAAAATGACAGCTACTGTTTCTTTCTTCTTGATTCAAATTACAGAAAAAAAAAAAAAACATTAATCGTTTCTCTTTTTAAAACCCATTTTCTACCAATGTCGTATTCAAAAGTTTCCTTTTAAGTTTTTGACGGCTATTAATTTCAGTAATCTTTAATTTTCTGTTGTATTTATTTATTCATCCCTACTTGCATTAATTTTTGGATTAATTTCTTTTTTCACAGAGGGTACGCAAAACATTCTAAAATAGATCGTGGGTGATTTTATGTCAAAACCCAAAATTACCATTGTTTGCAAATTCTACTTACCATTCCTTGTATTAATTTATAAATATATAGCGTGACTTAGAAAATGAAGTTTAGGCAGTATAGTTACACAAATTTATGGAGCAAATTATGCAGATGATCTAAAATGCACGTTGGTCATATGCTCACAGCGCTATTTGCAGATTAATAAAATAGCAGCCTCACAAATGGCCATTAATATCGGCCACTTACGGAATCATACATTTCGAGATGATCTACATTCCATAAGCGACTTTGTTATAAAATATACCTTAACGATCGCTCTGAAGAAAATTCCATCGACTGAACGATTTTGCGAAGGGTTAATTTATGGCTATATGCTGGATGGTTGGTTTTACTGTGGTATCACTGCTAAAATGAAAGAATATTTGTCCACTGTGCATAGAGTTTGCAAAAGGTAGATCGATAATCGAAATGGATTCGTTGCGTAAGCCCTAGTCTACCTAGATGTACATTTTAAATGTATATTTAAATATTATCTGTTTGTGTATCTACTTATGATTTTATCAAAATGTCTCAATATTTATCTATTGGTTTTCATAATTAAGCATGGACAATCTAGTTTTCAATATGTTACTGTCGTTAGTAGTAATAACTTTCCTATAATAACTTTCCTATATGTGTAATATTTATAGCTTACAAGGGTACAATAGCGAATAAAGGTTATACAAAAAGAGGAGTGGCGGACAAAAAGCTTATGTCAAATGCAAAATGTTTATGAACTTGTTTCACAAAATTTAATAGCTAAAATAATAATAATTTAACCTTTTTAGCACCCAAAGCGTGCCATATTATCGGCACTTTTGTAAAATCGTTAGGTATAATTTCAAATTTTAAGAGACCGCTATTAAAATGTAACGGAGACCGGGGCTAGTAGTGCCATTTTCGATATTTTTGATATTATCTGCAAGATTTGAATTGAAGTAAAACATTCACTATATCAAACGTTACAGTAATTCTTGTATAATCTCTTCTCTACTTATTATAAAAGAAGGTGTCTGTCTGTGTGTGTGTGTGTCTGCCGGCAGCGTCACGGACAAACGGCTACACCTAGAAACACCAAATTTGGTACTCGGGAAGATGTAAATATGTAGTTGTGCACCTCGAAGCGATTTTTTCAAAATTCGACCTAGAATTTTTTTTCTTTTATGTTTCATGCGATTATTGGCATTTTTTCTCACTTAATTCGTAATAACGGCGAAAATTACGCTCGAAGCAAAACGGCATTTGTATCATCGGATAGAGAGAGAAATTTTCTTTTAAAAACAGTTTGTTCTGAATACGTAACATGATTTACCGAATTTTAGGAATTTTTTTACTAAACATCTGCTTCGCGTTTTTTTTTCGTAAAATAATTTTAAAACTGTCGCATCTTCAATTCTATCCGTCATAACTTTTAGATATTTTGACAAATCGTGAAACATTCTTTTTTCCCTCTTTTAAAATAAAAACGAAAAAATTATGTAAATTAGATGATTTTATACGAATTTTAATGCAGCCAAATGTTTAGAATTTAATAGCATCAACGCGATCTTACGCCATTCATTACATTGCGATCACGGCACGAGAATTTATGTTCGGTTGTTGCCACAGAAAGGATTAAAAAAAAGGGTTTTGTCAACCAATCGAGTTTTTAAATGGGATATCAGAATTTCAATTCGCAAGTGAGGATCTATGACGTCAAATGCTTTAAGATACGTAAAAATTACGCCATAATTTTAACTCATTTATTCCAGCTCTATTTTCAACACAGGGAGACGATATTTTGATTAAAATTTACTGTAGAAATAAACTAAGAAATTCACGATTATTATTATTAGAAGAGGTATTTTAATCCGGTGCTTATTTACAAATTGAAATGTTTTCACGGCGCTGAAAATGTTCATTTTAAAAGTTACAAAGTTCGTTTCAAAGCGCGATATATTAAAATTTTTCTATTTACTATTTTTATTTTTGGCATTTAATTTAGCGCAGGCGTTGCCTAACATACGCATGCAGGTTGCGAGTATAGTTTTATTTTAACGTTGAATTACGTTCCTCCATAAAGGTCCAACGCAAAGTTTTAATGATACCGTTTGAAAATATTTATGCGAAATATCGAAATTAACTCCCTCAATCTACGGGGTATCCTTTACGGCAGTCAAACAGTGACGTCATAAATTTAAAAAAATGCGTGAAATTTGTAAACTCTGCAACTCTAACGCCCTGTCACAATTAAAATGGGAATAAGTAGCTCCTCGAGATTACACTGTTTGATGTTTTTCAGGAGACAGGACTATGGAGGATATAAAAGATATCGCTATATTAGATACATGGATATTTAAAATGGCAACCCTTGGATATTTTCTCCCCGCAGTAAGATGAAATGGTTTGCGGCGCTAAATACGCCAATCTTATAAAACTATGTATAAATTAAATATATATGGAGAGTTTCCTTAATGGCAACCATTATGTGAAATGATTATTATTTATACTAATGCGTAAATTGCAAAGAATCGCCACAGAATCACAAGATCCCATTGAGGCCAAATAATCTAAGCTGTTTCTTTTAAGGGAGCCTTGAAGAGGGAGAAGCGAGTATAGATAGTATTAGTGTACGTAATAGGTAGTATTATTAGATTTGTAAAGATAATATGAATAAATCGCAATGTACTTCGTTAATAAATATTTCATGAAATTAAAAGTGTTTATCCTTTTTCAACGGTTGTCTTACAACCAACTAAATGAAAAGTAATTCTAATTTGCGTTAATATATCCCGCAGTAATTTCAACAGAGGAGATTACTTGAACATTTTTAAAAATGAAATTCTGTTTTGTCACATGGAGATATGATTTTAGTAGTAAAATATTCCCTTCTTCCCGTATGAAGAGCGGGTGCGCAGCTATTTTAAAAACATCTCTTGAAAATAGCATAAATGAATTCAGAAGACCTCAAAACGTGTAAATACACCAAAATCTCGAAGTCGAATTTTTTCATGATTACAATACTTTCCTTATATGGTACATGTTCGGAAAGAAATAAATGGTGCTCCATTTCATGTAGTGTCTTAGGTATTTAATGCTACAACTTGAGCCTAAAAAACAGTATTATGTAGAAATAAGACATTTTGAAAGCCAGGAGTTCTCTGCAAACCATTAAGCTTTCCACTTTTTTGATAGTGAATGACACTGACGTAGTTTTTTGAGTCATTATACTGCAATGATCAGGTTAGTACTCATGACACAAACTTTACATTAAGAGCCAAATAATTTTGCTCTTTTTTTTTAATTCCACATCACGAATAATTTCGAATTACACATGTAAGGAAAATTTTCGTTTCCTACCGTGCGAAGAACGGGCACGCAGCTAGTATATCTATAAAACTATCATTAACATTATTAACGTTTTTGATAACATAAAGTGAATTCTGCGTAACCTCGAAATTTGTCACAACTTGCCCCGTAGCGGGGCTAGTAGTGACATGCTTGGGGCACATTGTGACACATACAGATACATTGTAACATACATACAAATTATGTAAGAAATGCAATTAAATGGAAATTTTTAAATGAATAATGAGAAATTTATTAATTTATAGCGTTCTTAACACAATAAAAACACTTATGTTTTTAATAACACTGTAAATCAAATGAGAATAAAATACTAGTTAAATTACTAACACTTGTAAACCTTTGGTCCTTTATAAAGCTACTTTTAGAGACATTCAACAATAAAAATAAAAGAAAAAAGCCTTAGGTTAATAATAAAGAAATAAAAAGTAGCCAACACTAATCTTTAATCATATTGATCTTTGACTTTACCTTCTACAACGTGTAGTCCTATATCCTATAGGCCTATCTATATTTTTAATTCCCCGTTTTCATCGCTTCTTTCAGAGTCTGTTTGCAGTTAATACAAATCTAAAAAGGATCATTTTGGGTACATTTGACATGTGCAAATCCTTTACCTGTCATGCATTGGACCCAGTTTTCTCCTGGTCTAGAATTTTCGAATTGCTCCAAGCAAACTAAACATGCGAAATTTTCGTCATTTCCAGAGCTATCTGATTCTTGCTCCTTCATTTTTTTCAATATTCTAGGTGTAATTTTTTTAATGTCTTTCTTGACCTTTCCATATAATTTCCTTCTTGCTTTCTCTTCTTCCATTTGTTTCCTGCATTCCCTTGTTTTTTATTCTGCTTAAATTTTCTCTTTTATAGGCGAGCTTGTTAGAATGGCAGATTTCAAACATTTACGAGCGGAGCGCTTGCCATTTCGAGGTCCTGCTTTACGGGTATTCAGAGGGTATAAGGGTATGTCACAACATGCCCCCAAGGCGGGGATTCTTCGGTTACCGGGTGTCGTCGCCAAGCGGTGATGAGTCGCCAAGCTTGGAGTTTGGTCGAAAGTTTGTTTACTTTAGCGTTAGAGTCAGATGTCTGTTGTAACCTGTGTAGATTGAGTTGAGGTGTTGGATGATGCTGTATTTTGATGAAAAAACGCTCGGTGGGTTCATTAAACGATACCAGGATGTTTGGTAAAGGAATTTTGTGATTGGTTTAGGCAATTTAACTGTAATCGGTAAACTGAAAAGCAGGTGAAATTGAATTCGATGTGTAAGTTCTTGTTTGGTGTTTGTTAAGTTATTTACGGGGAATACAAGATGTATTTGGAAATGTGTTGTGTTATTTGAAGTGTAGTGTATATTATGTTGTTGTTTAAAAAGGAAGTGTGTGTTTATTTGAAGGAGGGCGTGATTATAATGTTAAATAAAAAGAAGTGTTTTGGTGTTATGTTATTAGCTGATGTGTATGATATAAGGAACAGAGTCATTGGAATGCGAAAAGTACTTGTATAGAGTAATGGTCCTAAGTAAATCTTCAACACCTTGTGATCGTACAGGAAAAATTCTACCCTTGCAGGTTCTAATTAAAAAGAAATTCTCTCGAGTGGTCCGACTCCAATAAATTTCAAAAAGGGCACATACCTGTTTTATGGATGTCAACGAACGGAGAGCAGTGATGCCGAAATCTTGTACACTACAAACGCTCTAATTTAACACACACATATATAATTCCTGTGATGCGTTGTTTATTATGAAGACACCAAATTATATAAGAAAAAAGAACTTTTTTTTTATTTACGCATGATAAATATGGGTGAAATGGTGCTGGTCAACTAACACAAATTATAAAGTTACACAAACAAGAATTTTAAAAAGAAAATGGCACATGGGGCCACCAAGGACTATCCTCATAAAAAAAAACTATACACACACAGCAGGCCGACGAGCAGAGAACTGACTCTCACGTCTTTGCGATCCGTGGGCTCGGAGCTCGCCATTTTCGCCAAGCGTGGCGAGATAGACTGCTGTAGCCAATCAGGAGCCTGCACAATGTCTGCGTACCTGGCGATATGTTCGCCATCGTAGCGGTCGTCTTTTTGTAACCCTACGCTAGCAGGACGGAATTTCACGTGGCGGAAGGTTCGACGATGTTCTAGAACATTCGCCATTTTTCAGGAAGGTTGTAGCACTTGTACTTACGGGGACGAGACATCGGTACATCATTGCATGACGGCTAGCTAGGCCTGGGAGCAACTTCCACGTGGGAAATTAAAGTTATCGTCCTTTAGCTCTCAAGATTAAAAAAATTATAGTAGAAGGAAAATTTCCTTTTACCAGAACAAATATGGCTGAAACATTGGGGGATATGATAAATCAGAGAAAAAAAAAGAAAATTTGCAATTCTTTGTAGTATGTTAAATTTTAGAAAAAAGTGTGAACCAAAATTTTATAAAGGGGTGTCACTATGTGACATCCTCCCGCAAAACAGGGAAGAAAAAAAAAACACAACCAGCACCATGGGCTACAAAGGGAATTACAATGTCGACGGACAACTGTCGACCAAAGGAACAGATACAATACATTTTCATATATAAAAAAATACATACAGAGTTAAACAGTTGACGCACCTACAAACTGTGCGTATAACTTCAGAACACATTTGTTGCCTGGGAATAAAAAATCATATAAATTTGTACATACATGGTAAAAGTGTTGTAAAATTTCGCAGTTCTCCTATTAGTTTAAATTTTACAAGCATTGACATTATTCGTATCAGTATGTGCATATTTCAACTAGGTTACACGAAAAGATACATCCATTATGACAATGTTTTATATATGGCACTAGTATAAAGAAAGTATATAATAGAAACATACAGAAATACACTATAAAGAAAACATTTACTGTAAAAGGTGGGCATTGGTACCAATGGGGGAACACAAACTTTTGTTATTTACACACTTATTTATACATTTAGGAGCAAACTAAAATGAAACTTAGGTGTATTACACAGTACATACAGTTATACGCTGATACACGTGTTGGCATGTGCACATGCTGAACCAGTATAGAGTGACTTATACTGCAGGAAGATTATGTACATTCACTACATTAATGCAAGTTCATGAAGGAAAAGTCAAATGAATATGGAGAATCACCATATCCCTGGTACAAAGAGAAAAAACCAAAAACTGACCATAGGTCACAAAAAAGGAAGTGAAATGGACAAAGGAAGGAAACGAAAAAAATTGAACAGTATGGTGCAAGGGCCAAGTAAACCTTGTTCAAAGATTGAAAACAAATGAGAACCCTCTGTTCTGACAAAGGAAACACAACAAAACATGGCTGCGAAGTTATATTATTCTTGCAATAGACAAATGTAAATCAATGAGTATACAATATGTTATATAAATTGCATTTACTTGTTTTACCACGAAGTTACACAACATTATTGGTATGCAGGTACTGTATGTAAATATCACATCTTAGAGCATTTTCAATTGATCAATATTTGTATGTTTAAATACACTTTACTATTGGATACCTGAGAAACTGTGCTGTTAAGGTAAGTTTTAGTTTTATCGTATTTGTATGTATATCAGTTCAAAAGTCCTTGGAGTGTTATCCAGGTGGAAAGAGAAGTATAAGGCAACTTTACACCCGCCAGCAGGCATAATAACAAAGCATTTGTGAGAAGAACAAACCTGTATCTAAAAGATGGTAAATTGTTGCAACATTGTTAAAAGGATACATGGAATGCAGATCTACTTCTTTGTGCGACTTCTGAGGGGATAAGGACTCCTGGCTCGAACTGGTTGGATAACAGGCAGATGTGAGGGGATGTCATCTTCATCAGTTGTTTGGTCTGGACTGCTCGGAGGATCTTGCAGCACTTGTTGTTGGTTTGGCAGAGGCTCAAATTCATCAGGAAAATCACAGACTGTGGGACTGGTATCACCGTTTATGTCGTCATCCATATTATTGTGGGACATTAAACCTGTTGGTTGTGCCGCTGATGCAGAAGGTTGAGAGTGCTCAATCAGATGGGGCTTACGTTGAGGGACAAAAATAAGTTTGTTTATGTGAACTTTCTTTATAGGTGCATGCGATTCTTCTTTTCGCTGAATCGATACAATGACTGGACTATGCACTGTTTTGACGATGTATGGTCCTGTATTTGATGAGTGAAATGCACCTTTATTTTTTAAGTAGACTGTATCATTCACTCTTGGTTTTCTTATTTTTGCCTTTTGGTGTTGTTTACTATTTTGAAGGTGCTGGAAATTTAGTAAGTTTTCATGGACTTGCTTGTATATTTTTTCAAGGTTTTCTAACATATTGTTGTAATCACTTTCTTCATCGAGTATACGTGTTTTCATAGGTGTAAAATTGTCATACATTGTCGCCAGAGAACGGCCAAAGTGGACCTTATTCGGTGAAAAGCCAATTGTTGAGTGTGCCGAAGAGTTATATAACATTTGATGAATCTTAATGGCGTGGAAAAATGAAAGATTATCTTGCATAAGTGCTTTAATTGTTGCTTTTATAGAGGTGTTTATTCTTTCCGAGACTGAGTTAGCCTGCGGGTGAGCAACTGTAGTGTGTTGTATCTTAATGCCCAACATATTGTTAAACTCATGCATCATAGCTGAGGTAAACTGTGAACCCTGATCGGTCAGTATTAGTTGAGGTCTTCCAAAGGTGCAAAAATAGTCAAACAGAAGTTTACAAGTATTCATAGCAGTAATTTTTTTTATCGGATACAGGTATAGGAATTTTGAGAAGTGATCGATTACTGTCAGAATAGAATAGCCATTTCTGAACGGACCTACAAAGTCCAGTGATATAAATTCTCCCGGTCTGGTTGGTATATGTGTGTTTTGAAAAGGTGCAGGTGGAATTGTAATGGGTTTTGAGGAGAGGCATCTTGAGCAGGACTTGACGAAATTAACTGTATCAGCAAATAAACCTTTCCACCAAAAATTTTCCAGGATAGCATTGTATGTTTTGATGATGCCAAAGTGTGCTATATGATGGATTCTTAAGCACTTGGCCTGTAAGGATAGTGGAACAACAACTTTAAATTGTGTGGAAATCTGGTCTTCCGTCTTACATTGTTGCATGAATTTTAAAAGTCCAGTACTGGGGCATATAATATAATTTTTGTGTTTGGTTGGGCCAATTTTTCTTATGTCTTGGATGATCTTCTTCAAGTCTGCATCATTATTCTGTTCATATAGCAATGTAGGAATTGAAATTTCACATAAAGGATCTGGTGGTGGTCTAGAAATTATATTGTGGTCATCTTCTGCAGTGTAGGTATGTAATTCATTTATGTTTTCATTATGTATTGGGATTATGTCATTACTTCGTATTAAATTAGGATTCGATTGAACATCTTCAGAATTATGTTTGAAAGATGTCCTTGAGAAAAAATCAGCAAGAACATTCTGTTTACCAGGTACATGTTCAAAGACAAAAGTATACTCTGACAGTTCCAGTAACCATCTTGATATAATATCTGCAGGTGAAGTGATCTTTTTGTAGTGTTTTAGTGGTTTGCTATCAGACAGTATGGTAAATTCTCTTCCATACAGAATGTTTTTGAATGCATGAACTCCTTTTACAATAGCCATAAGTTCCAGCTTTATAGCGGGGTAGTTCTTTTCAGCATTACGAAGTGCTTTAGAGAAATAGGCAACAGGTAAAAGATTATTATTATCTGGTGACTTTTGCATTAATATGGCCGAAATTGCATGCGCCGAGGCATCTGTGTTTAAATAAAAGTGCTTGTTAAAATCCGGTTGTTGAAGGAAGGGTGTTTTAAAAAAAATATCTTGGAGTGTCTGAAAAGCAGCTTGATGAGTGGGAGTCCATTTAAATGAAACCTTTGGTGATGTTAGTAAGACAAGTGGGTCTGTTAATTCTGCATACCTGGGAATAAGTTGTCTGTAAAAGCTGCAAATGCCTAGAAATTTTTTGACCTGCCTTTTTGTTGTAGGAACAGGGAAAGAAGTTATCTTGCAGATATTGGAATTTATGGGAGCTATTTTAGATTGAGATACCCTGAATCCAAGGAAATTAACTTCTTCTTTGTGAAAACTACACTTTTTGAGATTCAGTGTGAGATTATATTTCTTGAATAGATTGAGTAGCTTTTGAAGTTTGACTATTGTTTCAGTAAAACTATTGGAACAAATAAGTATATCATCTTGGTAACAGACTATTCCGGAGACGTTACACTCTTCTTTGATGGTGTCCATGAGAGCTTGAAAGATGGAAGCACTTGTTTTGAGCCCGAATGGGAGGCGATTAAACTTGTATGTACCCCACGGAGTGGTGAACGAAATCCTTTCCCTATATGTTTCCGGAAGTTCGAGCTGATGGTAAGCTGAGGGCATATCAAGAGACGTGAAGAAACGAAAATTGGCAATGCTGTTGATTATCTGACTAATTTTTGGTAACGGGTATGATGAGTGTTGGACAATAGAATTTAAAAGGCGTAGATCGAGTGCCATTCTGTATGTTTGTTTATCTTTTTCTACGGCTCTCTTCTTGACAAGGAGCATTGGACATGCCCATGTGGCAATATTTTTAGAAATTATACCAGCAGCTTCCATATCATTAAGTTGTTGCTGTGCTTCCTGTTGTAACGCCTGAGGTATTGGAAACGGTAGACATTTTATGGGGTAATTTGACGTAAAATGTAAAGTGGGTTCAATTCTATCTGTGTGGCCCATAGTAGTTAAAGATGAGGAAAAGGTCTGGAAGTTTTCTTCTAAAACTGTGTGGAGTTCCTGCTGTTCCTTTTGGGACAAGTGAGAAACGTCATATTTGCTATTGTGGAATTCTACGTATCTTTGTTGGATTATTTCTTGAGTAGGCTGAATAAGATTTACTATTTCTGCATGACCTGGAGGGGGAATTTCGGTGTTAAATTTGTTGGGCTGAGACAGGAATGGACTTCGAAAGTCAGCAATCTGAAAGATGTCTCCGACATGAGAATTCTTCTTTATGTGTTTTGCTTCATCACTGGGGTTTTCACAATAGACATCAAATTGGATTTTAAAGTGTGGTTGTGTGTGCTGTGTCTCCCGGTCTTGTGTGAGTTTCTGCTGGTCTGCCTGCCTGTGTGAGCTGCTGCTGCTGTGTGCCGTGTGAAATTGAGTGTATAGACTCAAAAAAAATAGCTCGATGTGTGTCATTAGGTATAAATAAAAATTCGGTTCTAAGTAGCTCTTCTGGAATTATAGCATACATTGTGACGTATCTCTGCTCACCAGGGGCTAAAAGAGCCTTTTGTGTTGCTCGAGCTTTGCAATTAACATGATCTTGCTTATACTGCTGAGGAATGAAAGGGGGGGCATGTACATGTTTCCTCAAATCACTATCGGGTGCATTTTGTTGTTCTCGCATCTGATTTTTAAGGATGTTATTGATATGACGGTTTGCAAACTTTTGATCACTATCATTTTCAAAAAAAATATGACTTTGAGCTATTTTACACATCTTGAAGTCGGGGAAGATTACGACATTGAATTTATGGATGAAGTCAAACCCTAACAGGACTTTGAATGATGACAATTCTGATAACTGGAAGATATACATTGGATGTTTAAAATTATTATCCTTTATTTTAAATGACACCTCTACACATCCCTCAAAATCAACCTTAGAATTTATGGTACTTATTTCAACATTACGGCTGAGGTATCTGTAATTAAAACAATGTTTGTTTTGATGGAAAAACACCTTATCAATAATTGATATTGAGCTTCCCGTGTCGAGTAATACTGGGATATTGTGGTCAGCGAAGGCTGCAGTTATAATTGGAATATGAGGTTGTTTCTTGTTGACATTTGCAATGAATTCTTGTATTTGTGAAACTTGTAGAGGGTTCTTGTCTATACTGATATTTATCGATGCACTTGATGTATCTTGAGATTGAGAGTACTGGGCATCTTTCAGACTCTCGTTTATAAGTTTGGGTGACTATTGCTGATAGGTACTATGGAAGTTGAGGATGTGGGGAGCGGTGGGATGTTATGTTTGTTTAAAGATGCAAAGAAACGGGTGGCATGTGGACAGATAGGAGCAGCATGTCCGGGTTCATGACACACCTGGCAACTAATATGGCTATGAAGGTAATTGTAGTTGTTGTGATTGGCATTATGAGGATGAGATTGTCTGTGCTGAATAAAAGATGAACGTTGATTATTTCCCCGTCGAAAATTTCTTCTGCCATTGAGTCTGTTGTGACTTTTAAAATTGTAAAAGTTCCTTTGAGGTAGTGGCTTATGCAATGGAACGTTGTGTGTTCTTGTTCTCCTGTTATAGGAGGGTCTCCTGGCACTATAAGTTTCTGGATCTTGCTGGATCTTACGATCTAATTTGTCCAATTTTTGTTGAATTGAATTCAAAGTCTCATTCTCGGGAGTTATAACGCTGGGCTGCTGAGCTAAGATATTATTATGGATGATACATTCTTGTACCATGATCGCTTTGCTTACTGCCTCCTCATATGTTTTGATACCGGACTGTAAAATTTGTAAACGAATTTCCGGTGGCATAATTTGTGTGAGTTTAACAAATTTGATTTGTGACAGTGCATTTTTGTCTGCAACGGATGAATAAACTTTTGATGCCAGGACATCAAGTCTATGTGCTAAATTTCGAACTGTTTCACCTGGCAACATATTGAAAGAATGAAATTCCAAGATTGACGTCGCTTCCGATCTGTTTTGAAAAAAATCGCTGAGTAATTTGAATAATTCTTCAGATGTCTTCACCTGGTTTATTTGCGATGACTGTTGAATTAACTTTAGGGCATTTCCGCCAAGTTTGGATTTTGCATATGCTAATAAGAATTGATCATTCCACCCCTGAATGGTGGCAACTTCACGGAGCTGGTCAATAAAAAAATTTAGTTGATCAGAATCCCCGTCAAACGACTGAATATGGATGGCAGGGAGGCTGTGAGGCCTTAAAAGATTATTGCTATGCGTATTATTTCGATCTGTGGCTTCAATGCATGGGACTTCTGGTATTAAGGTAGGTGGCATGTCTGACACACTTGCGACAGTCTGCGATCTCTTTTTCTTGGGAGGCATAGTTTAATTCTATCAGATACTATTATAGGTTGCTTATTTACTAATATTTATGAAATTAAGAGCATCACATATATATATACACAAAAACAATTTCTATTTTTAGAGTACTTGCACCATTTTTTTTTTTTTTATACAATCATTATGTTCTATACTATGTACGATTATATTTCAAAATCTCCTGATAAATTATATGTATATCTATTTCATACTTCTATTAAGGTTCTTCATTTGATCATTCAAAAATTGACAATTTTACTAGTGCTCATTTTTGCCGATCTTCACGCATATATTAACAACAATACTAACGGCAATCGGACCTTTGAGAGGCGTCACGGTACCATATTATGATATAAGGAACAGAGTCATTGGAATGCGAAAAGTACTTGTATAGAGTAATGGTCCTAAATAAATCTTCAACACCTTGTGATCGTACAGGAAAAATTCTACCCTTGCAGGTTCTAATTAAAAAGAAATTCTCTCGAGTGGTCCGACTCCAATAAATTTCAAAAAGGGCACATACCTGTTTTATGGATGACAACGAACGGAGAGCAGTGATGCCGAAATCTTGTACACTAAAAACGCTCTAATTTAACACACACATATATAACTCCTGTGATGCGTTGTTTATTATGAAGACACCAAATTATATAAGAAAAAAGAACTTTTTTTTTATTTACGCATGATAAATATGGGTGAAATGGTGCTGGTCAACTAACACAAATTATAAAGTTACACAAACAAGAATTTTAAAAAGAAAATGGCACATGGGGCCACCAAGGACTATGCCTCATAAAAAAAAAACTATACACACACAGCAGGCCGACGAGCAGAGAACTGACTCTCACGTCTTTGCGATCCGTGGGCTCGGAGCTCGCCATTTTCGCCAAGCGTGGCGAGATAGACTGCTGTAGCCAATCAGGAGCCTGCACAATGTCTGCGTACCTGGCGATATGTTCGCCATCGTAGCGGTCGTCTTTTTGTAACCCTACGCTAGCAGGACGGAATTTCACGTGGCGGAAGGTTCGACGATGTTCTAGAACATTCGCCATTTTTCAGGAAGGTTGTAGCACTTGTACTTACGGGGACGAGACATCGGTACATCATTGCATGACGGCTAGCTAGGCCTGGGAGCAACTTCCACGTGGGAAATTAAAGTTATCGTCCTTTAGCTCTCAAGATTAAAAAAATTATAGTAGAAGGAAAATTTCCTTTTACCAGAACAAATATGGCTGAAACATTGGGGGATATGATAAATCAGAGCAAAAAAAAGAAAATTTGCAATTCTTTGTAGTATGTTAAATTTTAGAAAAAAGTGTGAACCAAAATTTTATAAAGGGGTGTCACTATGTGACAATGTGTTATGGATATTTTTGAAGAGTTATTTAAAATAAAGGTAAGTGTTTTTTTTTAAAGAATTTTTGCAATTGCTTAAGGTTTTCAATGTGAATTGTAAATGGATATTTGATGTTGTTATGTTTTCATATAGTGACTTTATATGAGGTGTATAACTAGGTTATTTAATGCACCGATGTTGTTTTGAGTTGAAAACGGGCCAGTGTTTGCCCAGTTTACATAGCTGTACAACTAGGTTGCTGAATCCACTGAGGTTTTTTTTAGTTAAAAACGGACCACTGGTTGCCTAGTTTACATAGCTGTACAACTAGGTTGGTGAATCCACTGAGGTTTTTTTAGTTAAAAACGGTCCACTGGTTGCATAGTTTACATAACTGTACAACTAGGTTGCTGAATCCACTGAGGTTTTTTTAGTTAAAAAGGGTCCACTGGTTGCATAGTTTACATAGCTGTATAACTAGATTGCTTAATATTCTGAAATTTTTTTAGTTAAAAGTGGTTTACTGTTTGCTCATTTTTAATTGCCTGTTACTGAATTTGCTGACAATTTTTAGTGTTAAGTATGGATGGTGTATTTTGTTTTATTGTTTTTTTTTAAGTGGAATATCTGTGGAATTTTAATGTGTTAAAGTAATTTGTATTTCCTGACAGTGCTCAACATGTTGTATTATTTTATCGTATTCTAAAATGGTGTTTCACACGTGAAAAATTTGGCGACAAAAAAAAGCGCCAAATCGCGGGTGTTGGCGAGAAAAAAAAGTCGCCAAAAATAGCCGACACCCGCTAACCGAATAATTCCCCCCAAGGCTTTGTCACAACTAGCCCCGCCTTATACCATTTTGAACTTTATTCATTTTCCGAAATGCTGGAATGAACAACAAATGAAATACATAGAATAACAGCTCAAAACACTACCAATCAAAAAATGTTAGAGCAGTTTACATACCTCAGTATCTCTAGTGGCCAGGATGATTCCAACGTAAGTCACAATGTTTACTTTTGTAATATAAAACACGATAAATATTTTTATCTCGAAAACAAAACAACGCTAAACTTCCAAACATCCACAGCACACTGACACAATCAACCTGTTCACTCACGTGACGCGACAGGTGCTGCAACCTATTGGCTCAGTATGAAAGCTCGATGGCACAACTAACCCCGGTCACCCCTACTTTCTTATTTATTTACTTGCATCATTTCTTTTTTAATCACCGCTATCTTGGTAGCTTACTTTCATTGACCAACACTCACACTCACCGCCACCTGCTGAAAGTAGAGACGCACTTGTATCTGTCCAGAGGCATCGTTTAGAGATTCAGGCAGTACAAGTTCTTCAAGTAGCTGCTCTACGATAAAAAGAAGTTTCTTTCTTGTGCGCAAAAGCCTACGCCATATTTTCTTTTATTTGGAAAGTCATTCCATGTAAACCTTTCTGCACTTTTGAGTTAACACCTAAAGCAAATTCCAATTGCTGTGTAAAAAAGAAAATCACAGCAGTTGCAAAATAACAATTTTTACGCGAAAACGTTATAAATAAATATTATTTGATTTTTACTACATATTTTAAATGGTTGCTGATCATTTTCCCTAATGGAGAATTTTTTTTATGAAATGTCAAGTGTACGCCTGTACAGTGCTAATACAGGCGGCAGCATGCTTATAGCGATTATGCATCTATAACATTCACAACAATGTTAACGGCTGGCGAAGTTCTACATATGTTACGTTCCAGCACAATTTTGTGGTGATGGGCCGGTAATTATTAAGTACAGTGTTAACATAGAACTGTGTTATTAATGATGTACAAACATTTTCAAAATGAACAGCGTTGAATAGAAAAATATTGTTTTTCAAATTAAAATGTCCCCAAAAATCCACACTATTTTTTATATCACACAAATTGAATATTATAATGGTATTTATTTTTCTTCAGTGATGTATAAAATATAAGTATTTTATATTGAGAAATAAACAGTTTTTACTTCAGGTGCTGGAGTCCTGACAATATTTTAACATCCTGGGAGTATTGAGATAGACAAAACTGGGAAGTTTTCACGCTATAACAAATTCAGACATTTGCGTACCTGGGAGAAGGGAGGGTAGGGAGCTTAACCAGTCACAGAACCTTGATTTAGTCTGTTTACTCTCATCACTAGAAATGCGTTACGCTGATGATGTCCTTCTGTGTCCTTCGATTTTTTTTTCGTTCTTTTAAATGTCCAACAACCATTCAGCGTAATTTTTGGCATAAACCCACAGTGCTGTTCTTTGTGTAATGGAAGCGAACGGATTGAAACACGGTTCAATGTTTGAAATCTGAACGAAAAATGGATAATTTATCTACCTGAAAAAGCAGCTAAGTTTAAACGACTTTCCCAGCAATAAAAATATTAAATTTTATTAAAATCTGCAACATATCTCAGGAAATAGCCCTGAATACTATTTTTAAGCTAAAAGTTAAAAAATTGAGCCTGATATGCTTAAGTTTTGTAAATTAAAATTTTAGGTATGTTGTGGTGAAAACAGGAAGCCAATGTACAGAATTCTATCTTAGCCACTCAGAGAATTAAATTATATAAAAATGAGTTTTCCTCAACAAAAGAATTTTTGATGCATGTATAGCAATCCTTGCCAAATATACTTTAATATCTGTCACTTGCAAAACTTAATTTAGATAATGCAACTCTGATTTATTCATTCTTACAGTTATAGAGACAGTAATTTCTTTTACTATTAAAACCAGTTCTTTTAATGATGCGAATTAAATATTTTCAGTACAAAATCTCCTATAGTTGAAGTAAGAAAACTGTTAATCTCCATTTTCAAAAGATTCCAAGATTAAATAGGATAATTTATTAAAAACAGCTATCACCTTTCATGGAAAGTGAACATAAAAAGTTTTGTGTAAAGAGGTAAACAAAAGGCTTTCATTTCAATAAGCATCTAAACTTATTAATGAATTTCTTTGTTGCGTGTCCGCATTGTGAACCTTCTTTTTGTCAGTAAATCATCTTTCTCGTACGAGATATCTTCCATGATCTCATTTCTATGTTTGCCATAAACTTATGACTAAGCCTTTTGTTTTATCTCCAATATTTACATGGATTATTCCAGCGATCTTTAGATGGTGTAGTAGGATTTATCTTCTTCGTGAGAACACAACTACTGAAAGAGAAATGGCCACTAAGACATAATGTCATCATTTTTTTGCTTTATTCTATCCATTGCATATATCAAATATCGGAGGCTCATTATCCATTAACAAAAGTTCCTCCTTTCATAAAGTTTTTTTGATAGCAAAAGAAAGGTTAAAGCTGTAAGTAAGAACAAAATTGATGGTATACTATTATTAAAATATGATGATTTATAAAGATGCCTATAGAAAAAAAAAAAGGTGCCATACTATAACAGGGGTAGAAATTAGAATATTTAATCGGTGGTCCAACGGACCACCGATTAAATATTCTAATCATCTTCTGTTCACGGTTGAACTCCACGGTTGCGACTCCATGATTTCCCTTGTACGTAACATTTACAGCTGTGAAATGTAGCTAAGTACTGGTAAAATGTAGCTCATTATGCTCTACTAGTAAACGGCAGCAGAATATGGGAGCAAAACTAAATTTTTTTAGATGTCTATCACAGATGTTTTAGAGAATAATATTTGTGATTCATAAAACTCGTTTTACTTAGATATCCATGATTTTCATTAATCTTACCTGAATAAACATCAAAATGCATCATTTTTTTTTCCAATGGCAGCTACAGCAAACAAATAAAGAACAGAAAAATCTATATAAATAAAATTAGACTTTTGTCTGTACATTTCTTGGAATTCAAAAATTTTGCGATTTCTATCCGTTTCAAGCACCCGGGATTCCGATGCGACCCTCAAAAAAAAGTTTGTCTGTCTGTCATTCTGTCATTCTGTCCGTGACGCTTTTTTTTTTTAAGCATCACGTAAAAACGACTGAAGCGAATGATATGAAATCGGGTGTCATGATAGGTGGTCACTCAACATAAAACATAGGCGTCGAATTTTTAAAAAATCTTGATCAGATTTTCCGATTTTGCGAAAATCGTTTCAAACTGCGTAAATTTGTGTTCAAGCATCACGCAAAAACGACTGAAGTAAATGATATGAAATTGGGTGTCATGATAGGTGGTCACTCAACTTAAAACATAGGCGTCCAATTTTTAAAAAATCTTGATTGGATTTTCCGATTTTGCGAAAATCCTTCCAAACTGCGTAAATTTGTGTTCAAGCATCACGTAAAAACGACTGAAGCGAATGATATGAAATTGCGTGTCATGATAGGTGGTCACTCAACTTAAAACATAGGCTTCGAATTCTTAAAAAATCTTGATTAGATTTTCAGATTTTGCGAAAATCCTTTCAGACTGCGTAAATTTGTGTTCAAGCATCACGTAAAAACGACTAAAGCGAATGATATGAAATTGGGTGTCATGATAGGTGGTCACTCAACTTAAAACATAGGCGTCCAATTTTTAAAAAATCCTCATTGGATTTTGAGATTTTGTGAAAATCCTTTAAAACTGCGTAAATTTGTGTTCGCACATCACGTAAAACTGCAAAGGTGAAAAAATGATATTTGGTGAAATGATAGGTGGTCACTCACCTTAAACTATAAGCATCTAATTTTTAAAAAATCGATCAGATTTCGAGATTTTGGGAAAATCGTTTAAAACTGAGTGAATCTTTGTTCCCGCATTACGTAATAACGACTGAAGCGAATGATATAAAATTTGGTCACACGATAGATGGTTGCTCAACATAAACTATAGGAGTCCAATTTTTTAAACATTTTTATTAGATTTTGAGATTTTGTGAAAATTCTCTCAAAATACGTTTATATTTCTTCAAACATCACGTAATAACGACTAATACGAGTGATACGAAATTTAGTGATATGATAGGTAGTTGCTAATCTTAATTTATAGGCGTTGAATTTTTAAAATATTTTGATTACATTTTAAGATTTTGCGAAAATCGTTTTAAAATGCTGAAAATTTGTTTTAGCATCACGAAATAAAGACTGCAGGGAATGAAACGAATTTGGGTGACATGATATGTTGTCACTCAACTTAAATTCTAGGCTTCCATTTTTTCAAAAATGTTGATTAAATTTTTAGATTTTGCGAAAATTATTTCAATATGCGTAAATAGTCGTTCGCACATCACATAATTACGACTAATGCGAATGAAATGATATTACTTAGTTACTCTCTAACCTGTAATATTTTAACAATACATAAAAATTATAACTTTGCTTTCTTTACTTTGGCAACATACTACATCCATTCTGTGTACTCATAAAATGCTGACGAAAGTTATTGCTTTTTTGGAAATTTGCATTCACTAACCCGTCGAGGACGGGTACTTCAGCTAGTAAATAAATAAATAAAATGCTGCAATAGAATTCATTAGTGTAATAAGTTTCTAGCCTCCCAGTATCGCTCCGCGAGAGAAGCCGTGGGAAGTGTAGGACAATGGAGTAGGTGAGCGGTACAAAATGCATCAAAATGCACCATGTTATACATATATAATTCACGAAACGGATAACAAACTGTTTTAATACAAAAATGTTTATATCGAGTATTTTAGTTATTTAATTTTTTTTATTATGCATTATTTCAAAATTTATCCACTCTTAAATGAATTTCATTCAGTATCAGATTGATTCCTATGAACTCCTATACTGGTGTACATTAGACATTTTAAAATAGTCAATAATCTGTTCATATATATTTGTATTTATATATATATATGTATATTACAATTTCTTATCACGCGAATTGTTAATTTGTATTTTTGAAGTCTAAAGGAATATAGTATAAAAAGAAAGCTCAATAACGTACTGTATTATAAAAATCTATATTAGAAATTCATATTATGTAAAGCACATATCTTCGTATGGAGGTTTTAAAAATAAAAATAAAAAAGTATCTAAGAGCAAAGAGTCAAAAAGTTTTTGCTTCCCTTTTTTAAAGAGTTTAAGAAAAAAAGGAGACAAAGCAATGACATTTTTCACTTTCATTTTAGAACAACAAGAATCTTAATTTGAAGAATTAAACAAAAATTTTCATTTTTATAAGCATTTATTAAACTTAGGGAATTTTTTTATTGGGTATCTGAATTGCTGTCGTTTTTTTCTGTGAGTAATGCATATTTTTCGAGTGATTTATGTGCTATCATTTTATTTCTTTGATTTCATGAACTTGGGACTAATTCTTTTGTTTTAACCTTCAATATCTGCATGGATTATTATAGCTTTCTCTAGATAATATAGTATATGATTTTATCAAGAGAAAAGAAATGATGAGAAAGATGCACTGTTATGGAATTATTAGACAGTAACTATTTACAGATATATTCAAATACATGTGGTCATGTGGATCTTTATATGTTTGTCCATTTACTTCTTTATACTTTTGTATTCGATTTCTTTGTTATTAGAGAAAGAGACGTTAAGGATTTGTGTAAGAAGGAAAAGCATTATGATAAAAAAAATATATGAATGGTTGATGATATCGGTAAAATAGATTTTTACGAAGGCTTCAGGAATCAAAGATTCTAAATAGATTATTATTTCATCATACATCTCTATATAGATTATTATTTATATAAGTACATAAATAAAAATAAAATATGAACAAAAGTAAAAATAACAATCACGGCATAGCCATAAAGTCACTATTCTCATGATGAATAATATGTATGTTTAAGCTAAAGAGAAATTTCGAGGCCATTCACCAAATTATTTAACTTTCCTGATAACAACGAAACACTTATAATACCCGTATAGTAAATTAATTTTATACTCTGAAACTTTTTTCATAAAGGATTTCACCAATTAATTTCATTTCTTCAGTAGAGGAAACCAGGATCGTACATGGGATCGTCAGTATGGAAATTGTCGGTTTCAATAATGCGATTTTTGTCTTTCATCTATCTCGTTAATATATGCGATTTCTAAAAGATTTTTTTTATTTATCGGAAAGAGGGGGCTTAATGGAAGCAATTATACTTCATGCACTGTTATGATTCGAGGAAAAAATAATCCGTTAACTAGTTTAAACCAAAATCAATAAACGAAGTTTGAGAAATTTGAGAATTTAAAAACAAAATAATTTAAACCAGTGATTAAATATTTTATTTGCATCTACCAAAGCTTCCAAAAATAAATAAGGCAAAGCCTTGTAAGTACTTTTCATACTTCTTTTAGATAGAATAATAAATTCTTTTTTTTTATGAATAACTAAAAAGGAGCACTTTCTAATCATGTAAATTTATAAATGAAGGATTTGGAATACACCCTCTCAAAAATGTATTCGAGTAAGAGTCAAACTTCCTACATCGGTTTCGCATATTATAAATTATTTATCACAAAATATGAATACGGTTACGCATAATTACAATTTTTCATGTTTCTGCCGAGTTACGTATTTTTCCAAAATTTAAATATTCGCTAACCCTAAACATCAAATTTTGCTTATACTCGAAAACTTTTTTGAGAGGATGTATACACAAACGTAAGTTCTTTTACTGGGAACTAGCCATGTTTCTCTTGCAGTGTATCTTCATACACTTAAGCCCATTTTTTTTTACTATCTTCTGTATTTGCATAGTCTGTTCCAGTTTTCTCTAGATGACGCCAAGGATTCATCATCTTCCTGAAAATAAAGAAACTAGGTAAAGTGAGATGGTCACAAAGACGTAATATTATTGAATGTACTGTAGAGCTCTCCACAGATTCAATTCCAGGAAGGATTCTTATCTGTTTGCACAGGTGTTTCATTTCCTTTTCGCTGGTCATTCTCATCGTCATCGAAAGAGATGTCGAAGGGTCTTAATAAGAATATAGTAAGTATCAGATATGAGTGTCGCAAAAATATTGATATTCTGATGCTGAATGGAAATCCGTGCTAGAATGTTAAAGGGATCATAAATATTGCAATACCTAATGGTAAGATTAATCTATATCGTATATACGAGTACAAGAATAATTGTAGCTTTAGGAAAAAGGGGGTAGGTGATAGTTCAGTTGATAGTTGTATTTCAGTCACTTGAAAAAATTCCAGTGTAAGGCAGTTTTTCTACAGCACTGTGTCTAAAGGTAATATAATTAAAATATCATAAAATAAGACACATAAAAAGGCATGACACATAAAATTATCGTTTCGTTGAGTTCTAACCTTTTTGCTCGGAGGATGGTAGAACTTTTTTGCAGCTGAAGAAGAGTGGACACGAAATAATTGTTCTTTTAATTACCTTTATGTCTGTTATTTTACAAAAACTTTTAATTCTTTTTTTACAGTTTTTCCATTTTTGTGTAATGAACATTATTTAAAGTTTTCTAACCTCACAAAATTCAAAAGAAATTTTGATTATATTATAAAGTATATCATTCGAGTTTTCGCGATTTATCCCTTTAACACGGGTGTCCTCGCCGTGAGGACACCAAACTCTGACGTTTTGACTGTTGCCAGTCTATCCTGTTGGACTGTTGCCAGTCACGAAGAATAGATTTGATTTCTATAAAAATAGTGGCGGGTGACATAGCTCCACGAGAATCCTTTACTTTTTAGCACGTCATTTCCCGTAAAAAAATGGTCATGATTACTTTTATCAGCACTGGCATCTGCTGAAAAATGGAAAAATGCGAGAAGAACTGGATAGATTGCCCAATGCTGAAAAAAGGGTAGCCGTTGCCATCGCTCGACTTAACTACCAGCAAGATGGCGGACGATCGAAACGTTCATCGCGTGCCACAAATCTAGCGACCCTTTTTTTGACGACAGCTGGCTGTGCCCATGGCGACGGCTGCCCTTTTTAAAGCATTGGGAAAGGGTTGCGCCTCAAAGGATTAACCAATGGAAGAAATTCGTTTAATAGTCGATCACATTGACACAAATAGGCATATAACATTGTGGGGGTAGGCAAAGTGTTTCCTATTGTAGAAAATACTATTTTCAAATACGTGATAGCTGAAACTTCTTGAATTTTTAGTGGAGGCAATACCCGCCCCCTTGCCCATAGTAAGTTAGCGCCTGTACTTGATCACTTTTAAGACGTACCAGTAAAAATGTTTGAACGCCATACCTAGCTTTAGATCTAGTTTAAGATTTTTTTAATGCTACACCTACAGCTTTAGAATACGTGTAAATGTAAACAAAGTTTTTTGTTACTTTTTCATATTGAGATTTTTTTTAAAAAAACCTTAATTTCTGCATGGATAATATCTAGTCTAGTTATGAAAAATATTTTTTTTAAACGAGCTGCTCAAAATGACTGTTCGAGAAACTTTTTGTCAAAATGTATCATGAAGGTGTTTTTGAAAATATATTTTACTATAAATAAAGTGAAAAATGGTATGAGAGTGAGCATATTATGCTTTATTCTTTATTGTACATATTTATTTCTAACTGCGATTCAATACTTACAAATTTATAGAAGCTTTATTTGTTCAAAATTATCATTTTACTGTAGTAAAAAAATCTAATAAGTGTCATAAATCAGACAAAGTTAAAGGCCAATCGTATAAATAAGGAACTCTATGCTTTCAATCTAAAGTAATAATAAGCTTCAACAATACATGTTTATGAGGAAACACATTTCATCAAAATTTTATATAATGCGCAGCTAATCTTTTTTTTGCGTATGCCTGAATTTTGTTCTTTGTTCTCAGATTTCATTTGTTTACTTTGTATTTAAACGAGTGGCGTAACGTACAAATACGTGTCTCCCTCCAGCAAAGACGCTGTTTTGTCCCCAACTCCTACTTCTGCATTGACATTAATTTTACAAAATGAATTTAATGGATGGTCGTTGGGACTCTTCAATCTTAGGGGGCCTCTCTCTGCGATCGGAGTCTGTGGGGTCTACCACAACGCCAGCGCACTGATACAAATAAAAACATTTTAATACGTAGGCAACTAAAAAAATTAATTTATAAATAGTACTTCCTGATATTTCTGAAAGTGATTATCTGAATAGTATTTTTACAGATTACTCTATCAAACATTTTATACAGAGCAATTTTATAACTTTTGTTTTCGTAAATAATGCACATGTACCTCTTAAATACATTTATAAAAGAAATATAAATGAAATTTGGCTACATTTAGTGTCCGTAGAAATATTTCTCAGTAGTGTGGTTATAGTTTTTATTTTATATTCATATTTTCTCTTTCTATTTTAATTTGTCATTAGTACTAGCTGAGTAATCGCTCTTTGTACTAAAAAAAACCCCACAAGAACAGTATCACGAACTTTCATGTTTACGTGTCAAACTTTTTCTTTATGTTTTTCTGCGTATGTGGACAAAATTTAAAGCTCATTCTATTAAGGCACAACAGACACTGTATTTTAAATTTTTAACATTCTCGAAAAATCCCTAAAAACCGGAAAGTAAGAACTTGAAGATTTTAAAGCAATAAACATGCTTTTCTACATGTTTTCGCATCTAATTTCAATTTAATAATAACTCTCAAATTACGAGTAAAACTTTTTTCTTTTTAAATAAAAATTACGAGAAAGTTTTTTAATTTGGTTAACGATTGGATTCTCACAATAGTAAGAAAAGGGATAAGATATTTTCCAGTTGGTATATTTTAATCAGATTTGGTAAATTTCAAGCTCATGAGATTAAAGGTGTAAATTTCCATTTAACATAATAAAATTTGATTTGATTTGATTTAAAAATATGAACACGTTTTCTAATTTATTTGTTGATAATTTTATTTATTATACTTGAAAAAAAGTGCATCTTCTACACCGGGGAAATGTTCGAAAAGTATTTAGTTACAATTTTAAATGCTGACATGCTTTTTTCATTTTCTTGAATCAGATTTCATTAATCACACTACAAATTATTGTATTTGAAATTTGATATTTAAAATTTTGGCATTATGATAAATGCATAAAGACAAAAATTATTTGCATTGAACTTAAATGTAGGAAACTATTGGTGGGAAATGCTTTAGTTCTATAAAATTTGATCTGAGCAAACTTCTTCGAATATTTCCAATAAATAAATATAAAATGTTCCAAAAATGAAATTTCAGTTTTACCTTTTTGACTACTTCTGAACAAAGATAAAACAGACTGAATTGTATTGGAATTTGATTTTACAGTGGAAAAAAGCATGTCTCTAATAGTAGGAAAAACTCAAATCAGTTTTTCACTGCAGTGGGGGAGTGCCTTATAACCCTTTATCAGTATAACCTTTCGATAACTAATTGGAAAACAGTTTTATTCTTTGTCTAGTAAAAGAGTCTATAGATTAAAAATATGTTCTAAATGATTCATTTATTAAGTACATAGATTTTAATTATAAAATGACCCCTTTTCAGTCTACTAGACTGGGTCTCGATGCAGCTCATTTTGCATTTAATAAATAAATAATATTTCTTTGGCAATAGAGATCTTCTCACGACACCTTAAACGATTGCTTCGCTGTTTTATTCACATGAGATTGTGGGAACACTCATCAGAGAAACGCTAGTATCTACTAAGTGGACTTTTAGAAAACCAATTTACTCAAAAACGTATTGAATGCTGAGATTAAATTAAGTCAATTTTCTGCTGTTTCTATATTTCATGTGTTCGTGTGACTAAACTCGGTATGAAAGTTGTTCACAATAAGCATATTAATGTAGAGTAAAACGATCAATAAACGAACACTTAAACATAATTCGTGATGGCTTTTTTTTAATGTAACTTTTTGTATTTATCTACGTAGACACAGTTTTTGTTAATGTAATTTATTCAAAAAGATTGAGGGGGCTTATAAAATATTGGACTTTAGCTTTTAGGGTTTTAAGTAAAAAATGGTTCAATAATCCAGTAAATGAACATATACTGACATTGTATGTTCATTTTATTTATTTCATTGAATTACATCATAGTCCCAATGAATGAACATAGTACAATGAACACCAAAAAATGATTATTTTTCAAGGGAAAATACATGTGACCAGGAAAAATAATTAAATGGGATACAGCTTCCTATTGCATGGAAGGAAATTACTGTTGTCAATCCACAGACTGAAAAATTCTCCAAACCCTAGTTTGTTTTTTTTTAATATGCAAAATTTTTATTGACTAGCTGTGTGCACTCACTGGTAGGTTTACCCTAGAAAGACAAACTTTTTCTTATTGTATATTCCTTGCTCTTAATAATAAATATGAAAGTAACTTCTTCCTCGCAAGTTTGTCTTATATTGTTTATATGTATGCAATTGTGATTTTTAATATGAAAAGTAAGCAATAGCATAACAAAATACTATTGCTTTCTATTTTTAGAGTCGAAGCTGCCAGTTATTGGTTCGCCTAATTCATTTTCTTGCCGCCCATTGAACATTATTAAAAACAAAAACTTAGCAGAAAACTTCAAAATCTATGTATTTAAAAATAACAGTATTAAGATGTTTATCTTTCCCCAACTCTCATAAGCATATTTTATGGAATAATGCTGAACAATGTTTATTTATTTACTTTTTTCATAAGTTATATTATCTTTTTCACTTGCACATCTTTTTAACGTTGTTAAAGAAAATTACATATGCGAAGACGAATATTTTAAGTAGTCTGAGGAAAGCAACCTCTTTATATATGTTTAATGCATACTGAAAGACTTTACTCAAAATAAGAAGATTATGCTTGGAAGAAAAGGATTTCTTAGGAAGCTTTAATACTTTAAGCTGCATAAATATTTTCAGGAAAGAACACTTATCTCTTGGCAGGAATATTTCTTATTAGTTTAAAATTTGAAACTTTTCAAGTTCAAATGGATGCAATGTCCTCACCTCACATCGAAGTAGTTGTTGCGAAGGATAGCTTCTGTTTTTCAATCCAATTATGCTTTAGCGAAATATGTGTAAATTTTGCATGTGATCGGAAAAGAAGCCAAATAACATTATTTAGCCAATTTTTAAAGACTCTTATCACGCTAAAAATAATCAAGACTAATGTTTAAATATCAATATCAATGTTAATTGGGGAAAACAGCAAAACATTAATTATTTTTAAACAAATTCTATAAAATTATTCTATTGATAAAATTTTGTTTAAAATAGTGGATAAGCGGGACTATATTCGGTTAAATAAATTGATGATGAATGCATAAATGTATGATATACAGGCTTTAAAAGACTCACTGATGACTGTTTACATCTCCTATTTCACTAGAGAAATAACAGTATGAACGACTGAAGTAAGAAATGATTTTTAGGTAACGGGAAATGGACCAGTACTTGTTACAATGGACCAGAACAACTCCTCCAATTTTTTTTTGCGTAGTAATAATGTAATATAGCGTCTTTGAATTATGCGGAAAGAGGTGTGTGGAATAGTTTAAGGTTTTGTTTGGCAATAGCCTTGATATAACTTCAGATAAACACTAATCGAAATGAATGTCTTTCATCACGCTATTTCAGATAATTCAGTCAATTTCATTTCTTTATTTCACATTTCATATTGTAGCTTAATCTGCTTTACACAAATTTAATGTATTTCTACGCTCAAAATAAATGATGGTAAAAAGCATTTTGAAAACTATTTTCCTGAGTTTTTCTTCCCATCAATATAGGTTATCCTTTCTGGATATCCTTCCGATACCCAAAAGACTTAAAAGAAAGGCGCACTGAAAACATTACTCAGACCCATTAAACGTTGATAGCAAATTATGTACTAAAATGTTTTTCGTTGAGACTTTTATAAAGCCTTTGTTTCATGTCTTTGTTGCATTGAGATGATCTAAACTGTCTTCCTAGAAGCTAATCTTCATATGAGATGAGTATGTGTAAAAGATTTTGAGCCGTTTGTTTTGATAAGCAATGGATGCTTCCAGCATTTGTTGTTGTTATACGTCTGATAAATGTTGTTACTGAAAATGCTTGTACCAGAAGAAAAGAGATGGGAATGAGAGCTATAAAAAAGAATATTCCTGAGATAGTTGAAATACTTTCTACAAATAAATTATGGGAGGTATTACCTTAATCTTTTTTTATATACAGCACTATATTATTATTTAGACGATAATTCCGGGTTTACGTGTTAACTGTTTTTCCTTTTTCCTTCAATGATCCATAAGTATTATCCATAAAATTTCATCCATGATACGGGAAACAATTTTATTAAATTTTCAGCTCAGAAAATTTATTTTTTCGGGTATTGTTTTAATACACTTTTTGAAGTAAAACTTCTTTAGGCGCAACTAGGGAGTAACTCAGACTTATTTTCTGACGGAAGTAACGCTCAGTAAAGGAAATGACGTATCTTTTCCACCCTTGCTTCTTCATTCCGCCATGACTGCAAAAACATTGCAATGTCAAGGGCAAAAAGCCTGATAATTTCTACACCGTTTGTACGATCCCCTTGAAAATTTCCATAATCATGTATAGAAATATAGAAAACAATCTGCGCTACTTTAAAAATCTGAAAATCCCCCCGTTCCCTCATTTTTAAGCGATTTTTCGCTATTTTCAGCAACATTTCATATCCGAGAGTCAAAAAAGTTAATCATTTGCTGACAAAATTAGCTATTGCAAGTGATTTTTACATCATATTGACGTCACACTAAACAAGTTTTTTCCAGATTTATAAGATTAATTATTTGCGGAACAGTTCTTTGGCGTTCGTTCCTGAGAACGTCGACTGTGCTCCCTGCGCGTCGACATTACTCCCTATCTGTTTTGAAGCAAGATCTTGTCTGATGACCCTGTTCAGTGGATAAGTGGACCGGCTCGGGCCCGTTTACATGTGCAAAAATGCGGAGTAAATCCCGGGACTTAGATTGCTTTCTACCCCGCTTACCCTATTTAGGGAAAAAAATGCGGGGTAGAAAGATTCCTGGTCGAAAGGAGGGTTAATGCAGAGTCAACCCCGCTTTCCCATGATGCATTGCGACTTATCCCCTGCACTCCGCTTTAACCCGGGATTTTCCATTTTCACATGTAAACGGGCCTAGTTGTGAAGTCTTTCACTGAACATGCGGCGATCCTGCTGACTGTCTCTCACTGTTGTTACAGGTGGCGACCCAACCCGTCACCTCCGATAAACAAGGCCTACGCACCGAATACAGAAAGTGGCACTATGGTGCATTCCGTTGCTTTACTCACATGTTTTCAATGGCATTAACACAATATTTAATGGAATTATGAGTAAAAACTTGACATGATTGGTTGCCATGATACATAAATATTGTTTGTCTATACTTAAATACACTCATGTCCATAAATTAAGGATAATTCAGAATCACACAGAAATTGATCTCTAAAATAAAAATTTCACCTGTGGAATGATCACACACATCTTGAAGAAGAATATGCAAATTGCAGGAAACCACCAGATGGCGTGGATGGTACGTCACAATGACGAGAGTGTAAGAGAGGGGTATATAAGGAATGGTGGCAAAGAAGTAAAATTGTTCACAAGCGCTGTGAAAGCCTTTCAGTGCAAAAACCGCATAGTTATGGCACAAAGGAGGCATTTGGATGATGTTTTACGTGGCAGAATTATCGGACGACTGGAATGTGGACGTACCCAGCTGGAAGTATCCGAGGAACTTGGAATCGCCCAGAGTGTCATCTCCAGGCTTTGGCAACGATTCCAAGATGATGGTAACGTGAGTAGACGTTACAGCACAGGTCGCCCCCGAGTTACACCGCCGAATGAGGATCACTATTTGGCAGTTACTGCCAAAAGAAACAGACGGAGTACAGCATCAGACTTGTGTCGTCAGCTCTCTTCAGCTACCGGTACGACAGTTTCAAGGCAGACCGTGTACAGACGCTTAGGATACGTTGGTCTATATGCTCGTAGGCCTGTCAGATGTGTTCCACTTACCACAACTCACTGTCGCCTGCGATTAACCTGGAGTAGAGAGCATGCATTGTGGACACCGCAACAGTGGTCTTGTGTGATGTTTTCCAAGGAGTCCAGGTTTAGTTTGGAGTCTGATTCTCGCCGGACATTCATCCGGAAAGCGCCAGGTACCCGTTACCACCAAGAGAACACCATTGAAAGACACCGTTACGGTGGTGCAGGATGGCTCATTTGGGGAGGAATTATTCTTGGTTCCAGAACTGACCCGCATGTTCAGAGTGTAACGATGACAGGCCACATCTATCGGGATGTCATTCTGGAACAACACGTAAGTTTGTTTCGGAGCGCCATGGGTGCGGAATTTGTGTTTATGGATGACAACGCCCGTCCTCACCGTGCAAACATTGTAGACGAATGCCTTCAATCGGAGGATATCACCCGTATGCATTGGCCAGCATACTCACCGGACTTGAATCCAATAGAGCATGTGTGGGATATGCTTGGCCGACGAGTTGCAGCCCGTCAACCCCCTCCCACCTGTCTACCGGAACTTCGGAGTGCATTGCTTGATGAGTGGTGTAATATTCCCCAAGATCAGATTGATCATTTGATACTCAGCATGCCTAGGCGTTGTCAGGCCTGTATTGCATCGTCCGGGAGACATACTCTGTATTAACCATCCTACTAACCATGTTATACTGTTTTTTGTAAATAGGTTCTTTTTTGAAATTTGGTCAAGGGAGTAAAACTTGCAATTTTTATTAATTATGTCAAACATATAGCATCTTTTTTGCTCTTTACTTTTTGTTTAATAAATAGACTTTACAAATAAGTCAAATTTTTTGCTTCTTTCTCTTTCTTTGCCTGAACTTCATTATCCTTAATTTATAGACATGAGTGTAATATGTAATCTTTTAATATTGCTCATGTGTTTTTGAGTTATTTATAATAATGAGCCAAATGCAAATTTTTAAACAGAATAATACTTCGAGCAAAAACAGCGGAGGGAAAACAAAGGTTTAAGAACACTGCCATAGAAAAACGCAATAATAGACCTTACGTGCATTGGATACCAACCGACAGAAGAAAACACCAGTTTAGGAACACAGTTAAAGAAAAATACCACAACAAAGACATTCTCTCGATTCAAACCCTACGGGAAAACATTTTAAGAAAACAGTGAAAGAATAATAGTTCAACACGGACACTTCCTGGATGCTTACCCGATATCCAGACGGAACAACGGATTAACAAGACGGGTATGTAACACCACAAAGAAACAAACACTGGCTGCAAAGGGTTTAAGATCAAAATAAAAGAATAACAAATGGACACTCCGTGGATTCTAACCCAACCTCAAGACGGAGCAACGGTTTAACACGGGGATGGTACACTACAAAGAAACGGATCCTGGCTGCAATCATTCCCAAACAATAGATAGAACCTGCAGTTTAAAAACACGGATACAGATAAATAATTCGAAGCCTACCAGCAGACGAAATCAACGATTAAGAATACTGTGATAGAAAAACACTAAAAAAATAATTTACACTACCAGCATTCGAACGCAACAATCAGAGGAAAACATCAGTTAAAGAACAGAGTTAAAGTATAATACTAGACTATGGACATTCCTCCCATTCAAACCCAAACTCCCGACGGAACAATGGCACAAGAAAACAGTTAAAGAATAATACTACAACATGGACACTTCCTGGATTCTAAATAATTATCATGAATTACCGGTGATTCTTAATGGAGATTTTAATGTTAATTTTCGCTACCAAGAATCTCGGCCGTTAGTTGATTTTTAAAAAGAAAAATTGGATCTAACTATGAATACTTCTCGACTTCAATCAACAACGCGTTTCGGTACAACGATTTCGACAAGAAAGTTAGCAAATTTAGAGAGTAAAATTTATGTTTCACAGTATAGTTAACAGGAACCTATAATTTCATACATAAAATATTATGATGACATTCAAGTTCCTATTTCCAATGAATAATATGAATATAACATTTATATAATCTTTGTAAAGTACATCTATATAAATAAAATTAGACTTTTGTCTGTACATTTGTTGGAATTCAAAAATTTTGCGATTTCTATCCGTTTCAAGCACCCGGGAATCCGATGCGACCCTCAAAAAAAAGTTTGTCTGTCTGTCATTCTGCCGTTCTGTCGTTCTGTCATTCTGTTCGTGACGCTTTTTTTGTTTAAGCATCACGTAAAAACGACTGAAGCGAATGATATGAAATCGGGTGTCATGATAGCTGGTCACTCAACTTAAAACATAGGCGTCGAATTTTTAAAAAATCTTGATTAGATTTTCAGATTTTGCGAAAATCGTTTCAAACTGCGTAAATTTGTGTTTAAGCATCACGTAAAAACGACTGAAGCGAAAGATATGAAATTGGGTGTCATGATAGGTGGTCACTCAACTTAAAACATAGGCGTCGAATTTTAAAAAAATCTTGATTAGATTTTCAGATTTTGCGAAAATCGTTTCAAACTGCGTAAATTTGTGTTCAAGCATCACGTAAAAACGACTGAAGCGAAAGATATGAAATTGGGTGTCATGATAGGTGGTCACTCAACTTAAAACATAGGCGTCGAATTTTAAAAAAATCTTGATTAGATTTTCAGATTTTGCGAAAATCGTTTCAAACTGCGTAAATTTGTGTTCAAGCATCACGTAAAAACGACTGAAGCGAATGATATGAAATTCGGTGTCATGATAGGTGGTCACTCAACTTAAAACATAGGCGTCGAATTTTTAAAAAAACTTGATTGGATTTTGAGATTTTGAGAAAATAATTTCAAACTGCGTCAATTTGTGTTCTCACATCACGTAATAACTGCAAAGGTGAAAAAATGATATTTGGTGAAATGATAGGTAGTCACTCACCTTAAACTATAGGCATCTAATTAAAAAAAAAAATCGATCAGATTTCGAGATTTTGCGAAAATGGTTTAAAACTGAGTGAATCTTTGTTCCCGCATTACGTAATAACGACTAAAGCGAATGATATGAAATTGGGTCACATGATAGATGGTTGCTCAACATAAACTATAGGTGTCCAATTTTTTAAACATTCTTATTAGATTTTGAGATTTTGTGAAAATTCTCTCAAAATACGTTTATATTTCTTCAAACATCACGTAATAACGACTAATACGAATGATACGAAATTTAGTGATATGATAGGTAGTTGCTAATCTTAATTTATAGGCGTTGAATTTTTAAAATATTTTGATTACATTTTGAGATTTTGCGAAAATCGTTTTAAAATGCTGAAATTTTGTTCCAGCATCACGAAATAAAGACTGCAGGGAATGAAACGAAATTGGGTGACATGATAGGTTGTCACTCAACTTAAATTCTAGTCTTCAAAATTTTTCAAAAATGTTGATTAGATTTTGAGATTTTGCGAAAATTATTTCAATATGCGTCAATATTCGTTCGCGCATCCCATAATTACGACCAAAGCGAATGAAATGATATTACTTAGTGACTCTCTAACCTGTAATATTTTAACAATACATAAAAATTATAACTTCGCTTTCTTTACTTTGGCAGCATACTACATTCATTCTGTGTACTCCTACAATGCGGACGAAAGTTCTTGCTTTTTGGAAATTTGCATTCACTAACCCGTCAAGGACGGGTTAGTGAATGCAAATTTCAGCTAGTGAATCTATGTATGTACTTCAGCTCTGTATGTACTTCAGCTAGTGAATCTATATAAATAAAATTAGACTTTTGTCTGTACATTTCTTAGAATTCAAAAATTTTGCGATTTCTGTCCGTTTCAAGCACCCGGGAATCCGATGCGACCCTCAAAAAAAAGTTTGTCTGTCTGTCATTCTGTCGTTCTATCGTTCTATCGTTCTGTCATTCTGTCATTCTGTCTGTGACGCTTTTTTTGTTTAAGCACCACGTAAAAACGACTGAAGCTAATGATATGAAATTGGGTGTCATGATAGGTGGTCACTCAACTTAAAACATAGGCGTCGAATTTAAAAAAATCTTGATTACATTTTCAGATTTTGCGAAAATCGTTTCAAACTGCGTAAATTTGTGTTCAAGCATCACGTAAAAACGACTAAAGTGAATGATATGAAATTGGGTGTCATGATAGGTGGTCACTCAACTTAAAACATAGGTGTCGAATTTAAAAAAATCTTGATTACATTTTCAGATTTTGCGAAAATCGTTTCAAACTGCGTAAATTTGTGTTCAAGCATCACGTAAAAACGACTAAAGCGATATGATATGAAATTGGGTGTCATGATAGGTGGTCACTCACCTTAAAACATAGGCGTTGAATTTTTTAAAAATCTTTATTAGATTTTCAGATTTTCCGAAAATCGTTTCAAACTGCGTAAATTTGTGTTCAAGCATCACGTAAAAATGACTAAAACGAATGATACAAAATTGGGTGTCATGATAGGTGGTCACTCAACTTAAAACATAGGCGTTGAATTTTTTAAAAATCTTTATTAGATTTTCAGATTTTCCGAAAATCGTTTCAAACTGCGTAAATTTGTGTTCAAGCATCACGTAAAAATGACTAAAACGAATGATACAAAATTGGGTGTCATGATAGGTGGTCACTCAACTTAAAACACAGGCGTCGAATTTTTACAAAATCTTGATTGGATTTTGAGATTTTGCGAAAATCCTTTCAAACTGCGTAAATTTGTGTTCAAGCATCACGTAAAAACTACTGAAGCGAATGATATGAAATTGGGTGTCATGATAGGTGCTTACTCAACTTAAAACATAGGAGTCCAATTTTTAAACAATCTTGATTGGATTTTGAGATTTTGCGAAAATTCTTTCAAACTGCTTAAATTTGTGTTCAAGCATCACGTAAAAACTACTGAAGCGAATGATATGAAATTGGGTGTCATGATAGGTGCTTACTCAACTTAAAACATATGCGTCCAATTTTTAAAAAATCTTGATTAGATTTTGAAATTTTGCGAAAATCATTTCAAACTGCGTAAATTTGTGTTCGCACATCACGTAATAACTGCAAAGGTGAAAAAATGATATTTGGTGAAATGATAGGTGGTCACTCACCTTAAACTATAAGCATCTAATTTTAAAAAATCGATCCGATTTCGAGATTTTGCGAAAATCGTTTAAAACTGAGTGAATCTTTATTCCCGCATTACGTAATAACGACTAAAGCGAATGATATGAAATTTGGTCACATGATAGATGGTTGCTCAACATAAACTATAGGTGTCCAATTTTTTAAACATTTTTATTAGATTTTGAGATTTTGTGAAAATTCTCTCAAAATACGTTTATATTTCTTCAAGCATCACGTAATAACGACTAATACGAAATTTAGTGACATGATAGGTAGTTGCTAATCTTAATTTATAGGCGTTGAATTTTTAAAATATTTTGATTACATTTTGAGATTTTGAGAAAATCGTTTTAAAATGCTGAAATTTTGTTCCAGCATCACGAAATAAAGACTGCAGGTAATGAAACGAAATTGGGTGACTTGATAGGCTGTCACTCAACTTAAATTCTAGGCTTCCAATTTTTCAAAAATGTTGATTAGATTTTGAGATGTTGCTTAAATTATTTCAATATGCGTAAATATTCGTTCGCGCATCACATAATTACGACTAAAGCGAATGAAATGATATTACATAGTTACTCTCTAACCTGTAATATTTTAACAATACATAAAAATTATAACTTCTCTTTCTTTACTTTGGCAACATACTACATCCATTCTGTGTACTCCTACAATGCTCACGAAAGTTCTTGCTTTTTGGAAATTTGCATTCACTAACCCGTCAAGGACGGGTACTTCAGCTAGTCTTCTATACTATTAAAATCTGTGCGCGTCTGTCTGTCTGTGTGTAGCATCATCTCCTCCGAAACCGCTGGGAGTTGAGTTTCAATCGAGGTGTCCACTTATTCGAAAAATTCCGAGGAAGGTCTTGCGCTAATTTAAATTTCGAAATTCGAATTATTTTAGAAGATATTGATAAAAAACCCGCCAAAAACGCTAATTTTTGATCTCCGTAATTCCGCAATTGTAACCCCTGCAGTCAAAAAAGTGAGAAATAAGCATCGAGGTTGCCATGTTTGGCTATTTTATTAAATTATTTAGACTCCTGCAGTAAAAATAAAAAAATAATGATTTTTTTTCTGTTTAGATTATTTACAAAGTTATTTTTAATTAAAGTATTGCGTGCATGCGAAATCAGAGCAGGAATTCAATGTTTTTTGTGTGTAAAAGAATAAGGGATTGAGAGATTTCCGAGACTAATATGTATATTTTTTAGTTTGGAGGGGAAAAATGGCTGATTTGGCGATTTTGAGAAAGTAGTAGGTTCTACCGATTTGCACAGTTTTAAGCTTGGCGCAATTTACTGAGAGCGTACCGAAATAGTATTTTTAAAAACAAGTGTAGGTTTTATTAGAGTTTAGCTTTAATTTTTTTAATTTAGCAGTGATTAGTGCAGAAATAATGCAGTTATTAAGGCGAATTTAAGCGATCTAACTTGAGAATTTTCACCAAATTAAGTAAATTGATCAAAGTGAGGGGAAATTCCGCCAAATTTAAGGTAATTGAAATTCTCGCATTTTGTACATCATAGTTAACGATGAATAAAATACATTAACACATAGTTCATAATTTAAAATACTGCTCCTTTTCAAGTAGATGCCTGTTGTACTTTGGCGATCAAACCATATGAGTGATAGATTACTATTTCCCATTTTGGTTGCCGTTATTTCAATGCTTCGAATGATTCCTTGAAAAAAATCTCGCAAAATGGTGTATGTTGGCACTTTGGCGATCGAATGTGTAAAAAATCATTGATTCTTATTCGTTAAAGCAGTGCTACGGAAATTTCTTTTCTGGTAACTGTTAGAATGGCATATAACTAATGCTGTCTAATAAATTTTTTGCTTTACAAATTAAAATGTATGTTCATTCCTACTTTACCTTTCTTAGCAAAGCTGGCGATAAATATTCAAATATAGTGTAACGCTGTGTTTAATAGAGTGTGTTCTCGCGTTTGTGCTGCTAATTACATTCCCCGATTGGAATGAGTCGATATTATGAGCGTATGCTTGGATATTTTTTTTTTAATCCCACCAAACAAGGTGTAATAAAATCGGAATTCTTTTCTTTTTTCTTTGCTTTTGGAGGTGAATAAGAATGGTTTTTCGGCCCGTTAAAAATTGTGGGTATTGTAAGGATTGAAAGTAAATTTTTGAATTTGTTGTTAAGTTTAATTTGTGATTCATTTTAGCTATTTACCATCAATTTGTGGCGTTAATTACGCCAATATGGCAGTTCTAGCAAAGTAAACATGAATAATTCATTTCATGTTCTATTTTAAAGATTGCTACAGTTTCCGTAGTAACGGAATCCATTGTTGCCACTTAAGTTGTTAAATATAACAATAATTGAAATCATTAATATCTACATCTCTTAAAACTCGAAAAATGAAAAGGCATTAAATATGAAAAAAATAGAACATTAACATATCTGCGCTTCTTTAAAAATAATCGAAGTTTTCATGCAATCTATTATATAAATGTGAAAGTATGTTTGTTTGTTCGTCCGGGTTCTCTAACTTTTTACGATTTTTCGCAATTTTGAGGGTAGAAAGCTACTCAAATAACCGATTTCAGCACATTCGTGAGCATAGTTAACAAAGTTAGATTTATTTATTTATTGCTTTCAATAATTTAAGTGAGACTGACGTCATTTTTATGTCACTGTAAAAATGCATTAAAAAATCCTGGTTAACAAGTTTTGACAAAAAATTACACCACGAGCGAAATAATAAACTTCCACCCAGATTATCAGATTTTGTAGGAAATATAATAACGTGTTTTTTTTCTTTTCTTCTTTCACTAATTCATGTTAGATATCGCAACTGAGAATGATGTCATTTTGACCTCATGAAAATGAATTAGAAATCTAATTACATTAAAAGGTTTTGACGCAAAAATTACTATTATAAAAATTCAAAGTATTTTGTTTAATGCGCGTGTTACCCTTAGCGATTTTTGAGCTTTGTGATTTTTCAGAAACCATAATAACGAAAGGAATCTTGCATTTTTTTAAATCGTGGGAAATTCAAATGTCGGCACAAGATGCAAAATACTAATTAACATAATTCATAGTATTCGCTATCGGTTTGACGACGGTCGTTGTATGTATTCCCAAAAATCGTGCAAAATGTCGCCAAATTTGGACGACTGTTGGCGGTATATTATCAATATTAGATATACTCTTATTTTGTTAAATTTTAGCAACTTAACAAGCTCTTGCAGAAAAGTTACATCATTAGCAATATGGATACGGAAAATATTTGAAATACCGATTAGCTAGGAATAACCCCAATATCTCTCAAATTAACTTTAATAAAGTTCTGTTGCAAGCGAGAGTTTTTCAACGTCGTATGTTTCAATATTACTCCGTTTGAAAACTACTGCGCAAAATGACTAAATTCGACTACCCTGGTCAGAACGTGAAGTCATAAATTAAAAGTTGTCTGAAATTCGTAAACTCTGCAACACAATTTAACGGCCTATTCGCAATTTGAGCGATTCCAAATAGTTCCTCGAGATTACACAGTTTGATGTCTTCACGAGTCTGAACCATGGTGGATTTAAATAATATTTAAATTGGTACAGCTTGGATGTGTTCCACCACTGCGAGATGAGATATTTTGCTGTGCTAAATACGCCAATCAGACAAGAATTATGCTTAAAAATATATGGAAATCTGTTTTCATGGCAATGCATAAATTTCACAGAATCACCAAAAAGTAGAAAGGCGTCATTGGTTTAAAATATCTAATCTGTTTCTTTAAATTGAGCATTAAAGACTGAGAAACGAATATAGGTAATATTAATATAAGTAATAGATAGTATTCTCATTTTTATCTTTGGTAGTAATAGTAGATTTGTTTGGATAATATGGATTAAAGAACAGTATACCACGTTAATAACTATTTCGTGAAATTAAAAGTGTTATATTCATTATTTTTCAACGATCGTCTTATAACTAAATAAACCATAATCCTACGTTGCGTAATATATTCCACGGTAGTTTCAACAAAAGGACTACTTGAACTTTTTGACATTTTGCTTTTGCATAGATAGTTACGATTAGATTTTAGTAAAATATTCGTTTCCTACCGTGCGAAGAACGGGCACGCAGCTAGTAATAAATATAATTAAATTATAATATGATATTTATTTTAAGTTAAAGTTTAATAATTTCAGTGATATTTATCGTAAACGTCAAAGAAGTTGTACTTCAATCGCGCGTAATGATTACACGCACACACTTTTTGAAGTAAAACTTCTTTAGTCGCGACTAGGGGGTAACTCAGATTTTTTTTCTGACGGAAGTAACGCTCATCAAAGGAAGTGACGTATATGTCATATACTCCACGGCAAGCTCGCCTGAAAAAGAAGGACCGCGGAAAATCCTACATTTTCGACCGCTCACTCCTTTCGCTGACTTCATTGTTAAAAAGGCATTATCATTATTATCATTATTTAGTTTTTCTTGAGATGGCAACGTTATCCACAAAATATGTATTTAAATATCTCGTTTTGCCGATGGCAATTAGTTGTAAAATTCTATACTCTCTGAGGAGTTTGTGAAGATTTCCGTGGGGAAATAACTTTTGAATTAAATTGTTTTTAAGAGGTCTAACGTTTATTTTCTTGATTGTGTATCGTTAGATTGTGGCTGGTACTTATTTTCAGACATAGAATTATTACTGCCGTGGTGGTATTTGATGAACATACAAATGACAAACCCGTTTTAAAAAAAAATACTTGGTGCAGTTATTAATATTTGGCGTCCGCTTAGAAAGCTGGGTTAGTATTTTGATTAACTCTTGATACGACATTCATCGTGTAAAAATACGGGGAACCTGTTAGGGAAAGAAACGGCGATTGTGCGAGTACCACTTGCTTAGCCTAAGCCTACATGATTTCCACACTTACAGACGACCGTATCTAGGTCATGACAGTTTCGATCAGTGTCTTTGTAGTGATGGAAGTGCTGTTTATAAATTTGAAGGTTGGTATTCTCTTTTGCGAAGCCTTTAGAAGGTTGTAAATATGCAAGATACTCTACATTGGAGTTTCGAAAGGAGAGCAAGGAGAATCATTAATATGTAAACTGAGTAATGGAAAGACTTTTTGAAACTCTTAAGTCCAGAAGGAGGAGTGCATAAAGGACGATTATGATAAAGGCAACCCATATGAGTTTCTAAAAAGTAATTCCTGAGAGATTGTAATGGGTGAGAAAGTATGCTAAAATACATGTTCAATGACGCATTATGACGAATATAGTCTAGAGATTGTTCATGTCAAGTAATATAAAGATATTGTACAGAAGGAACTTGTAAAGTCTTTGTACAGTAAGAAACTCTTTTATTATGAATGTTTAATAACACAGTAATATTAACATACTGATTTTAAATAACATCTCTTTATTTTGTCGATATTTCTATCAGTTATCAAGATATGTCACGGGAAAGTCTCTGACTTTCCAATTATTCATTTTTTAAATTGAATTTTTAAAAGTGCCGGTAGCATTAAAAATCACTTAATGTATGGTAACAAGAGTACCTCGTCATATATTAGACTTATTTTTCGCATGCATAGCTTTTGTTAGAGAGTGAACATCATGTGTTATAAATGATATTTTTTCGATTTTTCATGTGGTGCTTATTCATACATGATCTTTCTTGGGTGACTGAAAGATGAGTTAGTGGAAGCTAAAGCTATATACGAACCAAGATGGCTTGAGGTGAGCCAGATAACATATACAATAGAAAAGCGCTGCACCAGCTCAGCTGTAGTAGACTGCTAAAATTTGCATCTGCCTCATGAATTGTTTACTAGTTACCGAGGGAAAATGTGGAAGATTTGCTTGAACAAATGTCTCCAGTAGCAAATGAATCCGCTTTCAATCGCTGAAACGTGATTTAAATTTGAGTTTACAGTAATCAAACCACATGCGTTCAGGCAGTGCAGGGCTTCAGTCCATTAGGAGATACTTGAAGCTAAATCTTCGAAGTACTCTGCTTTAGATAACACTTTGTAGAATATTCCAAATCATACGCTAACATATTTAGTTAAAGATGACTATGAGTACTTTTTTTCTTACAAATCTCACATAAATGTAATTGGGACGCATTCGAACAAATGAGTCATTCTTAGCCGAATGACACCATCAATTTCTAAGCACAAGGAGAAATGTATCACATTACGTTATTTTTTAGTTTTACGTAAGTTCTGTCGAAGGACTTCTTTGACATGGCAGTGTGGCAGTTGACTGGCGATTCAATCGACTGTCTTGTTGCCTGTAGTTATATCGAGTGATGTAACGACTGCACTTTTTCAGAATTCAGCAGTTTGCTCAGTTGAACGTCTATACCGATATTATTAAAAGGTACATAAAGACGCCTAAATTGCTATGTGATTCTGATTCGTTTACAAGTAACCTACTAACTCCAAAATTTGTCCCATTATCTTAGAATCACCCTGTTTACAAATATATCGGTCTAAAGAGACAAATTTCCTTTAACTTCAAGAATTAAGGGCGTTTTTATTATTTTACACTGAATCTTCTAACGTCTTTTTTTTTTTGGTATTATTTAGTAGTTTTGCTATGCTCCTAAACTTTTAATAAAAATTCCGTTTTAAATATCAGCTTATTGTGATAGATAAATTTGCATAGTAATTGAAAAAAGCACATATATAATAACACCGTAAAGCTTCTACAACTACACCAATATTAAAGCTTTCATAGAGTACATTTAATATGCAAATTTCATTTCCAAGTTTTTTAAAAAGAAAATAACGTTACTGTTCAAAACGAAGTTTAACAACAAAAGTAATTGACTTTTCTTTTTTTCGTCTATTGTTTTTGAGAGAAGGTCTATTGTTTTTGAGAGAGCGTTGCTTATTCCTCGTTTAGAAATTTCTTTAATGTACCTTAGGCCTTATAAGAATGAAATTACTTTTGATGGCGTGACATTTCTATTATTGCTTTTAGGAGGCTGCAAGGTGTTTTTAAAACATCGCATTCTACTAATTATATTATGTTCCACCGTGGCCTACTCGCTAAGCCCCGTTCCCAAAGAACACGGAAAGTGTAGCAGCACCGGCTTGGCCAGTGCTTGGGAAGGTGAAAACCTCTCTCGGTTCGGCTGCTTTAAACCGTGTACCAATCATAGAGCCAACGTTGGTCTGCCTGATAAACGACCCAATATTGAAATGGCCAACACCTGCGGCCCTCGTTGCCAACAGTAGGCCGCTGACCCGGCCATTAGAAAGGAAAAAAAACAAACTTATTACTGAAAATTATATTATTATATCAGCAGAAAAAAAGAGCCTTTTCTAAGCTCTATTTCTAGATGAAATATTTCTGAAGACACTTAACTGTAATAATAACATTTACTTAAGTTACACAATTGCATAAAATAATAAACAAAATAATATGTAGCAAGTTACGCCGAGTAAAAGTGAAAGATTTAAACTTGAATTTGCAAATACTTGTCTTAAATACTAGTCACTTTTCGCAACTAGCTCTAATGTTCTTTTGTCTTGGTAATCTTGAGTGCTATGCCTTATTTCACTGAGAATTGTCCCCAAATTGCATGGCATCAACGCGTCAAGTAGTTAAAGTTTGCTTTTTGTGGCATGTAAATCGGTTAATCAGAACACAAAATAGGGCTTTGTGTTTGACATAGAAAAACATGACATTTGGTGGTTTTCAGCCCAATGTGGTATCACTTAGCTGGCTTCAGTTTAAAGACTTATTTTTGGCACCTAATTTGGCGATGTTTCGTCAAGAGGTCTCCAAGCTTGCCGCGTTTTTATAAATGGGCCCTGTAATGTTTGCTTCCCTACATTAGTATTACTCAATAGGACTAGCATTACGTCATCAATATATGCGACTAATAGACAATGTCTTCGAAGTTGGAATTATCTCTAAAATACTGAAAAGATATCCAAAAGGTATAAAAAAGGTAGATTCCTGATTCACTGCATTGCGGTATTATAAACAACACTTTCTCGCTTGTTTTAAGAAGCCTGTTTTTGAAGGATATTTTTGAATTCTTATTGTTGTATATATTCTGAGGACCGATTAAGTGTTCTGCTCGAGAATTATTCTTAGTTTTTAGGCTGTGAAAGGATTTTATTTTATGGAAGAAAATACAGCATTTGAGAAAGCCTATGTGATAAGCTCATTGTTAGAAATCCAGATATTGCTTATTAATTTTTATGAATTCTAATTCTGAATATTGTTCGTCGACTATCTAGAACTAATTAAATTGTATTTCGTCCTATCAGCTGGACTGTTTAGTAAGACTTTCCATATACATTGGACTTTTAAGTTACCATCACCAACATTATGATTTTATATTACTGCTGTAGAGTTTCAACAGCAATATAAAATCAACTACTGAACGTAAAAATGTGAAATTTTGTACAGGTATGCAAACTTACTTGCTGCATCTCTTTTTCTTGAAATTTCGCTAGGTCGCTATTCAACGAATATTAGTAAAATAATTCTGTGGGAATAAACACTGCTTATTATTATCCATGGACGTCATGTGATGTTTTGTCCTCGTGATTATCAAAGCTAAATGTGTAATAGAACTGCTTTTATAGCTGTATATATAAGAATGGAAAATGGCGAGCGTTAAGTTGGATGTATACTGATGACATTTTATGTAAATGTAAGTTGTGTTAATTAAATGTTTGTTTCGTCACTTAAGTCTCATTACTGCGTGTCTCTACTAACCACATTTGGTTATGGGCCCAGAGCCCTCAATTGAGGCATAAGTGGAAATTTTATTATTTTTCAAGTTCCATTAATTTTCTCAACTAAGCCCTTTTATACCGCTCCGGAATTTTGGCTTTGAATTGATGAAAATGTCACAACTAACTACGATTGAGAAACTTGAAAAAAATAATTATGATTCGTGGAAACTACAAATAGAGGCAGTGTTGATTAAAAATGATCACTGGGATTACGTGAACGGTATGAAGCTGAAACCTGCTGATGTAGGAAGCGAAGACGAAAAGAAATGGCTCCAAGCGGATCAAAAAGCCCGGGCCGATTTAATATTAGCTATTAGTCCATCTGAGCTTTGTCATGTGAAACATTGCGAAACGTCTAACGCCATTTGGAATAAACTGAAAGATGTTTATGAATCTAAAGGTCCTGCCAAAAAGGCTACGCTGCTGAAACAACTTCTATTCAGAAAAATGAGAGAAAATGAAAACATGCCAGAACACTTGAATGTCTTTTTTGAAATAATAAGTAGATAAACTCCGCGAAATGGATGTTGAAGTAGCTGATGATTTATTATCTATTCTCCTATTATATAGCGTTCCAGAAAATTTTGAAAATTTTAGGGTTGCAATAGAGTCTCGAGACGAATTGCCAAAGCCTGATGTTTTGAAAATAAAAATGCTGGAAGAATGGGAAGCTAGAAAAACGAAATTTTATCATGATTCATCTAATGCTTATCTTACAACTAGTAAAAGAATAACTCGAGATGACAAGAAAAATGACAAATGGAAAAATAAAAATATCCCTGCTGAAAGAAATTGCCGAAATTATAATTGCAACTACTGTTCCAGATTTGGCCATAAAGCGAGCGAATGTCGCAAGAAAATGGCAGATAAAAAGGCTGCATTCTCCAAAAAACAAGGAAGTTCAATGATGCCTAAAAGCTTAGAACAGACAACAACTATGGCATTTGCTGAAGCCTCACGGAAACCTTCTTACTGGTGTTTGGATAGCGGCTGCACATCACATATGTTTAATGATAAAAATTTATTTACGGAATTTCACTCCCAAGAAAAGTCGTACATAAATTTGGCAGTGGATAAAACTGCTGAAATTACAGGGATAGGGACAGTTTTGATAACTGTGCCAAGTGGATCAGGTATGACCGAACTTACTCTCAAAAATGTTTTATGTGTACCTGAATTAACAAATAACTTGCTCTCAATACCTAAAGCTACAGCGAATAATCGTTCTTAGAATTATTGACCCTGGTGGATCAACACTCATAAAAGCAGTGCACCAAGGCGATCTTTATTGCGTCCAAGCAAACATAGAAATAGCTGCAGTAGCAAATATAAGCGAATTTCAAAAATGGCATCTTAAATTAGGTCATTTGAATGAACATGATATCAAAAGACTCAAGTCTGAAAACACGGTTCTTAATTTATCGTTTATTGATACCCATTCTTTAAAAGATTGTAAAATCTGTATACAATGTAAGCAATCGGTAAGACCTTTTCCAAAAGAATCTAAATTTCAAAGTAAAGATTTATTATATCTGATACATTCTGATATTTGTGGACCAATGAGACTCCCTTCTCATGCTGGCTCAAAATATTTTGTCACATTTCTCGATGATAAATCACGTTATGTGGAAGTTAGTTTCCTAAAAACCAAGGATGAAGTTAAGAGTGCGTTTTTAAAATTCAAAGCTGCTGTCGAAAATCGCTTAGGGGAAAAAATAACAAATCTTGTGTACAGATAACGGTTTGGAATATTGCGGTGAAGAATTTAACAAATATCTAGATCAATGTGGAATTAAACGAGAATTTTCTGCTCCTATGACACCACAACAGAATTCTCGGGCAGAACGTATGAATCGTACCCTAACAGAAATGGCGAGATGCTTATTATTACAAGCTAAACTACCCCAATCTTTCTGGGCAGAAGCAATAAACTGTGCTGCTTATATTCGGAATCGTTGCCCTTCACGAAGCTTAAGGGAAAATAAAACAGGTAAAATCATACAAGACGGTGCCCCTCATGTAAACACGGCGATAGCCGCTGGAGCTTGGCGATCGCCAAGTGCGAGCGCTACAGACCTTGGCGCCAAGCCTCCCTGGCGACCGCCAAGCTCCAACAGCTATCGCCGTCTTGTGACGAATAAACACTAGTTATATACCACTAAAATTTTACAAAGAAACACAAATTCTAAGTAAATGACACTATATAAAACAGTCAAATCCACAACAAAACATTAGAAAAAGTACAATTAAAGAAGCACTTACCTCACTTTTCCCCCCCATTCTATATTCCACACATCGACTAACACATTCTATATTCCACACACATACTAACGAAGAAATTCCCCGAGACGCTCACTAACTTACGGTAAAGGGTCCGTAAAACGGAATCAAAACCACAAGGAAAATCCAACACAAACTTATTCGACTCAGAATCAAAGAACACCAAACTTCAATCTTCATGCAATTAACACTAATGAAAATTCTATACTTCAAATGCATCGCGTTTAATTATTTGAATTGCCACTCAGATTCTGATTAAAAAAAAAAAAAAAAACGATTTTCCAGACCAACATGTGATAAAAAATCCAGACGATTTATAAGTTTATGACGTCAGCTTTACATATGTTCTCCAAGGGCGGACCAGAAGCCTGCTAAATATTGGTAAAAGCCCCATTTATGTAGTGTAAAAACATTTTTCTCGGAGGGCGCGCGAGCCACTCTGCGAGACCCCAAAAAAAAACATCAGTGGGTCCGGCCACCGCCTCAAAAGGGCCCCCTCGAAAATATGCTAATGCGAGGCCCTCTCCGAGATCCAAAAAAAACATCAGTGGGTCCGGCCACCGCTTCAAAAGGGCCCCCTCGAAAATATGTTAACGCGGCCCCTCTGCGAGACCCAAAAAAAACATCAGTGGGTCCAGCCACCGCCTCTAAAGGGCCCCCTCGAAAATATGCTAAGCGGGCCCCTCTGCGAGACCCAAAAAAACATCAGTGGGTCCGGCCACCGCCTCAAAAGGGCCCCCTCGAAAATATGCTAAGCGGGCCCCTCTGCGAGACCCAAAAAAAACATCAGTGGGTCCGGCCATCGCCTCAAAAGGGCCCCCTCGAAAATATGCTAACGCGGGCCCCTCTGCGAGACCCCCCCAAAAAAACGTTAGTAAAAGTTGAAGCAAATTTGAATAGTAGACGAAACAGGAAAAAACGAAAAATAACAATAACGCATGCGCAAAACGCAAATTAACAGCTTAATGACGTCAAATTGAGCAAGCGAATTCGTTACATTCATCCATACATACAAAATATGCTAATGCGGGCCCCTCTGCGAGACCAAAAAAAAACATTAGTACAAGTTGAAGCAAATTGGAATAGTAGACGAAGGAACAAGATAAAACGAAAAATAACAATAACGCATGCGCAAAACGCAAATTAACAGCTTAGTGACGTCAAATTGAGTAAGCGAATTCGTTACGTTCATCTGCTTACGTCACACATACACAGTAGCTAGATTAAAAAACAACTATTACGCATGCCCGAAAGTGCAAGAAATCTCGCATCTTTCAATAGTTCTAAATTATCCAATTTACAATATTTGACGCATTATCATTCCTCCAAAAAAAACGTCGCCAAGCTCTACACATATCTTTATGGTTGCCAGTCAAAATACCATCGGCAGGGTACTTTACTAACGTTGAACATCGCTCACGATGTCGCCAGAACCAAGGGGCACCGGATACGGAACATAGGCCATAAAACACCATATGAGTTATTTTTTGGCGTCAAGCCATCTATATCATATTTTAAAGTATTTGGACAAAAATGTTTCGTTTTTGATAAGCGATTGAAAGGTAAATTTGATCCCAGATCGCAAGAGCATATTTTTGTTGGTTATTCAAATGAGTCAAAAGTATACAGATTGTGGAATAAACAATCAAGAAAAAATGTTATAAGCCGTGATGTCCGATTTATTGATGAATTTGAAAGTAATCTCCCTCCCGATAATGAAGTAGAATTAATTTTTCCATTCGAAAACGTTTCTCCCAACACTGAAACTGATATTTCGAAAACAATACCTGACGAAAAAGGAAACTGAAAATGAGGGGGAAAACAATCACGATGAACATTGTTGTCCCCCCGTCAGGGTTGCAACTCTCAAGCAGAGAGTTGCAACCCTGAGGGGGGAAAGCCAGAGCCTGAGTGTTAGAACCCTCCAGCTAGAGCACTAGGTAGACCAAGGAAGATAAAAACAGGTAAAAGAGGAAGACCGCGAAAAGAGGACAAAACAAAACAATAGCGAAAAATATCTCAAAATGTAGAGAATAATTCTTTAACAGATCCTAGTCCCACAGTGTCTGATGCATTAAATGGACCTTTTAGGGATGAATGGAAAAAGGCAATGCAATTAGAATACGGTTGTCTAATAAAAGAGAATGCCTGGGAGTTTGTAGAAAGACCTAAACATAAGAAAATCATTGGTTGTAAGTGGGTTTTAAAAACAAATACAATCAAGATGGCAGTATAGAAAATTTAAAGCGCGATTGGTTGCCGAAGGTTGTAATCAAAAACCTGGAATTAATTTTGAAGAAAACTTTTCGCCACTAGCCAGATTAAGTTCTATCAGGACTGTGATCGCATATGGCATACAAAATGGTTTCACAGCATACCAATCAGATTTTGTGATGGCATATATAAATGGTGATTTAGCTGAGGAAATTTACATGGAATTACCTGAGGGTTTCGAAAATAAATTTAATTCTAATAAGGTGTGTTTACTAAATAGATCACTGTATGGATTAAAACAAGCCGGTCGGCAGTGGTTCAAGAAATTGGATGAAAAATTAAATTTAATGAAGTTTGATTCTTTACACTCTGATAAATTTGTTTATATTTCGAAATCTGATATTGAAGCTATTATCATTGTTTACGTTGATGACCTCATAATATTAACTAAACGCAAAGAAGATTATGAACACATTCGAGATGAATTGTCAAGATCATTTAAAATGAAAGACATGGGTCAGTTACATTATTGTTTAGGCATGGAATTTATACAAAACGAAGATAGCATCACAATTACGCAAAAGAAATACATTGAAGATATTTTGCATAAATTTAAAATGCAAGATTCAAAATCTGTATCTACACCTCTTGATAGTAGCATGAAACTTACTAAAGATATTAGTCCTAAAACAGACGAAGAAAGATCTGAAATGGAAAACATTCCATATCGTCAATTAATTGGATCGCTTATGTACCTCTCCATTGCTACAAGACCCGACATAACCATGCCGTAAACTTTCTTAGTCAATTTAATAACAATCCTGGAAAAGCTCATTGGGTAGCTGCAAAAAGAATTTTAAGATACCTGAAAGGTTCTCAAGATCAAGGTTTAATGTTCCGACGAGATGAAGAACCTCTGACCGCATTTGTGGATGCCGATTGGGCTTCAGATCTCAATGACCGAAAATCCTACACTGGTTATATTTTCAAGTATGCAGGCGGTGCAATATCGTGGGAATCCAGAAAACAAAGAACTGTGGCATTATCTACTACTGAAGCAGAGTACATGGCTTTAACAGAGGCTGCCAAGGAGGCTGTACATTTAAGACGATTCTTGAATGAATTTACGACTTCATACCTCTGTAACTACGACTTCACCCACTCTGATATTATGTGACAATCAGTCTGCTCAAAAACTGGTACGGAATCCCGTATATCAATCCCGTACTAAACACATCGACATTCGACATCACTTTGTTCGTGATGCGTTTAATGATGGTGAAATAGATGTCAAATATATCAAATAAGAGGACATGCCTGCTGACATTTTAACAAAAGCACTTACCGCTCATAAACATAACAACTGTTGCAAACTGATAGGGTTAAGTAAAAAAATATAATACGTAAGTTTTTGTTTTGGAAATAAGCATTGTGAGGGGGAATTGTGGGAACAAACACTGCTTATTATTATCCATGGACGTCATGTGATGTTTTCTCCTCGTGATTATTAAAGCTAAATATGTAATAGAACTGCTTTTATGGCTGTATATATAAGAATGGAAAATGGCGAGCATTAAGTTGGATGTATACTGATGACATTTTATGTAGATGTAAGTTGTGTTAATTAAATGTTTGTTTCGTCACTTAAGTCTCATTACTGCGTGTCTCTACTAACCACAAATTCATATTTGATATTAATATTTTATTAAAAATTTAAGACTAGTAAATTATTTTTGGACCTTTTAGTTCTAATAGTACGGATAGTAATGGGCCATTTGATATCGATAATAAATATAAAATGAGATATGAATTAAATTACGAAAAAGTATTTTAACATAGCGGAAATGAGAGTTTGAAAGATCATAACTCATACATTTTTAGTTCAAATGTATTTAAAATTGGTAAATGTATTGAAAATTGGTATTTGGTTGAAATGAGCTATTTTTTTTAAATATGTAGTGAAATCTAGGTGTTACCATTGGAAAAAATAGAGATTGTGCGCATAAGCATAAGTTGACCCCTTATTCAAACTTTGTGTACATCAAATTAAAGTGCCGTTATTCGTGAACGATTAGTATATGTAACTTTGCTGTACCACGATCGACGGCTGAATAAAGACCAAGTGGGCTTTTCCACATCTTTATTATAGTTTATTTTTCCACATCTGTTCATGCATGATTTCTTAGCTCGTTAAAAGCGGCATTTTACATTTTGAATGTTAATTCTGTATTTTCAAGGTTTTACTGTGGAGTAAATGACATAAATCAAAAACTTCTGAAATCCAGTTGCAAGAAACAAAAAATAAACTAAACTACTGCAATACATAAACAGAATTTAGGCAAAGATATTTTAAGAGGGGGGGATCTTTTGAAAACATTTACTCAAAAAAACTGAAGTAGGATATTTTACTAACCCTTTAATACACTTAAAGGAAATTCGCAACAGCAGAACTATACTTACAATAACAAAAAGTCGGTTAAAATTCTTTTAATAACTCGTATAATTAAAAACTGTAAATAATAAAAGTGAATTCCTTTAATATTTCTGAGCCCTATCCAAAAATACGAAAAAAAAGTGTTACAATTTATTCGTATTTTTTCTAAATTCTATTTTTATATTTCAAATGTTTGAAAATCAATAACTTTTCTTCTAATTCTGAAAAAGAAGGCGTTTTAAAAAGACAAAAAAACCGGAAAACATGTTTTCGTGTTTTCAAAGTCCCCTTTTTTGCTGTTAAGTTTCCTTGCAGTTGCTCCTTTTAAAAAATTCTTCCGCATAATGGATCCTCAGAATGTTATCTTACGTAATGGAACATTTATTATAATATTTTTTAAAAAGATTTCAGCGTTCATATCCTGGTGTCGAACATTTATTTCTTTGTAAAAATAGAACTATGTCAACATTAGTGATGTACCCACTCAGACAATGTCGTTCCAGATTTCATGTTTTTGAAGCGTTATAAATCAGGAATTTAATATCTCTTTTCTTTCACGGTTAACCTTCAAGTTTTGATAGTTTCAGAACAGACATTGTATTGAATGCAATTATATTAATCAAAACAAAATATACAAACAGTTTTCACGATTGACGTGAGTTAAACTGACAATTTGCATACTCTTAATTTAAATTTATCTAGAGATTAAATTATAAATACTTATTTTAACTTAAAATTATTTCCTGTAATTATAAATTTACATAATTTAATCTGTGAACTGATACTTAAGTACAATTGTGAGTGAGATATTTCTTAATTATTCCGTTATTTTATTAACATTAACACTCAGATATGTGTTATACAAGATGAGTCGCAAGCATAAGTACAAATGGAGAATGTGGTGCATAATTACTTTTTCGTTTTCAGGAAAGAGCGAACAGATAGAAAAGATATGCGAAGAAAAACTTTGAGTCTTACTAATCGCTCATTTGAGTGTACTTTTAATAATCATGTCACTGCTTTCGTCATTTCTAAGTACCCTGTGCATTACCAGGGTTCGATCTAGAAATTTTTTTCAAAGTCCCATTTTTATGAAAATTCCTTATTTTAGTGAATTTCAGTACTTAATTTTGTGAAATTCAACACTTATTTTGTGAATTTTCACACCGATTTTTAATACATGTCACTTTTTGGTTAAAATAAGGATGAAACAGATTAAAATGTAGAATAAAATGTCAATGAAGGTCCGTTTTAATCGATTGTAATTTTGTGAAGAGGCGTCAAACCGGGCCCAATATTCGTCTGAATAGACCCTTGATTACTAACTAAATTAGTATAACTACTCTACAAAACCCGACTCACAAAATCTCTTGCTCGTAAATACACTGGTGTAAGAAATTAAAAGAATTTGCAGACTTGGTCGGTTATTAGAACTACTGGACCGATTTTAATGAAATTTCATGTGTACATACATTCATGCAATGCAAAACAAATAACCAGTCAATAATTGCAATACACACACATGATCGTACGTAACACAGTCGGAAGGTATGAAACAGCGGTGCAGAACAAACAAAAAAAAATTGGTTAATAGGGGGTATGGTCCACTCTTACAGATATACAGGTCTCGCAGTGTGACTTCATACTTGAAATAAGGCAGTTTCTCATTCCAAGTGGCAATTGGTCCCACTCGTTCAGCAACGCTATTTTCATTCCCTAGATGGTTCTCGGAGCGGGTTGCGAGTTGCAATTGCCCTCCCCAGAGCATCCCAGACATTCTCTATAGAGTTAAGGTCTGGATGAGATCTCGCTGGCCAATCCATCCTGCAAATATCCTCACTCTCTAGAAATTCGTCGTCCAGAAGAGCTTTATGTGGTTTCGCGTTATTGTCCATTAAATTGAACTCAGGGCCAACTGCACCCCTGAAACGGCGAACATAGGTCTTCAAGACCTCATCCCTATACCTCACACAAATCACAGTGCCTCTTTCAAAGACAGGGAGTGGGGTGCGGCCATCCAACATGAGGCCTACCGAGACCATTAAAACTCCTCTGCCATAATGGACGATTTCGCATACATTCGAGGATTGCTAGCGGGTTCCTGGCTCTCTCCATATGAACGTACGTCGAGAATCGGTGTTTAGGCTGAACCGGGACTCATCATTGAAGAAAATGGTCGCCCATTGATCCATACTCCAATCTCTCTGCTCCCTGCACTATGCTAAACGGATTCTCCTGTTCGTAGAAGTGAGCGGGACACAAACATCAGGTCTTCTTGCATACAACCCTCTCTCATGAAGTCTTTCGGAAACATTCTCCCTTGATACACAGGTTACTGTGGCTGCATACAAGTCACGAGAGAGCTGAGAAGTTGTAGCACTCCTGTTACGCCTCGCTATAATGGACAAATGGCGATCTTCTCTTGCCGTCGTGGCTCTTGGACGACCATGCCAAGGCTTTCTTTCGATGGATCCGGTATCCTGGAACTGTTTCCATAAGTTACACACGACGTTGGGCGTTAAATTGAACTCTCTACAAATCTGGACTCGAGATTGGCCTGCTTCTAGCCTCCCCACAATTCGCCACCTCATCCCATCATCTAAACTTTGGTGGTTACTCATTTTTACTGTTACAATTTGAAATTAACCGATCGCTGCAAAATAACACGAAGAAGTTCGCCTAGGTGCACTAGTGAACAAAATGCGTCCTAACTTACGCGCACTTATAAAGCCTGTTTCTTTACTGTCTCCGCGTACACACAGGTGTACGCTTACGTATTTGACGTACAAGATTTGCATTTTTGTCTAGAAGCAGTGGTTTTGCATTCAGTTCAGTTCTTTTCATAAAATTATATAAAATATGCAAATTCTCTTACTTTATTTCACCAGTGTTTTATTAAGACAGATTACCCGAAAATATTTTCGTAGCTAAATGATTAAGCAATTTTGACCTGAGAAATATATTGGGACACTGTGCTTTCTAATACGCACTACAAAGAACTAAAGGTGTAGCAGATATTCGTATTCATTGTCGCGGATATTCCGAGAAATAAAAATGATCCCTATTCATTTCAGTATCTGCCTGAGAGAAAAGATATTATCTGTACCCAGTACCCTATCCGTAAGAGGGAAAAAAATATCCGTAATCTTCGACAGATATTTTAATGATTCTTCAGAATAAATCAAAAAATCAAACTTAATGTTTATTAATTAACTAAACAAACTTTTCTTATTTAAAACTTAGCAATTATTTTTTGTCATTTTTACGTGAATCTTGTATTAGCAAAGTATTAGCATGGATTTCTTATTGGCGCAACTTCGTAACACACAGAGCTTAAAGCCTTACTACGAAAGTTTACTCCTCACCTAATTACGCCAATGGTCTTTACACATGCTTATTAATGATTTTAATTCGGACATTCTGCTTTGCCATTTGCTCGATATTGCTGCACGGAAACGGGTCAACGTGTTAATTGTTAGCAAAACAATGAACTATTATTTTCCGATATAATTAGCATGTTCTAATTATCAATAATGTAATAATATTTGTAAATATATGTAATAATATTTAAGTACATTTTTCATTTCAATATACAGTCAAATAACAACCTTTCTTTATTTTCATTTATTCGTTCATTCAGTTTTAAATTTGGCAAATTCGAGTGTTCGACAGTTCGAAGCAAGCCCACTCCTGTCCAGCTCGAATTATCGAGACTACGAGACTCTACTGCATTTCATATTATAGAACCGCTTTAATTTTAGCGTTTTCAACTTGCACTATACGAACATTACTTGCATGGATAAAGCTTTAAGAGGCATTGCAAGAGCAAATCGGGCAAAAAAAGAAAAAAGTTTCCATCACCATCTCAGAATTCAATGAATTTTTTTTCTTGTGTTGCCTTACCCAAATAAAGAATAAATCTAAAGTATTTTTGATTTACCTATTTTAGTTTTGGAGTTATAGTGGGTCAAAGTACCCCAGAGGAGTGACGTAGAAATAATTTAGGGCCATTTTTGCCTCTTTATTGGCTCGAATGTGACTGGATCTCAGGTGCTTCAGAGAATTATTTCTTTTTGTCTGATAATATACCTTGGATATTAACATCTCAAATTGAAAATTCATTCGAAAATAATCAGAGACCCCCAAAAGGGCGCCCCCTCCCAAAAACCCCGAATTTCATAAAAAAAAATACAGTTTTTAAGAATGCTTTAAATCTTGGCTCTCACGTGATATAGAAATTTTTTTTGCCATGATATAGAAATTTTTTTTGCCATAGCTTCATATGAAGTGAATCCAATGTTAAAAATTTTTGAAAGCCCCCAGGGCCCCTCGGTACGGGGCCCCAAACATGGTCCTTAATGCTAATTTATGCAATTTCGAAGGATTGGTACAGCTTGGGCCGACTTCCCACAGGAGAACTATTGGTATGGAGATGTAGTATCAACCTAGTAGTTTCATATTATGAAAAAACATTTTTTGAAGGTACAACTGTTTTTTTAAAAAAAAAAAACGCCCAAAAAGTACCTCCCTATTTCGTACATTCCACTGACACGCAAGGGGCATTTCGGAGTTAATTTTAGAAGTTTAATCGACTGTAGCAATATTGAGAATTAAACTTATCCTGCATATATCACTAATACATCTTCCACATATCACAAATAGCTCTTTTACAGGGGCACTCATAAGAATTACATTACGCTGTGTGAGAATCTCTACAATCTACTAGAAAACTTTTTTTCACTGATAGAAAGCTTCACTGTTCTGGTGCATATTATAGAGTACACGATTCATGCATGTAGCATAAATAATTCATTTGCAGGGACATTCAAAAGAATTCTAGTACATTACGCTGTACGGACATTTCTGTAATTACAGGACTGATTCTAAAGATTTTTCCACCGAAACAGCTGCACTATTCCTGAGTAACATAAGCTAAAATTCATGCATGTAACATAATTTACAGGAACACTCAAAATAATTCGTAAAGAAACTCATAACTGCCTCCATTCGTCAAATGAGGGGGAAAAAATACTATCTAAATTTATTAACTCTACATATACCATGTCTTATACTTCATTTAAAATAAACAAAATGTAAATAATAATGTGAATAAAATGAAGTGATAAAATAATGAATGTATAAATAATGTGTACATAAGTGATAAAATAATGTGAAGTTGTCGTAAATCTACATCATTTATTTCTGAGTTGCATACCATTTTACAACAAAAACGGCTAACATCATCTCGAACAAAAAGTTTAAAAAAAAAAAAAAAATAGCACACAAAAAAAAACTCAGGTTATTTACGTACTTTTATTATAAAGTACATTAGCAATGGTAAATGGAGTAACTGGAGTAAATTCAATTGGACCTTGTCTGCAGTATTTGTTTCTGCGTCATCTTGCCATGGTGTGGCCAAGCAAAAGAATCTGAGTTAGATACTGCATGAAAATATTTCATCGTAGCAATCTCATCTTGTTCTGTTAAAGCAATAACCCTTCCGATGTCAAATCACTTTTCACATTCCACTGCATAATAAAAGTTCAGCTCCATATTAACTACTTCGTACTTTTTTTCACCAGAGAAAATTATATTTAAAAATTAGGAACAACATAAAATGCTCTTTAATAAAAATGTTTTACTTATAAAACTTGCATAAGATATATTTTTTCAGCATGTTTGACTTTTTTTTGTGCATGTGTGATTTAAATTTTGTTAACATTTTTGCATCTGCGACCGTTAAAATGAATTTTTTATATCATGACAAAACATTTTCATATTTATTAAATACCAGCGGCTACCCGCGGCTTCGTCCGCGTCGGCTTTAGAATTAGGTCCCGAGAGAAATGAAGCATGTGTGAATAACAAAAATGTTTGTGACTAAAGAAACTGCATTTAAATATTATTTGCTTTTTACTTATTTTAAATGAAGTATAATGCATGGTAGTATACTTCATTTAAAATAACAAAGTATTTAGATTTTTTCAGGCATTTAGCGAATAGAGACAGTTACGACAGTATTTGCGAACTGTTTTGAGTGTTCTTGTAAAAGAAATATTTATGCTATATGGATAAATTTTAGCCTATGTTAATCAGGAATAGTGCAGCTTCCTATTAGCGAAAAAGTTTTAGAATCGGTTCTATAGTTACAGAGATACTCATAGAGCGTAATGTATTAGAATTATTTTAAGTGTTCCTGTAAAGGAACTATTTGCGCTACATGCATTAATTTTAGCCTATAATACTCAAGAATAGTGTAGCTTACTATCAGTGAAAAAAGTTTTGGAATCGGTTCAGTACACATAGAGCGTAATGTAATTCTTATGAGTATCCCTGTAAAAGAACTATTTGTGATATATGCATAAAAGGTAGCCTATAACACTCAGGGTCCCCCCAGTGTCTAAGAGGGTCTGCTCTCAAACCTGGAAGGCGGATGGTGCCAGGTTCAAACACCGGTCGCGCCTGTCGACCTAGCCGCTCGCAGTTTTCCGTGTTTTTTTCAAAAACCTCGCGAAAATACGGGCTAGGATCCCTTAGAAAATTCCACACAGAGGAATTCTCCATGTACGCCTAGGACTCTATAGGCCTAGGACTTTCAATCAGTGAAGAAAGTTTTAAAATCGGTTTAGTTGCTACAAAATTTCCATAGAGCGCAATGCATTAGCATTATTTTGAGTGTCTTTGTAAAAAAATTATTTATGCTATATGCTTGAAAGGTTGCCTGTATGTTAATCCAGGGCATAAGCTATCTTCATTACAAATTTTTCCAACCATTTTTGTGTGATTCAGTCAAAAACATCCAAACACATAAACGTACACATTTATATTATTGGTAGGATTTGGAAATTTACGAACTTTAAGAAACACATCTGGACTTTTCTTGGTACTTACCTATATTATACCGGCGGTCATTCCCGCCAAACTGTTTTTTCGTCAAATGAGTTGCCAAACTGTTGCCAATCGTATTCAAAACCATTAATAATTTCATGTGCCCGGCATTTATCTCGGCAAAAAATTGCTCGTCTTGGCGGACCGCCGGGATAATACGTAAGTGCACTTTTCTTTATTTATGCGTATTAATTTGGCGTAAAATCAACATAGTTTCCATACTTATTTATGTTTTCCAAATGCGTGTGATTTTGCAAATAGAATTTCTGCTTTATTTCAAAAGCATAAATCATTTTGTGCGGGCGATAAAACGGTTTTTAATTAATAGTTAGAAAAGTAATTAAAATTTCCGAGCCTCAGGTACACTTTACCGAAGTCATGGGTCCAGGCATGCTCAAATTTTCAAAGCTCGACTTTCTGTAGATTTGTCTGGAGAACATTCATTTTTATTATTAGAGATATATTTGGCATAAAACTGGCATAATTTCCGTATTATTTAATGTTTTTCAGATGCACGTGCTTCTTTTTTGAAGTAATAACATTCTTGTTAGCTCAAAACATGAATCATATGATACGGGCGAAACTCGCCAAGCATGGCAACGTAAAAACGATTTTTAATTAATAATTAAAAAAGTAATTAAAAATCTAAAATTCTAAGTAGACTATAACCAACTCCAGAGTCCCATCTATATCTAAACCGAAATGCATCCTAATCGATTCAGCGGTTTAGGTGTGAAAGCGTCATAAATAAACAAACAAACAAACAAACTCACTTTCGCATTTATAATATTAGTTAGGACTAGCTACTACCAGCGACTTCGACAGAGTCGGTTTCCGAATTGGGTCCAGAAAGAAATAAAGCATGAACGCATAACAAGAAGGAAATCGATGACACTTGCGCTATACACAAAAATGACTGCATTTAAATATTATTTACATTTGGCTTATTTTAAATGAAGTATAATATATGGTATATGTAGAGGTATTAAATTTGGTATATGGTATATTTAGATGTTATATGTAGACTTACGAAATTTAAATAGTAATTTTTTTCTTCATTTGGCGAATGGAGACAGTTATGAAATTATTTACGAATTATTTTAAGTGTTCCTGTTAATGCATGAATTTTAGCTTATGTTACTCGAGAATAGTGTAGCTATTTCAGTGGAAAAATCTGTAGAATCAGTTCAGTAGTTACAGAAATGTCCGTATAACGTAATGTACTAGATTTATTTTGAATATCCCTGTAGAAGAACTATTTGTGCTACATGCATAAAAGGTAGCCTATAATACTCAGGAACAGTGTAGTTTTCTATCAGTTAAATAAGTTTTCGAAACGGTTCAGTAGTTAAAGAGATTCCCATACAGCGTGATGTAATTCTTATAAGTGCCCCTGTAAAAGAACTATTTGTGATGTATAGAGAATATATTTGTGATATATGTATGATATGTTTAATTTTCAATATTGCTACTGTCGATTAAAACTCTAAAAGTAATGGCAAAATGCTCCATGCGTGTCAGTGGAATGTACCAAATAGGGAGGAATTTTTGGAGATTTTTTTTGGAAACAGCTGTACCTTCAAAAAATGTTTTTTTCATAATATGAAACTAGTAGGTTGACTACATCTCTATTCCAATAGCTCTCCTGTGAGAACTCGGCTCCACCTGTACCAATCCTTCGAAATTAGATAAATTATCGTTAAGGACCATGTTTGGGGCCCTGTACCGAGGGGCAATTGAGGCCTTCAAATTTTTTTAATATTGCATTCACTTTAAATGAAGATATATAACTGCATCGTGTAATTTTTTTTTTTCTGTATCACGACAGAGTCAAGATTTAAAGCATTCTTAAAGACTGTATTTTTTATGAAAATGGGGAAATTTGGGGGATTGGCCCTTATTTGGGGTTCTTCAACTATTTTCGAATGAATTTTCAATTTGAGATGTTAATATCCAAGGTATATTACAGGCTAAAACGAAAAAATTCTCTGAAGCACCTCAGAGCCAATCATAGTCGAGACAATAAAGTGGCAAAATTGGCCCTAAATTATCTCTACTTCACTCCCCTGGGATAGTTTGACCCCTCATAACGCAAAATCTAAAAGAGGTAAATCAAAAATATTTCAGATTTGTTCTTTCCTTCATGAAACTCTGAGATGGTGATGGAAACCCCCTGCTTGATATACCCGTACAATGCCTCTTAAATGTGTCCTGCAGCAGATTCAGGCTAAAGTTAAAAAAAAAAAACTCTCCTTAAGTGCGATTCTTTTTAAACTTGATATTTCATGCACGTAAAGCAGATTATTAAATTGGTTCTTGTCATAATGCGGTATATTTTTAGACTCAAAATACATTTTAAATAATCGATTTTCCTCATATGTTTTAAAAAGTCATTTCTTAAATAAAGAATCGCAGGAGGACAGAGAATTTATGCGAACATCTTTAATATAATACATTTTTTTTTCACCTTCTTTTTAACTTGATTGTCTTCCACATAATGGATCCATTAAAGAATGTATTTTAGAATGACAGACATTCGAAGGGATGTATAAATGAAACGTGACTTTTTGAAGAGCATCTTCCAAAATTAAACTTTATCTAAAGAACCGTAAGTGGATATTCAGAAATATTTGACTTGCAGCTATGATATTGCTGAGAGAAAAGGATAATGTGTTTTTGAAAACAGTTAGATGTATTTGCATAATAAATGTTTTAAAACTTCTTTTGAAATGATGTTGCTCCTTTTTAATTCAAGTGCACTATCTTAGAACAAAATTAGATGTTAGTTACAAAAAATAGGCTTTTTTTCTGAATAAGACTTATCATCGTTAACACAGTGAAACCATCATTTAACGTTTCCCACTGTTAAGGCTGTTCTTCGAAAAAAAAGAAGTCTGTTTTTAGTCTTGGTACACAAATTGAAGTAAACTAATAGCACCATGGTCTCCAAAAAATTCCAGATGGTTCTTCTGTGGTGCTCCTCATACACCTGGTCCTGCGGATTCGCCTAGTCCTTCGGAGTGTGTGGTGCTCCTCATCCACCTGCTCCTGCGGATTCGCCTAGTCCTTCGGAGTGTGTGATGCTCCTCATCCACCTGGTCCTTCGGATTCGCCTAGGCCTTCGGAAACGGGCTAGCGATCACTAACTTGCGACTGAATGCGAAGCGGTGGCGCTCGCAGATATTGCAGATACGCAGTTATGCAAAACTGCCGCCCTGCGTAAGCTGCTATAAAAGTTGCGGCAAGTCTGAGCTCGTGGCAGTTCGATCTCTCTTGTGGTGGTGTTAACAGGCAGATTTCTCCGCCAGGATCGGGTGTGGCTGTTTCGGAGTCCTATCAGATGTCATGGACCCTTCGACGTCGCTGTGATAGTGAGTCTGCCTTCCTCGCCTTCCAGCTTGATACCGTGGAGCCATCATCTTCGCTGGGGATTCGGATCGACCGCTTCTTCCTGCATACAGCCTCACGCCATCGATCCGGCATGCTCGCCGCTTAAAATACCACACTACATCACCTGTACTTCTCATGTTATCCGTTAGAACTTATTGTTTTGTTTCGTTCGCTATTTGTTAAGTTAGTTTCAAGTTCAATAATTTTACTGCTTAATAAAGCTGGATTTCAACGAAACCTGTGTGTTCCTTTCAACCTTAACAACCTTCGAATCTGGAGTCAAAGAAAAGGGTTTATTAAATCCCCTTCACTTCATAAGCTGTTTTACACACTGCGATAAGCGAAATTGCTGTGGCTTTTGTGAAATTTTCAGAAAAAATTCTTAAACATGGATCTGAGCTGCAAGATTTTTCGAAGAGCGACACGCTTCGCAAAAATTTCCGATTTTTAAGAATTTTTTCTAAAAGTTTTGGAACTGATACAGATTGGCCTGTCTTCGCGGTATGTAATACAGCTTGTAAAGAGACAGTTTCAAAATTTTGAAGTGCCTGGCATAATTAGTTTATTTGTAATTATGTACCAAAATCACATGACTTTTTCGAATAAAACCGTTAAAAGTTTAACGTAATTTCTTATTGGTGTCAAGTATGTTACCTCACTTTAAATGATAAAAACTGATAACGTTCTACTTTCAGATTTAAACACTTTTTAGCTGGATGAACGAACACAGTGCCATTTTTCTAGAACCGCCGTTTAAAAAAATATGCCTCAAAATTTGCATTCCAGCTATTCAAGATTTAAGAATAGTGAAATAGATACTTTAAATGCTAACGAATGAGAAAGCAGTTACAAAAGCACATTTAAAAATTAATCTTGTAAGTCGTATGTAAATTTCACAAGTAAACTTCTATTTATTTCGATATTTTTATTTATCGTAACGATATTTTTATTTATCGTAACTGAAGATTTCAGATTTTTCACTAAATGATTTCGGTTTGTCTGTCCGATTTCCATCCTTTTTCTAACTGCCGTAAATATGCATCGACAGCTGCGAAATTTATATGTAGGTTCCTTATGTACAGTACCATGTACCCTATAGAAAATGGTGCATGTAGAGTTCATAGTGTTCCTATAAGAGCACCCAAATGAATCCCAATCCATTGCACAGTCTTACACTCTGGAGTTTTGCTAGGTTTTCTCCAAATGCGATGGGCGTTAAAATTCCTTGAAAAGTCCTCCGACCAAAGCCACATTCCAACCTTGGCAGATGGTCCTTGCGTCATCAGGACGTGGGTTTTGTAGCTGTCGTAGTCCGGAGTGCCGTGATATTCCTTGGCTGTAAGGAGACCCCCTTAGATCATTCACACATCCTTTCATCACATCATTTCATATAACAATAAAAATAAATCGCATTTTTTCAATGTCCACAAAAGTATAACAAAAAAAAATCCGTGTATTACACCATAAAACAAATACATTTGCATATACCATAAAGTTTCTCATAGTATGCAAGTAGATAGAAAATAAGAGATCAGCGCCACTCCACCGAGCACGAAACCGCAACCGTAGCCCGCAACCCTCAGCCGCTGCCTCCTTACCTGCATCACTTTTCGTCCGCAGCCAGCAGCGTACTCCTTATCAGCATCACTCCTTGCATCCGCAGCCAGTCTACTTCGCAATCGTTTCATAGGGAATTTTACCACAATCGGATGATAAGGGACTTTCATGGGTGATTACTGGATAACTCTGAGTAAATAAGATAGTAAGGCGATAAGCACTCTTTTAGCTTTAGATTTTTTTCAGATAACTGGACAAGGATAAATTTTGGTGTCTACTATATTAAAAGATAAATGTTACGGTTTTAGATTTTTTTAAAAATCCTTATGGTAAAATTCTGTTTAATAATGAAACTTAGAAAAATATTTTAGAAAAAACGAAATCTACTGTATGGATTTGCCCCTAAAAGTTATCTTCACAGCACACCCGTTGACTTAACAGACATGGTGTAAAGATATATTCTTCTTATACGTGTAAAAATATGAAGTCCTACCCCTCCACCCAACCGGTATTACCACCTTCTCATGCAAACCTTTTACAGAATAGGGGAAATAATTGTGTTTAATATTTGGATAATGAGACTGGGGATAAATGGCATTGGCTATATCATTAAATCTTTTATGCAGGTATTGACATTCATAAATTTAAAAAATTCTACAGTATTGAAAACAGACTTGTTTTATAATAACAGATTAGGAAATAGCTGTTGCATGGTTATGTGTTTAGAACTTTACGATAAAATAAGTTACAAGAGCGTATACACAATTGCAGTTTTAGACCTAAGTCTAACTATCAAGATGTAAAAGAAATACGAATTAAGTAATCGGAAAATAATAAGGTCTTACTTATTTGAAAGCAAACATTACTGAATTTTCTACTAAAAATTTTTTGAATAACGGTAACAACGCTAGCAGACCAGGAAAGCAGAGTAAAAATTCAAAATATTTTACTTCTGATTCCCATCACAGCTGGCTGTTTCATACACTTCTTTTGGCATAATCCGGTTTTTTTACGGACATCAGATAAAATTGGGCATAATATTGTTAAACTAAACACATAATACCAATGAAATAACACTCCTTGAAATATTTAACGGTTTAAGTGTAATTTTTTTCTTATAACAGAAGATAAATTAAGTGATTAAAAGCAATGGTGTCGTTTTAAACTTTTGTCTATAAAACAATTGTATGATATTATAGTTAGAAAGTAATAATCTAACAATTTAATCTAATTCAATAATAGGAATGTTCATTTTTTAGGTATAAAAGTAGCATTTACCCACATACATACGCGTTTCATTTTGTGGTATAAGAATTTCCTTTAATGAGGGTATAAGAATTCACTAAATGAGGAACTTATTTACAAACAGTAAATAATGATTAAAAACTGTAAAAATTATATCTACTACACAGAAATTAACAATATCAAAAATTAAGAAAACAAAAGGTTAACAAACTAGACTGCATAGTTGAGCAGGGTGTATTGAAATAAAGCTACTTATAAGAATAAAACGCATGTGAAGTAAAAAGGGTACTGGTCGCAATAAACCCAAAAATTCTACCTTGCTGGAATAATCCTTCAACCTAAAACTCCTAAAAGAAAATACAATTTTCCTATTTCAAGGTTCCTGAAATAAATAATTACCGACTCAAACAAAGAGACAAATTTTAAAAACATTTCCTTTAATTCTTATTTTACTTCCAAACATATAATGTCTTATACAATTTCCTTTTCCTTACACACTAATAAATGATAACCGTGACATTATTTGTTTTTTTTTTTGTGAATATTCAATAAGATTAATAATAAAAATCTACATCGCGGTGAGAACGGAGATTATATACATAGGGGGAGAGCGGGGAGATATAGTGCGTCCCAAAATAAATACAAATCAATACAAATTTCTTTTACCTTTTCGCTGATGCACTGGTCGGGCATTTTTTTATGCTTGATGGCTCGTGACGGCGAAGATGGGGCAGCACGCATTCAACTTTCAGCAGTTGAAGCCTTCAGCACTGATTCATTTCTATCGGCAGTCGTCAACTGGATTCCACAGCGATCCTTCCTAGGACCACGGCCACTATAATTGAGCCTTCAATTAACTTATGGTTCACTTCGGATTTTTTATTCCATTATTTTTTTTTTTGCACACTCACTCAACAACCATCACTCTCCAAGTCCGTCTGCTCTCTCAAATTCATCTCTTCTTAGACTTTTTTGGGCCCCTTTTCGTTTCTTCTCTCGCTTTCTTCGCCAACCAATCCGGGATTCATTTTGTTCACGCCCCCTTCACGTGCATAATTTTCTGTTTCTCCGTTTCTGTGATTGGTTCTCCTTCGATATTTTATACGCCTCCTGACCTGCGTCTTTCTGCGTAATATTGGCCATCTGAGACAGTCTACTATAAATTTTTCTAATTTATTATGGGGCAAATTTGACTGTCCCCTCGTGGCACCTTCTGGCACCACTGTGTCTGAATCTCGTAACTCAGCTGCCCACTATAAATTTCTTTAATTTATTATAGGGCAATTTTGACTTTCCCCTAGTGACACATCTGGCCCCACTATGTCTGCATATTGTAAATCTTCTTCGTGTGTGGGCTCCCCTTTTGCACTACAGCATGTCTTTTTATATATTTTTAAACGATAATTTCTTTCATATGCGTCTTAATGCAGTCAAATTTTACTTAATTTCCTTAATTTTACACAGTTTTTAATCCATTATTTACTGTTTGTAAATAAATCCCTCATTTTGAATAGACATAAATTGTACTAATTTTTATTAGTTAAGATTTTAAAAAGCATTCAAGTCCATTAGTTTAGAAAAATTATGAAAATAACCTGAGTTAATACTGTGATGTTTTAAAAACATAAAAATCACAGTATCTACTCAATTTCCTCAATCAGGGCTTGATTATATTTTAATTTGGTTATTTCTATTTAGTAGTTATAATTTTGATAATTTTTAAGAGCGATATTTACAAATATTTGCAAGAAACATGTTTGTCAAGTTACTTGCCCTCTATTTGTAAAAATTCCTAAGTCCATTATCTTGAAAGAGTAACTAAATTGCACTAAGATGAATAACCCAATGATTGAAAAAAGACAAGTCCACATATGTAGCACTTCAGAAAAATGTACTAAGTTTGTAATATTCGAAAAATGCCAAGTTCATCACTTCTATGAATTTTATAACGTAAAGATCTGTCAGTTTATTTCAAGAACATATTCAACGACTTATCAGAACATAAAATACACCAAAGTGCAAAACTTCTAAAAAGAAAAAAATTACAAATTTAGCTAACGCAGTTTTTCTAAAAAGGAAAAATTACCATTTTAGCTAAGTTTACTAAGCATTACTAAGTATTTTGTACGTGGTATTACTAAGTAGTTTACTAAGTATTTAATAAAAACCTTTACTTGATGTTTCTGAAAAATATTCTAAGTCCCTCACTTTGTATAGACCTAAATTGTATTAATTTTAATTAGTTATGGTTTAAATAAAGATAAGTTTATACATCTATTATAAAATAATTGATTATTTCAGGCCCAAATTTAAATTCATTTATCAAAAACATGTTAAACATTCTACTTCTACGAAATTTGCAAAGTTCTAATAGCTAAGTTACTTCCTAGAAATAATTTTATAACTTATGAGAACGCATAAACATACACAAATCAAAGTATACTCAGTTTGAACAAGTACTGTGTATAAAAGTAAAAACATATTTATTTAAATTTGTAAGTATAATCATCTCAATCTGTAAAATATGTAACACGTGCACTTAGTTGATATTTCTCATAAAATTATTGAAGTCCATTACTTTAAAAAAAATTACAAAAATAGCCTAAGATAATCTCTGATGTTTTAAAAACATAAAAATCATAGTGTCTGATTTAAAATATTCTGTTACTTCAAGTAAAATGTAGTAAAATCTTTATAGTAAAGAATACTTTAAAATTCTTTATTTAAAAAATGCTGAGTTTTATTTTTTTTATCTCAGGTTAATTTTTGAAAAAGAAAAACATTTAACCGATAAAATTATAATAAATCGATAGTCTAAGTAAGATTTGTTCAAACTGTGACACATATAATGCATATTTAAATACTATTTTTTACTAACAAGGGAGGCTCAGACGTTGGGATCACCGATTTTGATGAAATGTTGATGAGTTATAGGGGACCCATAGCATAGTAAAATGGCAAAAAAATTAGCCACCAACTCTCGTGCATTTTCGAGAAAATTCCATTTAAACATGCAATACATTAAAGTAATTAAAAAACTTTGTAAAAAACACACATAAGAAGTAATAGGTAAGAGGATACGCACGTTTCGTTCAAAAATTATTTTGAACTTAATCAGACCAAGCCCTTCGTCGTAAAGAACACAGGGAACTCCTTGTGTTCTTTACGACGAAGGGCTTGGACTGATTAAGTTCAAAACAATTTTTGAACGAAACGTGCGTATCCTCTTACCTATTACTTCTTATGTGTGTTTTTTACAAAGTTTTTTAATTACTTTATCGTTTAACACCAGTATTTTGAGTGATTTTTTCAGATGTGATACATTGTTATATAGCAATTATTTCACTATCTGCTAGCCGTACTCGGTGGCGCCGTGGTTCCGCTTTCGGCCAGAGCTCTGAAGGTCCCTGGTTCGAGTCCGCTCCGTCTTTTTTTTTTATCCCTTAAAAAATAATAAAACAGTGCAAAATAACACGCATTAGAAAATTGACGTTATTTATTGAATAAGCGCTATTTCTATGAAATAAAATTGAATATATATAAAAGTAACGAAAAATAGAAACATTATTTATCAATCACATTTCGAAAAACATTTCGTTTCGTTACTTTTAAAGATGCGCACTGTAAAAGTGCACAGCATGGTGCACAGTTACAGATGGAAGTGGGTGATATTTGTCCTAAAAACATGCGAAACAAATTGTTTGAACACCTGCTATAATATATGATAGAAATGTTTTTCATTCATATGGTCTTTTCATTACTGTTTGTGGGAAAAAAATTTCTACCTCTACAAATATGTCTTTCATCTCAAAATTTTGTCGCAAACCATGCATGTTTTAAGATGTCAGAAAAGAATGGTGGTGATAGCAGAAAATACCTAATATAGTTTTATTGTATCTTCTCAGGTTCCTATTTCCCGTTTATTTTGCATAAGCATGGGGAATTTTGAAATTTATTTATTTATTTATTGTCAGTCAATGAAATTACACATCACAGGGTTGACAATGTGATGTACATTTAGGTGGGATTACTTTTAGGGGACAAGATGAATTTCTTTCATCATTAAAATATTTTGTCATAAATTTCTGGATTCGTTTACCCTTTCCATGAGTCTACTAAAATCTGAAGCTTCTCGTTCCCTACATATTAGGGATCGACCGATACCACATTTTCACCGAAGACTGATACCGATACTTTTTCTATAAATTCATTTTCAGAAATAGCCGATACCGATACTTTTAAGTTATGGTATCGGCCGATACCGATACTTAACCGATACCGATACTTTCTATAATTTAATGTCATTTAAACCTACATCTGTATTCTGGGCACGACAGTGTAGTTCTCGTAACAAGAGTGTTGTTCTCGTTAAAATGAATAACAGCTTGATAAAATTTGAGCTCAGTAGAAAGCATTGAAAAGAAAAAGCAGTGGATACATTGAAGTGTGAATTTACAGTAGTTCTAGTCTTTCTTTTCTATTCAATCATGCCGACGAATGGCCGAATTTATAAAAAGCTGAGCACTGGGAAGCGTCTTAGTGTACAGGTTCGGAATTCTTTCTCCTCGCGTGGCTGTCGATCTAATGGGCTAGAGTTTTGGGTGATTTTCTCCAGAAGATCAGATGTACCTTGAATATCCGTTAGGACCCTCAAATAGTCCCCCACCAAGCAAAGTATTTTTAGAAAACTTACCTGTTCTAAGTTGTCAGGCTATCGATAGAAATTGCAGTACGTTATGTTTTTTTAATCTACCGAGAATAATGAAATTCTAATTTTACACTGGGCACAAGACTTTTTTAATAAGTAAAATTTATTTTCAACATTAAACAAAACAAAATTTTAAAAAAAACTTGATTACGCATAAAACAAAATAAAAAAGAACTTGATTACGCACAAAACAAAAAAACAAAACAAAAACTTGATTACGCACAAAACAAAATAAATAAAAAAACCTTGATTATGCACAAAATTTATAAGCTAAAATTGTAAATTGTTCTATGAATACGATTGAGATAAATCAGAAAAAATTCGGCAAATTAAAAGAACCTTAATCGTAAAATGAGTTTTTTTCCTCATGAAGTACACAAATTGAATGCTGATTGCACTATCGCATGTATAATAATATTCTATAAATTAATCTTAATAAAAGATATGAAACCATTACAAAAAATCTCAAATAAATTACTCTTCGGCCTCGAGCAAAGAGAAAATTAACGTAATATAAAATATCTTATTGAATTTGATGGTAAAATTTAAGTGTCGGAGATCAAATTTTCTAAAAATCTCAAATCCTTGATAAATCTTTATTAGTTTCGGAATAAATAAATTCCCCCCCTCCCCCCCCCAAAAAAAGTACAGGTAAATAAATAAATAAATAAAAGAATGGTTATTTTAGTGCAAAGGTTCGCCACAAATATAAAAACTCGCACCGAGAATTTCTCAGTAAGAAATTCAAAAATTCAAATTTCTGCTTTGCAAACAGATATCTAAAACCTAGAAAATAATTATTTCAATATTTCTTAAATATAGCGAATTTTTAAAACTGACCAAAAAGTATAAAGTAACTTTTCCTAGCCGCATATTGATTTTAACTAAATGCAAATTCCTAAATCCATACAAAAGTTTGCAATTATAAATTTTTAATAGCCACGAAAAACTTATAAAATTTAAAATTAAAACGTGGGACGCATGCGATAGATAACAGTAACGAGTTTAAAAAGAATATCGATACTGCAAACAAATAAACAAAAAAAAAAAAATTCCATGCTCCTGTTGTCTAACCATTTTCCTAACTGTTCTTTTTTTTTCCGTTAGTATAACGTTAAATCATTTTAGAAATTATTTGAAAGCAATTTATTTATCTTTTTGTTCGAAAACAAACACTCGTACCCGTTTTACCCCCACCATACCCTACTTTAAAACTTATTTGCTTAAGACTGAAAATTCAGAAGGATTAAATTTTTGTTTAAGAATAAGAGTTTTTCAGCATTTTCCGCCTTTAAGCGAGATCGATTTTCCTCATAAATTAGTCCAGCAGTTGAAAATAACTGTTCACTGGAAACACTTGCAGGAGGAGAAGATAAATACTTCACTGCAGCCTTTTTCAGCATTCTATAGTGAGAATTTGTCCACCATTGGAAAATATTATCTTCTTGTGTTGTGTTGGAACTTGAAATATATTGTTGGATTTCCCGATTAAATTCTTCATGATCAGATGAAAGTTTCGGGTCTGTTGTTTGCCTCCTGATATCTTCATTTTTCTTATTGATATAATCCCAAACTGTTCTCCTTTTTTCCTGGGGTTTTTCCGAAACTACTGCTGTTTCTGTTGCATTCACCAGATTGTTCTGTGAAGTACTGGGACTTAAATTATCATTAAGACAAAGTTCCTCCTGCAGCCATTTTTTTAGGCATGACATTTTTTCCTCCGAAAATGGTTGGTTTTTTAATCTTGGGTCGAGGAATGTTGCTAGAAGGAGGGTTTTATCGTTGTATATTTGGCCAAAACGGACCCTTAAACTTCCAAGGATTGTTTCTTTTACATCTTCTACTCCATTAGCAGGTTCTTCTTCTAGGGATTTGATTAATGTTTCCACAAAAGGGAAAATCAACGAAGCTGTGGCGTTATCCGAGGATATTTCCAGCGTAGCATCTTTGAAAATTTCTAGCAAACTGCAAAGAGATTCAGCTAAACTCCACTGGTTTGTGTCCAGTTTACCTGCAACTGGGAGGCTATACCGAACGTCGTATATTATTAAAGCTTCTTTTAAACTAAGCATGCGTTGGAGCATGTCATAAACCGAATTCCATCAGGTGACTATATTTTGAATTAAGGAGAGTAGAGGAAGGTTTTGCTGCTCCTGAATTTCTTGCAACCTTCTTCGGGCTTGTTCGGATCTATTAAAGTGTCCTACCATTGCCCGCGATGCAGCCAACAAATCAGAAATGGCTTTTTGCGTTTTCAAACCATCATCTATGCACAGTTGTAATGTGTGTGCAAAGCATCTGATACTAATAAAAAAACCACAATCGGTGACTGCGTTTGTAATATTTCTAGCATTATCGTGTACCAGTGCATGAATTTTTGCTTGAGGAATTTCCCAGAATTCAATCACAGAATGGCGTAGTTGTTTGGCTATGTTCTCAGCACTGTGATCCACATGCAGGGGCATTGCTGCAAGTACTACTTTTGGGCGATTGCCATTTTGCAGATTCACAAAATGGGCTGTAAGACTTAAAAGTGACACAGTCTTTGCGTCATTTGTCCAAATGTCGGCAGTAAAGCTGATGTATTCAGCAGCTGAGATAGTTTCTTTTACCTTTATCATTACTTTATTGTATAAGGAGTCTAGGTGATCCCGATAAAATTTATCAGTTTTAAGAGAAGCTTTCGGTTGAAGATATTTCACTACCCGTTGAAACCCTACCTCATTACAATTGTAAAAGGATAGTTACCAACACAAATCATCTCTAGAATTACTTGATCCAATCCTTTCGCCATCCTGCTATCTGGCTTCCAATTATCTGATAACCGCCATGTTTGTTTCAGTGTTTGCTGAACAATTTCCTTTTGCGGTTTATCCTTCTGTTTTGTCCTCTCCATGTCATCTTTTTTAGATAGGTAGGCTTGCTTTTCTTTCTGATACTGTTCATATATGAATTTATGCTTTGAAGACTGGAGGTGCTTTATCAAATTTGATGTGTTTGCTGCCCGAAGGTCAACACTTCCTGCAGAACAAAAGAAATGTATAAGTAATTACGACGTTACTTTGGATAATTTTTCCTCACCTTTTCTTATTTCTTTGTTATTGAGGGGTCATCTATAAATGTGAATTTTTTCAATATTTTTAACCTCCCCCCTTCTTTGTCATAAAATGTCACACGTTACCATACTCCTTATTCGCCTCTTATCACTCGTCACTTTATATTACATAAACATACACCTGCATTCTGCACATACACATAAACATACACCTGCACTCAGATAAAGTGCTACGTTATACAGGATGTCTCTAAACGACGGTAACGCGCTATAATTCTTTATCAGTTAAGTATAAATGGCAAATCACATAGATAAATCCCAAAGTTATATAAAGGACAGAATTTTAAGTGTTGATCAACATTTTCAGAACATTAAATCTAATTAAATAAAAATTTTTGATTTTTATGCTGACCCCATACAAAAATACTCCCAGTTACCCCTTACATTAAATAGGTGATGTACAAAATTTCAACCTTTTTTTTTTCTTTATTCAAAATTTCAACCTTTTCAGCTTTTCACCCCCCTTTTTTTCTGGCTACAACCTTGCGTTTGTCAAAAGCATTCCTTTGTAGTGCCCCCCTACTACCACTCTTTAAAAAGAACGGCGCCCGACAACCTTTCAGCAATTGGCAGCCCTTTTTACCCCTTCTGCCCTGGTATGTCCATGTTTTCACTCTAAATCTTGCCATTCCCCCTGCCCCTTCCGTTACAGGGATCATCGCAGTCAAGATTATCAATCGTTTTACTGGCAGCTTTACAAAACACTTTCTATTAAAATGATAATATAACAAAAATACGATCGACTGAAATGACTCTTAACTAAGCACGATGTATAACTGTTCCTTCACAAAATTCCAAGCAACGCAATCAGGCATTTATCGTAAATGAAACCTGATAAAATTTCCTTTTAAATATAAGTTACTTTTTTCCTAATTTGAGATGCTTATCAGAATCAGACAGTGACAGCCATCGCTTTTCATTTCATCTGTTTTCTTTCGTTCGCGTAACCCAAAAAGAGGCACCTCTGGGATGTTTGTCTTACCTAATGTAGCAATAAAAAACTGCTATCTCTGGCTCATAACACTTTCAGTTGGAGGTAAGAAAGGGGTTGCCATTGGCAACCATACGTTGAAGTAGTCTTTCCGCTTGGAGTAGTCTTTGCCCTCCCCCCCGGAGTAGCTTTTGATCCCCTGGGAAATATTCTGGCGGCACCAATGCCTATATATACAGTAGAATCTCCCTATAGCGAAGTCTCATTACAATGAATCTCTCCTTATAACGAAATTTTTCATGGAAACATAACTTTAAGGCTTAAATAACACTATAAACATTCTCTATATGACGAAGAGCTTATCTTCCCATAGCAAATATTTCAGATTAAAGTTTGATTTTTTTTGTTAGTTTCGAAGAAAATTTTAATTTTTGGACAGACCACTTAGTGGAAGAGTAACAGATGATAAAAATAGAGCCCAGGAAATTGAAACTTGATCCTATAATGAAGACACTTCACCAGCGCCCGATTATGACCAACAGGGGCACCGGACTTTGATGGATTCATGGGCGCCGGCAGCATAGGGCAAGGGGGGCCCCTGGATTTTTGTATGCAGTGTTTTGCCTTGCTTTTTGCTCTTTCCAACATGGTAACCATACGCTCAAGTAGTCTTTGCCTCCAACGGGAAATATTCTGCCGGCGCCCATAGATGTATTTAGGGGCCCCCATCTATGAAATTTGTTATATTTTTCATAAAATTTTGATATGAAAAAGAATATTTCAGAAAAACATTTAAAATTGGGAGGCCCTTTCAAGTCGGGGCCCTGGGCAAAGTCCATTTGCCTATATAATTATTTTATATTTTTCATATAATAATAAGGCCCTACGCTTCGCGACCGAAACCACTTCAACCATTCAAAAGTATTAAAAAGAGGTTTACAAATGGAAGAAAATGTGCCTTATTCTACTTTCAACGCACTTTTAAAATGTGAATACTTTTATGAAAATTTAAAATCACAGAGTGCTAAAGAATGTAAAATAACGGAATTTTGAAGTAAAATAAACGTAAGTGTATTACATATTTTATTCTGTAAATTCGGGGATTGTCTTTACTTTTGAACATTTCATTTATACAAGGAAAAGTAAGAAACCGTAAGTTTAACAAATTTATAATAAATACTAATTCATTTTTAATTGAAAGTCATAATTAAATACTTTGAAAAATCCAAATAAACAATTTGTAATATTTGCTAAAATAACTGCAAAAATCTCTAATCTCTGTACAACGAAATTTTCTCTATAGCGAATTTTTTAACTGGAACCCAGCGAGTTCGTTATAGAGAGATTCAATTGTGTGTGTGTATATGTATGAACGAACTCTTTTTCGAGTCCGCATAGTAAGAAAATAAACATTTATGAAACTGAAGTAAATTTATAGCTTACCTCTCGACATTTGTTTCTTGCAATCTTTGCAGATGGCATATTTGGTGTTTGGCACTAAATCAAAATAATTTAAAAGAATGGACGATTGTCCTGTTAGACTGCTATCTAACGAATCTTCGTCCATAATTTCGACGACATCCATTCAGTGATGATTAGAATTTAAAAAAGAAAAAAACACAGTTCAAAAACACTCGCGCAAACAAATGTACCAACGGAACGACGCCTCTGATGTCATTATCAAAATAAAAGATTCTATAGTGCGTTCGCCGCAAATAGGTTCAAAGCACCAGACACAGTATGAATTTCTGCTTTCTTCCATTTACGCTGTTTGGCGAATTTAACCTTTTCGAATTCCAAACTAGGGATCAGTGACAAAATGTAATTCTTTGGTAACCCGTTTGTTTACTTTAGTTCTCTCGTTTCCGCGAACAGACTATAGAATGGAGTTGCGCCCGCGTGGTTTTCATCTGAAAAGCGAAGTATCGGTTGAAAAGTATCGGTGAAAATGGATGAAAGCAACAGAAACCGATACTTCCCCGATACTTTCAGAATCGAATGAACCGATACCGATACCTAAAAAAATTGGAGGTATCGGCGCCGATACTATCGGTTGCCGATACTATCGGTCGATCCCTACTACATATGGCTTCAAAATTCGTTCAAGGAATGAAACACAGACTTGCTGAAAGTTTCCCAGACTTTGAGCATGTTTACATTCACATAGGAATATTCTTTCTTTAAATTCTGTATAGTTTTCTTCACTTGGGAGCTAAAAGCTCCTGATATCTTATTATTTATTATTAATATTTTCGTTATCCACTACTCGCGACGTTTGATAAATATAAAATTAAATGCATTTTACATTCTACATCAAATCATAAATGTTTTAAACATTTATGACATTTTATGCCGAATACTTAATCTCTAACTGTAATTACATGCGTGTTATACATTCTATATCTGAATGGGAAACTTAAAACAATAATTGCATTGCATCGGTCAAAATTAAGAAAGAAGCGAAACCTTCTTTATCATTCTTCACTAGTCCTAAAAGTATTCGTAAATTATCAAATATTTACACACCAAACAAATTTATAACCCCAGTTTTACAAATTAAGTTAATATATATTCCTTACATAATCTTTTTAAACAGTTTTATTAATTTTAAAGGGAGGAAAAAAAAAGACGAAAAGAGAGCGGACTACGCCGGAATTAAACCAGGGACATTTAATCTGTGGCCGATAGCGAAACCACGGCGCCACCGAGTACGTCTAGCATGGCGAAATAATTGCTAAATAACAATGCATCATATGTTTAAATGGAATTTTCTCGAAAATACACGAGAGTAGGCCGCTAATTTTTTGCCATTTTACTATCCTAGGGGTCCCGTATAACTCATCAACATTTCATTAAAATCGGGGATCCCAACGTCTGAGCCTCCCCTTGTAAGCATTGTGGAAAAGACCTTTTTTTGCAAGTATATTTTATCAAAAACTAGTAATGTTGTGAACTCACATGCAACGAACTTACCTAACGTACTTAAGTTTATGAGTTTATCGAAGAACCTTTTATTTCTATATATACCGGATTAATAATTTTATAGTATTAGTTTTTTAAAAAATTGTGCCTTTCTACTTTATAGCAGTAGTATTTAAAAGATAAGTGTAAAACGAGAATTTTAAAACATGTCTAAGTTTGTTTCCTTTACCACTTTTTGTTTTAGTAAAATTTCAAAAGTACTTATTTTGCGAGTAATCAATGCGCACATAAAGAAAACACAGAACATTTTTTCGTATATAAACTGATTTATTTACAAAAATGTATTTTGAACTGCAGAAACTATTTACAAAAATGTATTTTAAACTACACAATTAAGAAAATAATAACTTTTTAATGAGTAATCCATAATTAAGCATGCATAAGTCTGTAAAAACTTACAGCTCTACATAATCATGCTATTAATGTTTCTAGATGCGCAATAGCTATACATCATGAAACAACACATTTGGAATTATTTACATTAATGTAATCATAAAATATTGGAGAAACTGGTTTGAATATTTTCTTTAAAAAATACTCTCTATAGTCGTCTACGAAAATATTTGTAAAAAAGTCTCCATCATAAACGCGTGTGCATTTTTTCTAGCATATTTCTCTTGCTATATAAGGTATGTCGGTCATAAACCAAACTTTGTTACTTACAGAAAGCTACTTTTCAGGATTTGTGGTATTTAAAGAAGTATGTCTTCTATGTGAAAAATGATCTTCAATACATCCTACGCATTTAAATAATTGTTTTTACGCTTTTAAGAATTTCATGAGATACTATATTCATTAATTGATCTTTAGCCACTTCATTTTCACAATGCGGTTCATGGTAACACTTTAGCGGCTTTAATTTTAATATTAAATGAGGCAGGTTTGTCGTATATAGCGTTTTTAGAATGCATTCCGATATTTCACTTCTCATTTCACAAACTTTTTTAATGCTTGATTACTTAAGAGCTTTAAGAATATTGGAGTTAACGTAGATGAATCTCCAGTTTTGTAAATTTATTGTAAGATGCATTTTCCATCGTCATTAAATACAGATAGTTGATTATTACAAATAAACGAGATGTCGCTGTAACTTAGATTAAAATCCAATAGCTTTTCACTAAGTTCTATCCATGTAGAAGGGTGCATCATCATTCTAGAACTGGTTTTTACATAGTCTAATTGGGCGTTCTGAATAAATTGTCTAATTTGAATCTTCAAGTACACATATTCTTATTAAATACTTCACAGGAATTAACACAGCAACAGAGGCCACGTAAAAGATGGCTCTCCAGGTTGTGCTAACCGTTTTATTAACTTTTGAGGTTCTTGTCACATGACAAGTGCACTTTACTTGTATAAAAGAATATGTATTAATTATACAAAACTTTTTTAATTATTCATTTATTTTATTTTAATAAACCGCATGCTGATGCTTTCTGTGTTCATATAGATCTTGTTTTTCGTCTTTACGAGATTCACTTGACTTTTAGACAAACTTATCTTTTTTCTTCTTAATCATATTATTTCTTTTATACATCGTAATAACTAAAAATATTTTCTATACTCTTACAGTTAAATTATACCAAGAAACGTAATACGTCTAGTTATTTAATATTTAAGCCGCAGATTTTTAATATTTAATTTTAAACTAAACAAACGCTTCTTTCCATAGCAGTTCTGCTATCCAAACATAATATGTCAGCCATTATTTTTCGGTAAGCAATATTTCTTGTTTAGGAATGTGTTCTGATATTCTGCAGAATAGTTGTAACCTAATCCAGTAATATTAGTACCAAGAAGTTAGTACGCTTTCAAGTGATCTTAATGACTTGCTTCACTCCAAATATTTCGCCTTCGAGCATGTTTAATCCTTCTCTTGAAGTTATTTCACCTTTTGCCTCGTCTGAAGCCATTTATTTGCATTTTTATGGAATTTTCAGCCAACTCTGAACGCATTAAAAAGAAGCTTAAATGTCTTATTTCTGGAACTCGGGAGATTTCTAGAATTCCCACTTCTTAGTTCAAGACAGCGTTAAACAGAAGTAAAAGTAAATCGGCTATTTTACAATTCTCTTAATACTGAGCTGCGGTTTCCAGATATTTTTAGATTAAATATTCTAACGTGTCTTAGTGTTAAATTACATGTTATGTAAAAGCTAAAATGAATAATGCTCTCTAACGCGACGATAAATATGCTTTTAACGTACGATTACGTTCCTCCATAACGATCGTGTGTAAAGAGAAAAAAATATTTTTCTCAACGTTGTTGTAAGTTATGGGTTTACTTCAAAACATGTTTGAGAGTGATTTATTCTGGAACCAGACAGCATGTAAACATTTGATTAGTATAAGAAAATCAGAAAAATTCAGATGTCAGTCAGTTGATTTAAATTTTGAAAATCGTACTGCCTTAGGAAATAATAACAGAAAACGGGGTGGAGGGTTACCTTATGGTTGTTATTCTTGGCGGTTTTCGGACGCATAAAATGATTTAGATTCCTGAATCCAAGCAATCGGCAGAAATACCATTCGTAAAAATTATTGACTAATCTTGAATGAACTTTAATCAAACAATCTTCTCCATGCAAAAACAGAGTACGAATTAATTGTTTTAGTAAGGATTTACTACAGCAAGATGTACCTGATTTTTAAAGTTTGCAAAAAAATAAAGTGGTTGGTTCGCCAAGTTTAGCGATTTTGAGAAGGGGGATTACAGAGGCTGTTGTTAAAAAAAGAAAAATAATAAAAGAAAGAGGTAAGCAACGATAAATAATTCTACGTCAATAAATCGCGCGGTAGTATTAACAGAAAAGATTACCTGAGTGTTTTTAAAAAACTGTAAAAATAGAGTAACGGCTTTTTTTTTCAAAATCAATGACGTTTTTATACAGGATTGACACAAATGAATGACCGCATTTTAAATACTTACATTTTCGGAACTATTGCATATACTTCAATAAATAATACGTGAAATTAAATTTAAACTCCAAGATTTTTTTCCTAGGTACCAATGTTTCATATATGCCCTTTTTTTCACACGACAAACATTTCATATTTAATCAAATTCGTTCCAAACATTTTTCAATATAACACTGCCAATGCGTTTTCTGAATTATGCAGTATTTTTGGAATCGGTAGTTTGTTCATAAACATCATTTGCACAGCATTAGAAACTGCTGACGATATAATAATACAATGTGTGTGGAACGAATTCAATTGAAGATTAGATGTTTGCCGTGAACAGAAGGTCACGCATCAAATATTTTTAACTGGAAAATAAATGCGTAGACTTAGTACTAATTTACTTTAGTATGCATTATTTTTTGAATTTTTGAATATTTAAAATCCGGTCATTATTTGTGTTAATCCTGTACTTACAGTAAGACGCATACAATGGTAGTTCGAGTTCCAGTTGGATTAAAGACTAAATGAAGGTACTGTTTTTCTTCAGTAAATGTTCTCTATTAGTCTATGTAATAATTTTACTGAGAACTGTCTTGTGTATTCCCCAAAAGCGAGCCAAATGTCTCCAAGCTTGGCGACTGTTGGGAACACATTGCCAAATATTTAGGGCTAAAGCTGTCTCCAAAACTAAATCCAGTTTGGTGATATTTTGCAAAAAACTTGTCAAACCCTAGTGTCATCCAATAGTTTTAAGAATTAGTGACTCACGCTCAAATTATACAATTCGTGTGCATCAAAATACAAACTTTGATTATTCATTCTTTAATTAGAACATTCATTTTATACCGAATTAAACCTTAAAACAGTAAATCCTCTCCACAACAAAAAAATTGCATTACTATATGCACGATCTGTCGTTTATTTATTTTATCTGTTAACACCAGAGTTTTGAGTGTTATTTCTGTTATTTGACATTAGTTTGTCCAACCCTCTTTTCCCTAAACTGGGCCCAGCCATAGAGCGGTACATCACTATTGAAGGATCCGCCGATTAGTGAACTGTATTGTGAGTGAAGTTACTACTAGTGAATAGGTACCCTAGTAGCAAAACTAGTTCAAAAATCGTTTAAATTACGTTGGAAACACGTTTTTTGACGTTAAAAAAACGTGTTTTAAACATTTTTTGGATTAATTGTGCTACTGGGGTAAACAAAAACTTTTATTCTATAGAGAAATAAGCGGAGCAAAAAAAAAAAAAAAAACCGCGTGCTGGATTCACGGGCTGGGGGGCGAGTGGGGTTGATAAAATTTAAGCCGTAGGTGTGTATCTAATTTTTTCGATAATATATTTTGCGATAATTAATAATTAAAAATAGTTATGACTTTGAATTAAAAAATAGTTAATTTCAGTATTTTTTGTAAAGCTCCTTCCTAACTTTTTTTTAAAAAGTATTTCATGTGATATTCTGATGATCTCTAGCATTTTGACATCTATTTCTAATTAAAATTAAGTCTTCTAATATTATTGACTGTATTTGAAAAATTCAATATATATGTAATTAATATTTCAATAATTTTTTTTTTCTCTTCAGAAAGCTCACATAATTAATTAATAATAGTTATTACTTAGTATTCAAAGGAAAAAAAATAGTAGTTTTACATACTAACTGGTTTTAATGATAATTCTTTTACTCTTCATGTATAAATAAAATTTATTGTAATTATTGAATTTTAATTTTAAGACCAATATTTTTTCCAAATCATAGGTTTTCTCATTTTTATTTTGTATTTCTTTAAATACCAGATTAAAAATTTTGTTCAATACTTTTCAAATAGAAATTTGATTAATAAATCTAAATTTATTCGTGCACTATCTTTTGTATTAGACATTTAAAGGCCGGAGATGGCATCTAAAACAAGATGTGCCCACCCGAGCCGAATTGACAAGATACTGAAGATGGTAGATAACTGAAGTATAAAAGTCCAGGGTTCTGATCTACCGGACGGCTGATTATCTAAAAATTTGGAGTTTTGGACGGTTTTTCTCATGATGTAACGTAAATACGCTTCAGAAGCACTAAGAAAGTCACCCCCGCACAAGGCACTCCCCCTTTCGATAGGCAATACGAAATACTCCTCGTGTAGGTTTATCATAACAAAATACAATACAACCTTTTCAGAAATAGTTATATGCTTTTAGTGTATGTTAGAGATAACTGAAATTAAATTAATAACATAATGTACTTCTTAAATTTACAAAACACACGAAAAGCAGATATCAATATTCTGTTAATTACTTATTTAGTAAAAGACAGTATGCAGTACTTAAATTTATCGAAAATGTGGCTACCTTTTAAATCTATCAAAACAGCTCAATTAACTTAATGATTCCCATAAATTAGAGGCTTTAAAATACTGACACCCAGGTTTTTTTTTTAATTAAGCCTCCTAAAATTAGTATAATATGTGCTAACTAAAAAAGTCCCTTAAATAAATGCAGTAGAATTTTTCAAATTCAAAGTCGACGGGACTTACCGTTTCTGCATAACACAAATTTCCAGATTATAAAATATCCTGCAGTATTATTTAAAAAAATCGTTGTAATCAGGTAAAGTTAAAAAAAAAAAGACAAAATTTTTTTTAAATAGAAAAATGTATTAAAAATAAAATACATTTACTGAGAAATTGTTTATTAGAAAGATGCTATTCTTTTAAACATTTTTAATAAAATCTAAAACATTTTCTTTCGAATACTGATTTATTGTTATTTTAAGGTCTAATTTCGTAAATTGGAATTCCAAATTTAAGAAATTCTTCTGTATTTAAAAATAACAAATGGGGATATATTTAAAAGAAAAACGGGAAACAGATAAAAGTTTAAACACGCATGCGCGAAATCGCTAATAGCCATTGGAGGAACGTACGGTTTTTAAAGGAGACAACTGAAGCTAGTTGAAACGGAATTCTACTTTAGCGTTACGACTTTCGGGGAATTAACGGCATTTGGGGCATTAACGACACAAGTGGAAACGCGCCTTTATACTCAACTGCTTAACGGAGAACCAGGGGGTAACAGAGCCGTGCCAAATAACAAGCACCGCTGATGCCAAGCGCCAAGGCGCAAACAACTATCATCATGTCCTGGTTACAATCTGACTTCTTTTGACCTGGGGGAAGCTAAGCGACGAAGAGTAAAGTATGTCTTAATTGCTTAATTAAATAGTAATAATAATAATAATAATAATAACAGTAATAATAGTAATTTTACTTCTTCTTCTTCATCTTTTTTTATTATTATTATTATCATTATGATAACTAAATTAAATGTTTATGGTGCGGTTACGGCTATTACGGCCTTATATTTATCCCCGCAAATGGTTTTACAGCTAGTATTGGGTATTTCATAAGAACAATACATTTTTTTAAATTTTATTTAAATAGAAACTGAACATATCAATATAAATTGCGCTTTAATTTGAAGCTTAGACATTGCAGTTTCAAAAGTATCACATAGCTGTTTCGATTTTCTGAGAGAGAAAATTGTCGACCATATCACCTCAAGACATGTTTATTTTTTGATTAACCACCAAGGTCGTGTGATTTAACACGCATGGACTTTTTTATTGGCTGCATCAAAGCTCACGTGTGTATGCTGACAAGCCACAAACTTTGGAACATTTGGAGTTAAACATTCTTCAGGCTATCGTCTATCTCAGACTTACCGTGAATAATGTTGGACAGAGTAATTAACAATTGTTCAAGACCCGGTGGACATTTAAATGAAAATATGTTCAGAACATTGCAACATAATTGCCATGTCTAAGCTCCAATGCAAAGCACAATTTACTTTAATACATTGCGTTAAGTTTTTTTAATTCAAAATTTTAAAAGTATCACACTTAATCAAAGACCCTATACAAAATAATTTCTTTATTCGCAGCACAATTTCATGCACACAATTTCAAATAAAATAATATAAATTAGTCAAAACTCCTGATACAAACAAACGGGCGTTTAGTTGGTTACCAGTGTGCTGAAACATGCCGCAGAATTCCGTTCGCATACCGCACTTTTAAAGACTGTTATAAACTTTTATGTTCCAAAATACTGAATATTTCTTGAATATGTCGTAGCTTCTTCATACTTTTATCACCCTACTATCTCCATTACATGGTGTGGAACTCGAGCATTCGAATATTTTAGCCTGTGACGCTATCACTCCAGGAATATAAATACAGCTTCCATAAATCTGGATGCCTATGGAGCTGTGAATTCAGGAATTATTCCGCGGGCAGTAAAAACCAAGAAGCATTCCGTGGGTAATAAACCAAGAAACTGAAATTTAGTTCCATTCTGAGAATCATAAATTTCGATGCAATCAATATCGGCTGTTGTTGCATCAGGAATGCCAATCAATATTTCACAACAGTTACTACGAGACTGAAATGCCAGCGATACCCCATATGCATTGTGAGAAAACAGTTTTAGTATTTCAGCTTGGATTCAGAGAATAAAATTATTTCCATCGAAGAAACAAATATTTTAGAAAGGTAACGGAGTTCTGTCGGAACTGCTTAAAATATTCTATCTTATTTTGAACAAAACACAAACATCACTCCCAAATATTTCTAAAGGTAACCGCAGAGAGAAAAGTATTTTTCTCCTGCAGGATAAAACAAATAAGTTTTCATCACTTTTCAGGTTTTCTGGGGATTTTCTTTCCAAAAGAAGGGAAAAAAACTCTTCTTTCTATAGATAGGAAAAACCTTCAAACTTTACTGACTTTTAAATTATAATAGGTTTAAGCAAAAATATAAACATCAATAGGGAAGTAGAACAGAAATTTGTAATTTATTCCGAGTGATTGTGGCATTAGATAAGCAGTGTGAAATCCAACCATTATTATGAAATTCAGGAAAATATATCTTCAAGCCAATTTGTAAGTTCTAGTTTTCAAAAATCTTTAGAGATAATTATTTTTCTCACTTAACGATGAAGAATAAAATAAAATTAATTTAAAGGTCACTTTTAACACTATTTTCACACCGTTAAAAACATATCAGCTCTACTCGTAACAGCTGAAAAATAATTAAAACATTTTTAATGCATTCAATAAAATATCTAGTTAGACCATTCTTATTTGTATTGAATTGCACCGTTTACCACAATTCTGTTTTTGAAAATATAGTTTATAGAATAATATGTGAGAACCAAACTTCCTATTTTTTTCCGATCATTCATAGTGAAGAACTGATTCCTGATCAGTGATAATTACTAGATATTGCAAAGATGTACTATAAATGAATGAAAGTTTCAAAATTAACAAAACTTTTGTGAAAAGTATAGATATTTCACTTTTGCAAGAGATGGAAAATTTTTAAATGTTCAAAATATTTTAAAAAGCATTCGGGGCATTTGCAATACAGATATTAATGACTAAAGCAATGTCTTACAAGCAAATACAGCTCAAGGGGAATACTGGTTTCGAATGCTTTTTAAAATAGTTTAAGCATTTAAAAATTTTCATCTCTCGCAAAATCGGAATGCCTGTATTTTTCTCTAAAATTTTCTTAGTGCTGAAATTTTCATTTCTTAGCATGTATTTGCAAGAATTAATTTTTATTTTATGCTTTTAAGGGCCCCCAATAAAAAGCTTATACTCATTTTAAAAAAAAGATTTTTTTAATGTTTTCTTTTTTTTTCTTTTTAGTAGCAAATAAAACAAGTGTTTTATTTGTAGCTGAAAAGCACAGCTTTTATTTTTTTTAAATGCAAAACTTTATGCTTTTGATGTGACACCAAGACACAAGCACACGATGACAACTTTTTAGGAAAGTCTTAGAATTTTCTAGAAAATTCAGAGTGTTTAGCACACGCCTACGTACCTCAACAAAATGGAAGTGTCTTGTTTTTAGCAGGACTCCAAGACAAAAGGACACATGACAAAAATCTAATTTCAATAAAACTTATGAAAATCAGACCTTCAAAATTTAAAGCTTTGCAAATATTTATGGAAAAATTAATATGATTATGAATATTAGTCACGAATGCTTTGAAAATCATTTTGAATATATTTAAAAATTTCCATCTCTTCCAAAAGGTAAAATATCTATATTTATCTCTAAAAATGTCTTACTATTGAAACTTTCATTACTGGTTTCTTACAAAAAATAAATTTTTAGTTTATGCTATTTAGGACACCACAATAAAAGGCTTTTAATATTAAAAAAAGAATAATTAAATTTTTTATTCGAAGTATATTTAATGAATGAATGAATTTAAATTGTGCTATTTTATTGAACTTTTACGAATACAATCCATAGTTAAATATAAAAAAATTCTATTTTCATACCGTATGCGAGTACTTTGACACACGCATCACATGACCTCCATCATGTTGGTATTGTCTACTCTTCGTTCATTTCGTAAAAGGTTTTGCCACCATTCATCTATTTGCTCATGTGCGGTAGCATTTAAAGCCTTGTCATCAGTTAAAATTTCGATTGCCTCTCTTTTATAACCGTAATATCTACTTTTGTAATGGCATACGTTTTTTGATGGTTTTAAAAATCTATTAAGGGTATTTTAGTCCAAAATCCAATATTTCACATAATATGAAAATAAAATAATTCCGTAAAAATACTTACTACATAGAAAGTAACTGAACCAGACCTGCATAATAAGTTTTTAATCAAAATGTGCAATGGCTAAAATGCATTTAAATAGTTTTTCTTTATTTCACTTCTGATTAAAATCATTTATCGTAATACCATCTTAAAATGTTCATAAATTCCCTTATAAATTGAATCTTGCTCTATTTTCATACAGGCAATTCATCTAACTAGAAATATTCCAAACTTTAATAGCTTCGTGTTCATCGCAAGAACGAATAACTTCGAAGACGAGCCATGTCATTTCTCTTGGTTATTCCAAATTCGATGTTCACTAAAGTTGTTTATTTGCATTTCCAGAATATTTTGAAGCCGTTTTCGGTGCGATAAAACATATGCTCAGTGCGCATTTGCAAAGAGCCATTAAAACTCCGCTGGCCATTTCTTGTAAAATGATGGGAAAGGGGAAATAAGTGAGTGGTCCCACCTTTTCTCTAATTAAAATTAATAATACATCTTAGGGGAAAAATTTAATTCGCTGCATCACCTTTCATTTGCACCAGCACTTCAAATTACTGGAAAAGTAAGTTTATTTCGTTTGGGCTTAAAACAAGAAAGATGAAGCATATAAAACATCGATTGCGGAATCATTTTCCGACACATCTGTGGGACTGGTACGTACATACATGTACTTGCACAGATATCAATAAGGGAAAATTTGATAACATCAAAGAAGTGTTTTGAGGGAATACAAAAACGAATTTGAGGATATCAGTCAAAGTCCGAAATATGCAATAATAATAGTCAATATTGTGAGAGTTACATTCTAACCAGTGAGGTTTCTAAAACATGGTATCATTCACTGAGTTTTAGAGATACACCTTGTGTACATACATATACAGGGTTCATTGAATAAATAACCAGAAAAGTTATTTAAAAAAAATACAGAAACAAAGTCTGTGCGTTTTCTCTATTTTTTTTTTTTTTTTTTTTTTTTGCTAGTGTCCTAGAATTATTATAAGATGGGCCAGGTCTCGTGAACGGAACACTGGGAATCAATGAAAAAGGATTTCGGCACTTTGCAGGTTTGCACCAACGTGGAGAAGCGGATTGCCATTAGATTTTTGTTAGCTGAAGAGTTGAAACCAATTGGCTTTTCACCGTCGGATGGCAGTGCAATATGGTGAAAGTTCTTTGAGTACATCCCTACAGCTAACAGAGATATAATAACACTCTGCTTCACCCCGTTGTTACAAACCGGCAAGGTTGGCACCATCTTGCTTCACCGATTCCTAGCATCCCATTCGCGTGGCAGGTTGATCAGATGGTAAATCTTGGATTTCACCAAAAAATAACACAGAAGCACAAATATTGTTGTTTCTATTGTTTATAATAATTTCGGGTTATTTATTGAACGACACTCACGCCGATATATGTTACACACGCCATTTTTAATGGAGAGCATTTTCTTGACTGCATGATTATATACTATTTTAAAAGAATAGCGTCGTTAAAACGCCTTTCAGTCAACTACTTGCGCGTAGCGTAATGTGTTAACTACTTTCACGCACCCTTTTAAGAGATCTATAAACGTTACACCTGTCATTTCTAATCCTACTATATTACGCTGATACCTGACGGACTGACTGACTGACTCTATTGATTCCGGGCAACCACTCCAAGAAAAAACTGTTACCGCCATTACTACAAAAAAATTAAAAATTTACGCACAAAAAGCACAATAAAATCTACGCCGTTTGTACGATCCGCTTGAAATTTTCATAATTATGTGTAAATATACAAATTAATCTGTGCTACTCTAAATATCTCGAAATCCACCCTTTGCCGAATTTTTAAGCGATTTTTCGCTATTTTCAGCTCAATTTTATTTTCGAGAGTAAAAAAAAGTTTATTATTTGGTGACAAAATTAGAAGCCACAAGTGACAATGGTGTCATATTTGAGTCACCGTTACCAAGCTTTGAATGAAAAATTGCGATTTCAATTCGTTAAAATATTTTTTCAAGATTACAGAGTTTATTCTTTTTTTCCTCTTTAGAAAGCATTGATATAGGAGAAGCTGTTCCCACAAAACGAAATCGCTCGAGTATGAAAAGTTTCCGCACGTATCCCGAAGAGCATGAAATTCGATTTCGGAATATAATAAAAATTGAATATGAATCTATTAATTTTAAGTGGATGAAGAGTAAATATATTCAGTGTAGAACTATTTTTGTCGAATGTTTTTTCTAGCCCCTGTTGAAATTACCTCCACAACGAGCTGTATCTTCTAATACAATACATGCTGTTTAAATAGCAAGATAAAACTTTAGAATTTCCAAGCAATCAAAACAAACCTTCAACAGTCATATAGTGATAGACAAACCGAAATTACTCAACTGCTTCAGTAAAGGTAAAAATTGATGTCTGTAAAAACATAGGGATCAATTTGTCTTTCCAATGATGTCATCTTATAAATAAAAATGAAATTCTGTTTGTTTGTTTGTTTGTTTGTGGATTTGATTCGTATACAAATCCACAAAAATGGACCTATCGACCTGAAATTTAGCACAGATGTGCAAAATAATATAGAATAAACCACTGTCCACTTTAAAACTTTGAAAGTCCACCCGTTCCCGGAATTTAAGAGATTTTTTATGCTCTTCACGCAAAAATCTTTCCGTAATTGTAATGCCTGTAGTGAAAAAAGTGTGAAATAAGGATCGTGGTTGCCATGTGTGGCGATTTTGCCGAATAAAATTTCGTTCGTATACAAATCCACAAAAATAGACCTATCGGCCTGAAATTTAGCACAGATATGTAAAATAATATAGAATAAATTGTAGTCCACTTTAAAACTTTGAAAGTCCACCTGTTCCCGGAATTTAAGAGATTTTTTATGTTCTTCACGCAAAAATCTTTCCGTAATTGTAACCCCTGTAGTGAAAAAAGTGTGAAATAAGGATCGTGGTTGCCATGTGTGGCGATTTTGCCGAATAAAATGTTTTAAATTCTCAAAGTAAAAATAAAAGAATAATAATGATTTTTTTTTGTTAGTTTATATTCGTAAGGTTATTTTTTTTAAATTATAATATTGTGTGCATGGGAAATCAGAGCAGGAATGTAATGCTTTACACGCAAAACAATAAGAATTGAAGATTTCCGAGGCTAATGTGTAAATTTTTTTAGTTTGGCGAAAAAATAAAATGGCTGAAATATGGATTTTGAGTAAGTGAGTTCTAGCGGTTTGCCCAGTTTTCGGCTTGGCGCAATTTATTGAGAGCTTAAGGAAATAGATTTTTGAAAACAAGTGCAAAGGTTTTATTAGAATACAGCGTTAAAGTTTAATGATCCGTGAAGAAATAATGCAGTTATTAAGGGATTTCAAGCGATCTAACTTCAGAATTCTCGCCAATTGAATACATTGATTTAAGTTGGGGGAATTCCGCCAAATTTCAGAAAATTGAAATCTTCTCATTTAGTACATCGGAGTAACGATGAATAAAACACATTATAGTTGATAATTAAAAAAAAATCGGCTGTATTAAGGGATTCCACTTTTCAAATAAATGCCTGGCGGTCGAACCATTTCCCATTTTGATTGCTGCTAAGTCAATGCTTCGAATGATTCCCTGAAAAAACTCTTGCAAAATGGCGTATGTTGGCACTTTGGCGAGGCTTAGATTTAAAACTGGATTTTATTTGAGACTGGTATATATAATAACACTGGTTATAGATAAAAATGAATGTTGGTATGTGTTTATGAGGTTGAAAAACTCCAGCACCGTTGAGCACCGTTGCACGATGAAATTTGGTTCACCTAAGTCTTTTATCATGGAGAAGGTTTTTATGCTATCCGTTTTCCTTAACTTGCCACTTGGTGCCGCAGCACAACGTTGAATTCTATTCCGTTTAGCCGTTTGCTATGCGAATATCGTCCAACCGATTTCGATGAAATTTGGTACACGCGAATATTAGAACACGGAGAATATTTTTCACTATCCATTTTGCTGTAACTTGCCGCTAAATGGAGCTGCAAAGCATCGACTTCTATACCGTTCGGCCGATTGACATAAAATTTTTTATACTTACACATTTGAGCACGAAGAATATATTCTAACTGCGTTCCTTTTGATGTTACTCACCACTAGATGACACTGCAATGCATTATTATTTTAACTCGCCACTAGATGACGCTGCAGCAGGCCAAATTCTTCACCATTCAAACGGTCGCTATGAAAATCAGTATACATAGCTATTTGAACAATGGGAATATTTTGGCGTTATCCATTTTGCTATAACTCGCCACTTGACGGCGCTGTAGCAAATCATTACTTTAATTAACTACTAGATGGCCCTGCAGTGTATCAATTCTTGACTGTGCAAATGATCGTTATGAAAATTGGTATACATAGATAGTTGAACACGGTCGCTATGAAAATCAGTATACATAGCTATTTGAACAATGAGAATATTTTGGCGTTATCCATTTTGCTAAAACTCGCCACTTGACGGCGCTGTAGCAAATCATTACTTTATTGAACCACTAGATGGCCCTGCAGTGTATCACTTCTTGACTGTGCAAATAATCGCTATGAAAATAGGTATACATAGATATTTGAACACGGGGAAGAGTTTGGCGCTATCCATTTTCCTATAACTTGCCACTAGATGTCGCGTCAACACATGAACTTCAGGACTGTCCAGCCGATAGTCATGAAAATTCGTATACATCGATATCTGAATGCGAAAAATATTTTCGCCGTATACGTTCTGCTAAAACTCGCCACTAGATTGCGCTACGCCGCATAGCCTTCTGCACCGTACAAACGATTGCCTTGCAATTCGGTATGCATGATTATTGGACACAATATAACGCGATATCCACTTTGCTATATCTGTTCATTACAATGAATAGTAATCACCACAAATCGTAATATCAAAAAGTCCATTCATTCCCGTGCGAAGAACGGGTACTTCAGCTAGTTCACTATAAAACACTCTAAAGCGTGCACAAATCCAAGCAATCCTTATTCTATTTACGAACAATCCATTTAACCCTTTGAAGCGCGACCATTTCCCAATGCTGAAAAAAGGTCAGCCGCTGCCATCGTTCGATTTAACTACCAGCAACATGGCGGTCGATCGAATCGTTCATCGTGTGCCACAGATCTGGGGACCATTTTTTGACACAGCTGACTGTGTCCATCCCTCGGGCAGCCGAGAGATGACAACGGCTGCCCTTTTTTTCAGCACTTGGCAGTATATCCAGTTGTTCTTCTATATCAATGTACTTCTATCGTATTCTCAGTTTTCAGCAGATGCCAGTGTTGCTAAAAATAATCCTGACAACTTTACAAAATAATAGACAATTTTTATGTGAAATGATGTACCATAAAGTAAAAGGTTCTCGTGTAACTATGTCACCCTCAAGTATTTTTATGGAAATAATTTATTCTGACTTTCTTACTTCTAAAATTTATGACTGAAGACATTGAAAACGTCAGAGTTTTGTGTCCTCACGATGAGGACATGCGTCTTAAAGGGTTAATTACAGATGATATTAACAGTCCCATGTTTACTACAAGCAGCAAAATAGTTTTGAAGAGGAGACAGCATTTTCTTCGTGTTATTCCAGTTTGGAACTTCACAGAAGCTGATTATTTGCATTTTCAGAATATTTTTAAAGCCGTGTTCTCGAGTTCGAAGTAATAAAAGAAGTTCAACTCACATTTTGCAAACATTCATTAAATCTCCTTACTCTGTGTATGAAAGTTCGTCTTCAAAGAGAAAAGTTGTTAAACAATTCGCCGGTCGGGGGAAATGGGTATTTGCACTTTCACAAATTAAAAAAGTGTGAAATTTCTCATTAGAATAGAATATCTTATGAATTTCTTGCATCTCACTGGAAAACAACTGGAAAACAATGAGACATTTCGGTTTAGAAAAGTGTCTGATGGCACGTCAGTCTCAAAGTGAAACGAATCGCCTTCTTGCTTTTAAAAACGTAATCTATGTACTGTTTTCCCATTCCTAGTTTGTGTAGTGACTAGCATACTTCTCTTGCAAGCACCGGGTTCAATCGGATCGAGGTCAGAACCGTTTTACAGGTGGTACAACGTTGTGTACACGAAACATGTGCCCATAACCCCCTTCAGTAAATGGGCGAAATTTATGGACTCGAGTGATCATGAATTAACCATCAAAGACCTGTCGTTTGAATTTATATATATATACACTGGTGTGCAAAATTTAAGCAACAATGTAAATTTTAATCAGATAGCCATGAAATTGCAGAAAAAGGATTCTTGCCATCAGTACAATGAACACGCAGTTTAGTAGAAAAGCATGTGTATGCAAATGTCAGGGAGAAAACGTCACAGGCGACGTGAGCATACGCAAAACGCATGCGGTCTGGATAAATAAAAAGAAAGACGGAGACGCAATTAAAGGCATTCGCTGCAAGTGTAAGTGAGTTTCTTCGTGAAATATTGGCTAGAAGAAATTACCTGGATGACTTCACGCATGGAAGAATGATCAGAAAGCTGGAGGAGGGCGTAGTAGCTGAAGAGTTCCGAGTCAACAAAAATGTCGTTTCGCGCTCTTGGAAAGCTTTCCAAACCGTAGGTACAGCTGATAGAAAGGTTGATTATGGCCGCCCAGAAAAACAACTGCAGTGGATGACCGATATATCGTCCTGCAGGCGAAAAGAACCCGAAACCAGCAAGCAAGCGCCAATGTTGAGCAACTGTGTACAGCAACTGGGCGAAAAGTATTGCGGTTTACTCTGCCCAGACGCCTTAACGGTGACTTATTGGCCGGCCGTCCTAAACGAGCTGGCCACCGGCGCAACTGTTTAGAGGGGTGCAGGGAACACAAAAACTGGACATCTCATCAATGGAGTCGTGTCCTGTTTACGGATGAGAATCTTTTCAGTACCACAAGCGATTCTCAACGCCAATTGATTTGAAAAGAGGCTGGGGCCGGCACTCATTCAGCGTGCGTTTCAGTAAGTCTATGTATTTTTCCGTATCTCCAAGACGGACTGCGGAGAAAAGTGCCCCCACTGAGCGGTGGGCGTGGTTCTGTGGTTTCACGCGTTATCCTTTGGCGGTGAATCCCGACGGGCCATTAAAAGTCAATAAATTCGTCAACCCTGCACTGTATCCCCCCTTGTACAATGCCTTGACCAATAAAAAAAAACCCCGCTGCATCGGAAAAATGCTGCATGTGTGCCAGCCTTAAAATACGACAAGAGACAAATACGGTGGTCCTGAAGCTTTCGTCATGGGAGGCATTATGCTGAACGGAAGACTGAGCCCCACGTTTTCAACAGAAGTTCTGTAACCGGAGATCGCTATTGTCAGGAGGTGATTCTTCCCAATGTGCGTCTGCTCCGAGGTGCCATTGGAGATGACTTCATTTTTATGGGTGACAATGCACAGCCACATCGAGCACCTGCTGTTCAGTAGCTACTGGAAAGTGAAGATATCACTCGAATGGATTAGCCAGCGTACTCACCGGACTTAAATCCATAGAATTTGTGTGGGATGCTTTAGGGAGACGACTTTCGGCATGATTAGATCCTCCGAGGAACACCAAACAATTCAAACAGATGCTGATTGAGGAATGCGCACTCTTACCTAAAGAACTGCTGGACAATTTGGTGCTGATTATGGAGGGACGGAACGAAGCAAACATTGCAGTAAGCGGAGGGCATGTCCCAAAGCAAGAAAAATCTGCTTGTTGTTCTTCCTCTTGTACGGACAATCATGTGTAACGATACTATGAGTTCAATAAAGCCTTTTTTGTTTGATTCCATACTCAAAATTTATCGTATTCATTTTCGCGCAACTATGCTTTCGTCATCGTTCAAATACAAAATGTTGTCTTTCATGTTGTCATTTCCAACATACGATTTCGCGTGGTGTTACGGCAAAAAGAACACCTGTTGCTTAAGTTTAGCATGTTTCAGAGGAATGTCCTCGCACTCATTTTACAGTGTGTGAAAAAATAATTTGTTTACACGATAAAGTTTTTAAATTCATTATTTCAGACTTTTCAATTTTAAAAATCCTGAGGTTTGTTTCGTGTTTGATAAGTGATTTCGTTTCATACAAATAGTTCTTTTCAATTCAGTAGCCGGTTAAATCCTGACTACTTAGGCTACCATACGTCCACAAATTATTAATGGAAAACCTTTTAAACAATTTTTGGTTTCGAGCGACTTGTTTTAATCTTTGTGAAATACATTTCTAACCTAAGCGATAAAAGTTATGCCTTTAACAAAGTTAATCAAAATATGTGTCAATAAATGAACAATTTAAAATTTAAATAAACGTTAGATTTCGTCACTTTTCTGTATTTCCACAGACAGATTCAAAGGAGTAATGTACGATAATAGTTTTAATTGAACGCTTGCTCTGTTAACAGAATTAGTTCAAAATTTTACAGTAAAAGGGTACTAAATTAGCTGCAATCGTTCTATAGAGAAACGTTGCACTATAAATTGGTTCTTAGGCTGGTCAATGATGGTGAAACATTCCTCCAAAGGAAAGTTACAGCGAATTAGGACCATTTTATTTTGAAATGTTGAGTTACTTCACTATTAATGGTGTTAATTATTGAAGCTACTACAGGCAATTTATTCTGATTTGATTAGAGTAATTTAAGGAAATATTAAAACAAAATCCAGGGAGTCTTTCAAGTTGGTATTTCTAAATTTATACCTGGTTTTCCAGTATAATTTTCTATAAACATTTTTTTAAGTTATTTAGTGTATAAATTAGTTTTATAAAAATTCAACATTCTATAAGAATTCTTTTGTGCGTCTCTGGGAAAAAAAAAAATATCAGTCCTACTCATGGAATTCCTACTCATCGAATCTACCTTTTTGATGGGAATCATTTACTCAGTTACAAAACTCAATTATATGCACTAATTTTGTTTTGTTTGAAGCAAGAAAATATTAGTGAGACCTTTAATTCAAACACTCTCTGCAGACTATTTACAAATTGGAATTTGCCTGTAAAAGAAATATAAATGCTACGCGCACTTTTTTGTTAACTGGAAATATTTTAATGAATACAAGGTTAGTGTAAAAAGCTCTCTGGATATAAGAAAGCACTGAAACAAAACTATGTAAGAAAGCACTGAAACAAAATACCTTTAATCGTCAAAGTAACTCCAGTTAGCTTACAAAAGACGTTTGCGTGTCGTTGATAATGCTGATAGAATGAGTTAGTTAAATCGCTCAGAGATCTATTGAAACACAGATGTGAATAACGTCTTCGGATTTCTCTCATGTCTACAAAATTGGCACTCTTCAGGTCCACTTGAGACGAGAAACCCCAGAGAAGTCTGCATAAGCCAGTGGCAGAGTACAGTAGATGAGCCCTAGTAGTTTAAAAGGCTTTGGACATTATGCGTTGAGCAAGTTTAATGCGCAGCAGGAAATTTTCTCCGATTTGTGTAACAAAACTTAATGCTTAGAGTAACTTAGAGTTCATTGGCCCTTTTCTGCTGCTAATAAATCCAAAAGGGAAATTACTTGCATTAACTACTTTATACGATGCATTACCATGTCACACCTGAAAAGATTTCAAATAACTATATTAATTTAATTAAACTTTATTAAGAGCTGCTTTTTTCACAAAGTTGGGGTAAAATGGTTAATAAAATTTAAAAAGCCAAAAAAAAAAAAAAAAATAGAACACTTTATCAAATGTTATTTATTTCCTGTTGCATCATACAAATAATTAATAATTATTTTAATTATTATTAATTATTAAAAATATTATAGCCCAGCGCTGTTAGAATTAGGTTCTATACAAAGATTGCATTCCGATACCTCATTGTTACAGGGTAAGGTGGAGTAAAATGAATAGGTATTTCTTTTTGATTAAAAATATAAATAGTTTTTTCTTAATTATTTTCAGCCTATATTTTCAGACATTAGTAGACAGCATTTACCTTCATTAGAATAATTATTAAGGATATTAGGGAACAAAATATTATCCTAACTGTAGACACAAGCCATCTCAACACAGTGAAACATAAACAGAAAGAAAAATATCTTTAAAAATACTTACTTTTATCTGATAAAAAGCTCTTTAGGTCCCTTCTAATCAGAAAGTAATAACAGCATTTCTCAATATTTCAGAAATGTATGTATATTTCAGGAGTTTCTTGAAAGTTTGTTGGTGACACAAAATTAAGCAACTCGTATTTCAATAATCAGATAACGCTAATATTGTGCTTCAAAATGCAATTAATAAACGTTTTAATGCCTATTAATTTTGCCGCAAATAATGCCTGAAAATGTAGGCTAAAAAGGAAATACTATGAACAATTCATTTATATTTTGAACAAAAAGAAATTACTGCCCATTTTAACACACCATACATAATAGCAGGGGATGCAATTCGAATATTTCGTCTGTGGACCAGTGACTTCATGACTTCCCTGATCCATATACATGTTTGTTTTTTTAAAGATGCAAAACAAAATATATTATATTGATTTTCTTTAAAAACTAAATTTTAAAATGTGAATACTTATTTTAAAAATATTAAATCGATCAAATTATATGGTATATATTGGTAAAATTTTGCGATATGCATAGTGGCACTAAATTAGGGACGTTTACAAGAGAAAAATTTTAATTAAACCTTACAGGTACAGGGTGTCCGGGCTAAAAGTATTCAAAAGTAATAGCTCATTATGACAGAACTGCCCATTAGATTCTAAAAAAAAAATAAAGAAATAGAAAGAAAATCTCACCAAGTTTTTATTTAGGAATAGATTTCTATGCGTCCTCCTTTGGTAGCACAACAAATGTCTAAACGGTAGTCCAGTTCTCTCCGAGTATTTCGTAGTATATCGGAAATTATTAGACTAACAGCCTGAATGATGAGCTCTTTCGTTGCATCCAGGGTTGGAATGTTTTATTGATGCACAACGTATTTCATAAATCCCCAAGCAAGAAAGTCTAATGAAGTCAAATCCGGAGATCTTGGTGGCCTGGCATTTGGTTCCCCCTCTTCCAATCCAACGCGCAGGAAATGTCCTATTCAAAAAGTTGATAACATCGTTGTGATAATGTGGCAGACCGCCATCCTGTTGAAACCTGGTGGAATTTGTCGAACAACAAAGCTTTCCAGCACATCAAGATAAATCGTCTCCCGTAACAGTGCGCTCCATGAAGAAAAAAGGGACGATGATGCCACCTATGTGCATTCCTAACCACATATCGACTGAACAGTTCACACCATTAAATCTTGGAGGGGTTTGCAACTCATGGAGAAGCCAGTCTATTACGTTCGAATGGGTGGCTCTGTAATAATAAGAAATTAAAATTGTCCATTAGGAGACTTCAGCAAATATATGGATCTCCAGAAGCTACTCAATTCACATAACAGAAAATAAATGTAACACACAGTCATGTGAAAATATATGCGTGCGTCCATTGTTAAAGTTTCAACTTAAATGTTTCAGAATTATCGAATAGCAAGACCTATTTCCTCTTCAGTAAAATAGTGAGCTTTATCCAGGTGGAAATATTAATAATATACTCCCGTAGCTTATTTAGCTATTGCTTGTTACAGAACTGTCAAACAGATAAGCAGAAATCATTTAAGTTAAATTAGACATGTCAAAAGAAGTGATTTTCTAAATGTGCAATATAAAGCAGAAAATGTTGTTTGTCGTATTTACAAAGCAATCTATTAAATGCAATAATCTTCTCTCCACTTTTACGAAATTTCTTTGCCACAACATCTTTAAAAAAATATCCCGTTTATCTGCATTCTTAGGAAATATTTTTATCCAGATTTTAAAGCTTTAAAGAAAGATGTTTAAATGCATCCGCTTTTACCATGAAAACCCTTGGGGCTGTGTAAAAGTTTCTTTTCGAACGAAAGAAGCTCGGAAGTTACCCCTTCAGACGAAAGAAAAATAGATTCTCAATTTCTCTGTCTCTTTGAATTACATTTCTCTATAGTTTTGTTTAAACGGAATGTTTGGACATAGCGGTATCGGTGGTATTTTTGTTTGTTTTTAGATTGAGTTTCATAAGGATATTTGATAAAATGTAACGCATTTCGCATTTCATATCGTTTCCGTTCTGAGATGCTTGTTTTGTTTACTTTCTGTTTTTACGTTTAAGAGGCATTTTCTTAAAATGCTTCATTAGTTTAACTATATTTTGAAAAATAAATCCTTTATCATCCACTTGAGAGTTGACTTTTAAATGAAGAGAAGCTGGAAGTACACATCATATGAATTAAGCTGTATGTCCTATATAGATAATAGATACTTTATTTAAAAATTGATAATCTTTTATTGACAGTATATCAAAATAAATACTCAACATTTAGTCATCACCACATCAATTTCTTAATTGTGCATAAAATACAGTATTTACTTGTAGAATATAACATTTGTGATTTTCTTCTTCCTCCTTTTTATCAAGATTTTTTTTCCTAGTGCAGCACTACATCAAGTTACTAAGTAGATCTAAAATTTGTAAGCTACTAAAAACTCAGTTCTTTAAAAATAATGTAAAAGTATCGATTCGTTGTAAGGATAAAAATGGTGATTTTTTAAGCACTGTTTTATAGTTATGTGTATGTTACAGATTAATAAACCGCTTTACTTTCGAAAGGGTAGTTTTAGAAATAAGATAGTTTTCCTAACTATATAAAATCTATTTCTTGAAAGTTTTTTGTTTGTAATTAGAATAAATCTAAACTCTGAAAACAAAATATAAAATTATTTAGTTCAAAAATCTTCTGATGATAAAATATACTTCAGCTAGTATATTCTAAGCTCAATAAACAACTGCCCCTGTTAAAAAACAGTTTTGTTGAAAGAAAAATGTGTTAAAGTGGGAGGGGGGGGGAGCTTCTTCAAAGCTATATATTTTACTTGAATGAATACCTTGAAGTTGAAAAGGATGTTTCTTAGAACTCATCTTTTTCTGGAATATATTTTTCAAGAAAGATTTGTTAACAACGACAAAAGATAACGCATTCTTAAACTCAATCTCTACATCACCATTCGAAAATATTCTGTAAGACCAAGATATATTATTGTCTCTTTTAAACCTTTTTTTAATCCTTAATAAAATTATTTATTATTCAAGATCTGACAACCGATATAAAACAAAATAACTTGCGATAAGAAAACATTTATTATTTAGCTGATTTTCAACTTGGAAGTTTAAGAATATCTAAATCTTCTATTTGAGCACATGATTATACAGGATGTCCAAAAAGATGGCAGCACGCTTTATTCCTTTACCTATTAGAAATAAGTGGGCACTGTAAATTGATAAAATGATCGAAATAAGGTAGGGAAAAAAATTACGCTACTAAAAATTCCTCTCGTTAATTTCGTTTACTCGTCTTCTGAAAAAGCTACACTTTTTAAATTTGTATACGACCCCCTGAACATAAAAAAATCCTCATTAGTAAAATGCACCCCTTACACTAGTGAGGTGGTGTACAAAATTTGAGATTTATACTCTAAAATGTGTCGAGAGTATGAACATGAATATATGCTGACTTAAACCACTTTTCAAGGGTTCATTCATCACGCAGGATGATCCCGTTTCAGGGGTCGCTCCCGAAATTACGAAAGTTAATGAGTGTTGTCCATTACGGCAATAAACTTTTACGTTCAAATTCATGTATAGCCCCCGATAATTTTCGTTTAAAGTTATCTCCAACAAGTTTTATGATGAAAGGCTGAAATTTTGTACATTACATCATTAATGTATGGGCACATTTTACTAATTGGGAATTTTTTAGTACAGATATCCTGTACAAATTTAAAAAGTGTATTTTTTTAAATTAATAAGAAGAATTTTTTCTTGAATCTGTCTTTTTCTTACCTTATTTGGATCATTTCTTCAATTTGCATTCTCCCTTATCTCTAACAGATAAAGAATTAAACTGTGCTACTACCTTTTTGGGACACCCTGTATAAAAGAAAGCATTTATACTAATTTTGTTTTCGGATGATCTGCTTTTCATAGGTCAAATTTAGCCTAAACTTCGTTTTATAAGTGTCAAATGATTAAAATTTGCATATTGTTCCATGTAAATCGGTTAACTACGGAGTACTTACTCAGTTAAATCTATGAATGAAGTTTGGGGTATCCTTATTGTTTAACATAGTGTTTGACGGTTTCTCGCTAAATATTAGCGATATCGCTTAGCTGACTTCAGTTTTAGAGACTTATTTTTGACGATATTTCTCCAAAAAGTCGCCAGGCTTGCCGACATTTGGAGCTATTTTATTAATGGGGTCTGTAATGCCTGCTTTACTGCATTGGCTTTACGCGTAGCATTATCATTACATCCTCGAAACGTCATCGAGTCATAATCTTGTGGATATTGCTGGAAAGTTCGCGAAAATGTTAGTGGAACCTATAAATATAGAAAAGGCAGATCGCCATTCAGTTCAGTTTTAAGTGAATGCTCGGAGATTTCACTGCATTAGTTACCTTAAGTGCTCTGTATTGTGTGCGCTGTGCGGAGCGATCTGCTCGCTGGTTTTGTAAAGTTTATTTTTGAATGCTGTTTGTGAATTCTTCATTGTTGTGTGCTGCGTAACAGCTAAGAGTTTTCCTCGAGCAGTTCTGCTGAGTTTTAATCAGTGGAAGGATTTTACTATATGCTTAATGCAGTATTTGAGGAAGCTTCTCTGTTAAGCTGACTAATATAAAGCGTGAACTTTTGCAGCAAATTTTCAGATTCTCAGATTCAGATTGGCTTACAGAAATTAACAAATTCCTTTCCGTACTTAACTTTCGGGAGTATTTCTACCACCGTCCACTTTAAGATTATGGAAAAAAAATCCAGTGCTCCTCATACTACCTCTATACGTTTGACATCGTAAAAAAGTGGCACTTACTTGTGCCCGCTTCGTACAGACATGCATTATTACATACGTAGGATACATAGGATATGGTCCATGTCCTCTTTTCAAGTTCAAAGAATATCTCTATAAGACGAAATAAAACTTAATCATATTTACAAGTATTTTTATTAACGTTATGTAATTTCAATATTAGTGTTCAGTTTAAAATATGACGTACAAAGGTGCAGTTAATATGTGTTAATATGCAGTTTTTCTGTAATACCTGTTTATTAAAGAAATTAAAAACTAACTTTTTGTATTAAATTTACATAGAAGCTATTTCTTATAACAAATTTTTCTTATGGATAACAAGATTTCACCATATTTATTTTTAAGTACTGAGGACTCGGTTTCCGCAAGTGCGATTTAAAGTAGGATTTTTAAACGCTTCCTAATTTTGTCCGAGCTTTCTACTGCACCGCTGAAAGTCTCCCGAGTCCACAATGACCGTTATCGTCCCGTTTCAGAAAGACTGGTACCAGATTTTTTTTTTTGTCATATAAAAGCATTAAAAAAATACTTGTGAAAAATTATTTTTTTTATGTAAGGAATAAAAAATATATAAAAAAAATTAATTGAACATACTCAAGAAAAATGTAAATTTAACGATTTTCTGAAAATTTATATCTTAAAAATATAAAAAATTAAGCATCCAGACTTAAATTTGTAAATGCTTAACACCAGTTAGCTTTTCATTAAATCTTATAGCAATTTAGGAACTGTATGAACAATGAGTTATTTTGCGTATAGAAAATGTAGTTTTATTTTTTTTTATAAAGTATTAAAAAAATATCTGTAAATTTTTATTAAATTAATGGACATTTATTTTCGGTATAATTAGCGGTTTTGTTAATATAAAAATCATGAATTTTTTTAATCGGTGCCATTCATCTGCTTTATTTACTCTAGCAGTTTTAAAAGCAGATTTTAAAATGTAATGGTGATAGAGTAAAAAAATCTCTGTCTCTGATGATATTCTATATCTGATTCTAATCAAAATAAAGTTAGTCTGATGACAATTTTTATTTCTTTTTGATACGCTGTTCAATATTTAATTATAATTATACCTTATTCGTAGTAAATGCTCTTAACGTGAATAATGAAACGATCTTATCTTTAAGAAAAAACATATTAAAGTGTGATAAATATTGATGGTAATTGTATGAACCAGTTTTTTTAATGCCATTAAATAAATTAATTGTAATATATAAAAACCAGTAATTGTGAAATTGAGAAATTTGCATAATAGTATTTAAAACAACATAAATGAGAGAATACGGCCTGTAATAAACCATTATATATCAAATGTTCTTCATCATTTTTGCACTTATGCTTTATAATAACACTGCAAGTAGAAAGTTTCGAAAAAAAAAGCGATATGAGCTGCGTAAATTTTTTCTACGAACCCGAAGTTATAATAACATTATAAGCACACTGTGATTGGCTTTATATTCTTACACTGACATTACATCTTTCAGTAAAAATACATATTCTTGAAATTAATATTTAAGAGGCTATTCTTGAAATTAATATTTTAGGAGGGGGAACCGGAAAGTGATGCCTTTTTTTGCATTGAATTCAAACAAGTAAATTTTCGGCAATATTTTTAACGACAAACAAGCTGTTCTTAAACATAGGATTCACAGTTCTAACATTTTTAAAGCAAGAATTTTACAGACAATATATTTTTTTTTCAATCAAGAAATATGGCCACTTTCCCCTTTTTTCCACGCCTACCACGCTTAGAGGGCTAATTTTTAAAAACGCCCCCGAAAATGATTTTTGGGTAGTTGTGAGTGTTTTTATTTTACAAGAAAAAATTTTATAGGTAAGTCTTTTTTTTTCTTTTAGATAAATATATGTAAAATCAAAGTGTTAGCTTTCTATAACCTAGGTTGCGAATTTTGGAAAATGCTGTCTAATCCAGCTCCTACATTAAAAAAAACTCACATACATGTCAAATTTCGCTTTATTAGCAACAGTAGATTTGGCAAACGAAATGTTGGCATACGAAAAAAAAAAGACATTACTTTCCAGTTCCCCTAATAATTTTTGTGTAATTTGGAAAGTTACGCAAATCAAAACGATTTCATAAATAAAATCAGCTCAGTATTGTCTTGTATTGGTTTATTTAAGGAAAAATCATTCATCTTTCTAAATGTAAAACTGAAAATCTCATAAAATTGGGCAGTTTAAATTTTATGAGGCAAAATAAAAGTCCACATACCTGGAAAAACATGACAAGTGGATATTGAAAAAAAAATATCACCTTTCTTTTTTAAATCAGTTTCCACCATTCTAGGAAGAAATAGCATCTCAGATACTTTTTAAGAGCATTTTTTAGATTTTCCTCTGCCGGACATTTTCACAGCAGATTTTCTATCGATCCCTTAGAATAGCAGCTGCCATTTGTATAATGTGCTTCACTGTTATTTTTTCGCAAATTTTTCTACGCCACATGTGATTTATTCGTGATGGCCAGATGAAATAAGAAAAATGTTTAAACCCTTTGAGGCGAAAACCCATTCCCAATGCTGAAAAAAAGGGCAGCCGTTGCCATCGCTCCACTTAACTATCAGCAAGATGGCGGACGATCGAAACGTACATCGCGTGCCGCAGATCTAGAGACCCTTTTTTGACGCAGACTGGCTGTGCCGGCACAGCCAGTCTGCGCCAATCTGCGTCAAAAAAGGGGTCTCTAGATCTGCGGCACGCGATGAACGTTTCGATCGTCCGCCATCTTGCTGGTAGTTAAGTTGAGCGATGGCAACGGCTGCCCTTTTTTCAGCATTGGGCAAGCTATCCAACTGTTCTCGCATTCTTCAATTTTTCAGCAGATGTCAGCAGTGCTGTCAAAAATAATCTTTTTACGGGAAAAGGACGTGCTAAAAAGTAAAGGATTCTCGTGGAGCTATGTCACCCGCGACTATTTTTATAGAAATCAAATCTATTCTTCGTGACTGGCAACAGTCAAAACGTCAGAGTTCGGTGTGCTCAGAGCGGGAACACTGCGCGTTAAAGGGTTAAGCCATGATTTTTATAATGAGGAACCATAAATTTAGAAATTACTCTGCAAATCACATATTGTAGTAAGTTGTGTCTTTGCCATTAACAATATTAACTGATCTAATAATGACAATATTGGCTGATCTAAAAATACCTTAACGTATGCTTCAAAGCTTGTTTCTTTGTTTTTAAACGCAAATATATTTTGCCGTTACCATAATACAAAGTCAATTCGAAACACATTTTCGGGGGCTGAAAGTTGTGAGGTTAATGTACGTGTGTTATTTGAAGAAATACAAAAGAAATATGAAATTTTCTCATACAAAAGTTTGAAATGTAGAGAAAGTACATTTTCACTCATACTCGCAGGATCTTCAGTGGTATAAACTACGTTCTCAAAACCATAATATGGATAGGTATGTTCCATATTGTACATTGACAATAACATACTTTATGAAGAAGCAAAGATTTTAATTAAAATGCATGTTTTTTTATTTTTTTAAAAGTCTTGTGTATTTACATAATCTATACGTAATTGTTGAATGTAAGTTAATCAAAGCACTAAATAAATTTAAATCGTAAAATCAAAAAATATAATTCGCTGTAACGAATTTTGTCACGTAGATCAAAATTTTCACGAACAGCATATTTCTTTTTTACAATCATTGTCAATTTACTACATCTGTTAATCATTAAATTTTATTATTATTATTAGTTAATTAATTTCCATTAATCCTTATTAAAAAATTTTAATTTTTAAAAATAATTCTTCCAATCTTCAAAACAATACATTTTCCCCAAAACGATTTATCTTTCTCTTCACCGCTTTCATTTGAGCTGACCAAACGAACAATCAATTTTATCTATCCTTGTACGCAAAAGTATTTCGTGTTCAAAGCACCTCTTGATGCCGACTGAATTTTTCCCCCTTTTTTTAAGAGTGGCGCAATATTGCCCATCTGCTCATAGAATGTTAAACTTTGAAATCTGTTTGCCCCGAAGTCTTGACACAAATTTAATACAGTGCGAGCCCAAGTTATCACAAACACGTCTTTTTTAAGTGAACCGTTAAATTTGGCCTATTGACTTTGATATCTACTCTATTTGAAGGATTAAGAAGCTTTTACTTAGGTAGTTTATGTTAGATATAGTTTGTTGCAGATTTCACTCGGAACGGTATTGCCCGTTTGCTGGGAACCGCCTCCAGGAATGTGTTTTCTGTTCGTTTTCTAAGATGATGACACAAAATATTTTTAGCAAATAGAGCAAGATGTACTTTATTTGTTTGTGCATCAATACGTTGAAAACAAAATATAAATTTTTAGCGTAGAGGTAATAGCACTAGTGATTTTTTATTTATTTCATTTCATTTTATTATTTTTATTTATTTGTTTATTTACTTTTGGTGCTCAAGATCTCTTTCAATTCGATGAAGATACAGCTTTTGGTTAAATTCCTCCAAAAATTTGTTTATGCATGTCTGCTCTGCAGCCTGATCCTGCACAGTAAGTTATGTAAAATAATAGTATGTTCAGTATCACCCTGCAATCTGTTCACCCTGTTCAGTATCACCCTGCAAGTGCAACAAACGATGCTTCTGTGAATTTTTCTGTTTTGGGTGCTCCTCGACCGAAGTGTTCTTATAAACACAAGTTCTTGTGCGTGATCCCTTTCGACATTTTCTTGCGTTGTCGCAGTCGTCCGCAACTATAAATTTCTTCAAAACAATGTTCACACTGCGAATCAATAGTGTATTAATAAAAGAATTTGAGAATGTGCTGTACCGTCGCTATCTTACATTTTTTTTCTTCCAGACCTATTAATCTAAAATATAGTTCAAAACCTACCTCAAAATGGAATTTTATAAACAAGCTTCAAACCACATCCCATTAAAAAATTCACACATTTAAAAAAGTATTTTTTTCTACGTTATAAATTTCTCAATAGTTTTATTGCACTGTGTATTGACAAATAATACTTGATCCATGCCATGTGTAACTACTGTCTGATTTCAATGGTGTCATAGTAAAAACTTTAGAAAGTGGAATGTTTTCACTTATTTGGGACTACATCAAAACAGCTCTTAAATAATTTGTGACAGAAAGAGTTATTGGAAACTTAAAATATCTCAATGCACGCATTTTCCTAAATTTTTAATTTTACATTCCCTTTACAATACAGAATATTCATTGACATTACCTGCATTCATTCAATCAAGTGAAACTACTTTTTTCATATCTATTTTTATTTAATTTCTAGTGTGATAGATATTTACATAATTTTTATGATAACATTTTAAAACTTTTACTTATAATTTCCGTGAACGGCTTACAAGTTTTTTTTACGAATTCTATGCTCGCCTACGATAACTTTTCGTTCACGAATCATAATACATACGTAGAAATTCTTGTTTTACTTAGTAGCTATCAATCAGTATTCCAACCATCCCTTTCAATGAAAAAATTGCTTTGGCCAAACAATTTAAAAAATCTTTAAAAAATTTAATGTAATATACATTATTATTGTAATAGACTGTAACATATACTATACTGTTTTGAAATTCTTTTGTATCATTTTGAAAGTCCCTTGAATAGTGCGTACTGCATCTTTAATGAGGAACATACTATATCCCACATACCCACCGACAATAGTGAGTGTAAATAACCTATATGCATTTTGTGTCAATATAAGCATACTTTCAGTATTGGAAACGCGGGCAGAAACTGACAAACCAAAGACAGACAATTTTTTCAAGTTTGCTGGAAAGAGTCAAAACAGAAATGAAAAGTAGCTATATCAAATCCACTATTGAAAAAACAAAATAATCTAACAAAAATTAGCACTATAAATGCTTCCAAATTCATTTATTTTCTTCAGTGTCTCTTAATATTTTTTAATTAATTAACCTAAACTGAATTAATCTTGAGAACATATAACACATAACATAATAGTCAAAACAATTTCACAAAAAAAAGTAAATATTCCAATCTAGAAAAAAAAATAGTGTGGAGAAAGAGAAACATAAAACTTCTTTTTAAAGTACTTATTTTCTTCGATGTCTCTTATCCTTTTTCTAAATAGTTATCCTAAATTCTCGTAATCTTTAGAACACATAATAGATTCTACTAAAACTTTTTTCAATATTAAATTGTCTATATAAAATATACACAAGATAAACACAAGACATCTGTCTCCCTTATGTTATGCTTTCGAATATTTTTGGTCGTATTACACCATTTTTATAGTGAGAAAGCATTTTCTTGAACCTTCTAAGGGATTCCGAGGGACAAGTAAAGAGGACTTCAAAGTATTTGACAAAATTTTATTGGAAGAAAAAATGAAGTAGAAAAATGTTTTGCAGACGCCCCGGGGAAATTCATACATACCAAAGAAATAGTTATAGCTTCTAAGAAAAAACTCAGTTTTGGAATAGCTGCTACCTATTTTATAATTGTTGTCTCGTGTACTTTAAAAATAATATTTTTGAAAAACAGTTTTGATATTGGTGAGTCTTTATATTAAAAAGCTTTTTATTTGTTTTATTTTATTTTATTTTACTTTTGATGACTTAACCATGGTAAAAAGTTTGGAATTAATTCTAAACTAATAATTGAGTAGACAGTTATTTTTAGC